>JAVGWX010000011.1:86263989-86729270 GCA_036924085.1 Ariolimax columbianus | reverse complement strand
TATCCAGTAATATATGTAAAACGAGAGCTTCTTATAGTTTTCATAGTATCCAGTAATATATGTAAAACGAGAGCTTCTTATAGTTTTCATAGTATCCAGTAATATATGTAAAACGAGAGCTTCTTATAGTTTTCATAGTATCCAGTAATATATGTAAAACGAGAGCTTCTTATAGTTTTCATAGTATCCAGTAATATATGTAAAACGAGAGCTTCTTATAGTTTTCATAGTATCCAGTAATATATGTAAAACGAGAGCTTCTTATAGTTTTCATAGTATCCAGTAATATATGTAAAACGAGAGCTTCTTATAGTTTTCATAGTATCCAGTAATATATGTAAAACGAGAGCTTCTTATAGTTTTCATAGTATCCAGTAATATATGTAAAACGAGAGCTTCTTATAGTTTTCATAGTATCCAGTAATATATGTAAAACGAGAGCTTCTTATAGTTTTCATAGTATCCAGTAATATATGTAAAACGAGAGCTTCTTATAGTTTTCATAGTATCCAGTAATATATGTAAAACGAGAGCTTCTTATAGTTTTCATAGTATCCAGTAATATATGTAAAACGAGAGCTTCTTATAGTTTTCATAGTATCCAGTAATATATGTAAAACGAGAGCTTCTTATAGTTTTCATAGTATCCAGTAATATATGTAAAACGAGAGCTTCTTATAGTTTTCATAGTATCCAGTAATATATGTAAAACGAGAGCTTCTTATAGTTTTCATAGTATCCAGTAATATATGTAAAACGAGAGCTTCTTATAGTTTTCATAGTATCCAGTAATATATGTAAAACGAGAGCTTCTTATAGTTTTCATAGTATCCAGTAATATATGTAAAACGAGAGCTTCTTATAGTTTTCATAGTATCCAGTAATATATGTAAAACGAGAGCTTCTTATAGTTTTCATAGTATCCAGTAATATATGTAAAACGAGAGCTTCTTATAGTTTTCATAGTATCCAGTAATATATGTAAAACGAGAGCTTCTTATAGTTTTCATAGTATCCAGTAATATATGTAAAACGAGAGCTTCTTATAGTTTTCATAGTATCCAGTAATATATGTAAAACGAGAGCTTCTTATAGTTTTCATAGTATCCAGTAATATATGTAAAACGAGAGCTTCTTATAGTTTTCATAGTATCCAGTAATATATGTAAAACGAGAGCTTCTTATAGTTTTCATAGTATCCAGTAATATATGAAGCTTTGTATATAAGGATGAGCAGATTCCAAAAACTTGTTTTTAAAATATTATAAAAACTAAGTTCACAAATAAAGTAATCCAGGCTGGTCGAGGACACACTAGCGAGACATTAGGCTACATCTGTCTAAATGAATGTCATGTCCCCGACGTCAAGAATAATTTTAATCCACAAGAAAGGCGACAAGAAAAAACTTGTAAAGTACCGTCTAATCTGTCTGCTCTTATCCATTAAAACTTTTCACAGAGTGATCGCCAGCTGAGAGACTACAACCACAAGAGTTAGCAGATTTTAGAAAAGGTTTCTCAACCTTCAAGCACCTCCACACAATCAACCAATTTAAGGTAGATGGCATGAAGCACAGATGCACTTTATTTTTTGTGTTCAGGGATGAGAAGGTCTTTGATAGCATTGAAATAACTGGGGTGCTAAATACCCTGATAAACCAGTGTATTGCAGAAAAACATGCTCAACTGATAAAAGAGATAAACAGCGACTGTACAATGGATATCACCCTAATCTACAGACCGACCCCCTTACAGATAGAATGTGGCATCTGACTAGGTGATACAATAACTCCAAAACTCTTCGCAGCAGCCCTTGAGGAAATCTTTGAATACCTGGACAGGGAAGATTGAGGATAAAAATAGATGAAGAAATGCTCTCGCATGTCAGGTTTGCTGATGACAGTCATCTGCAGCCACAACTTCAAAGAAGCAGAGAAAAACCTAAATGAGCTCAGCAGAGCAAGCGGTGCAGTTGGTCTTCAAATCAATAGAAAGACAACACAGTTCATGCTTGAGCAAGTCTTCCTAAATGGAGAAATGCTTTTGAAGACTGTCTAGTCCAAAATGTAAATTCGTATATCTATTTTGGTCAAGAGTTAATGAACTCCCATTCAATAAACCATGAGATCTCGTGAAGGATAACAGGGGGCTGGCCCAGCTTCAACTGTATTACAGCCATACTGCAACAGATGCAAAATAAAAGTGCTAGAACTCACACCTTCAACAGAATGGTTACACCAGCCAAGGTATATGGCTGCAAGGTGTGGGACTTACAAAGAGCTCATGCAGATAGACTCTACGTATCTTAACAAGTGATGGAGCAAAGAGCATTGAAGATCTCCCTTCTGAACCAAATCCACAACATAGAAATCAGACAACAAACTGAAGGAGACCCTAGGTCAAACATGGTACACTAAGGCAAAAGAGTTCAATGAGTTTACTTAACATTTGGTTGGCTACCTGGCATCAGATACACACATGTGCCTGATTGAATACCTAGATTTAAAGATTAAACAAGTTTTTTCTCTATTGTAGGAACTGTTCACGTTGAGAGTGGCTCACTATTTTCAATTAAATTTTCATTGCAGCTTAGCGTTTGTCACATTGGAAAGGTCATTTGAAACTTTAAACGGCAATATGATGGTCTCATTCTTGCCATATGGAAAGCTCCATGTGAAATATGTACATTCCCAAGCTATCAATGCATAGACAATTATAGGACAAATCTGTACAAACAAGTACATATGTGAAAACGTCATCCAAGAATAACATACCAATACAACCAAACATGACCTTGACTTGAACTCAGAGAGGGAAATATTGTGAGTACCAATATGGATTGTTCTTTTAATCCTTTCCAGTCCACGTTAATTTTGCTGAATTCTGTCTTTCCGTCCACGCCAAGATTCACAGCTCTGTACAATTAGTAGTTTCTACTCTAGTTGCCAGGAGTATTCATGCTTCCAATCCCTCGATAACCTTATCAGTCCCTTCTTTTATGTGCCAGTCAAAACATGAATCGGACATATGTTGAATACCCCATGTAGTCCAGATGCATAACCATTGGTCTGATCAAATAATACACTTCTTGGGTATTGATATCTTAAATTTTTTTGAACTGTAAGGCTGACTTTAAAACATTCACCACACATATAAATCTTGATGGGATGTCGTGAATTATACATTATACTAATATGCGCATTAGTTGAATGTCCAGTTATAATTTAAGTCTCCTACCCAACAAGAGATGGTTGCTAACAATGGCTTGCGGTAATGTTTTGATTCCTAATTCACCTCAATCAGGCTGAAACTGATGTTTTGTGTGCCCTCTAATCCTTACTGGACTGGAAAGGGTTTTAATGTGCTTTAAGCTGTATTTTATCACAGGATATTGGTTTGTGTCCATGGTAGTATTTGGACTACTCTTTTATCTCCCACGTCCTTACACTTGTACATACATGTTAGTACAATGTATCAATAAGACCTGGTCTGGGCAGTCCAACTTGTAACACGTGAACGTCTGGCTCTCAGTTTTTAGAAGTTGGTGATAATGTACATTCCATGATATGTATACAAGAATGGTAAATGCACACCTTTACTGGTTCCTTCAGAGTTCAGAAATCCTTTGTCATGAACAGGCAGGTTTCAGAAAAAGTAGTTCCACAGAAGACCAGCTTTTCAGGTTAACAGAAAATTAACGATGGGTTCCAAAATAAGAAACGTACAGTAGCCATCTTCTTCAACTTAAAACAGGTCTATGAACGAGTATGGAGAAAAGGTCTCTCGATGAAGATGACTTACGTGGGGAATAGCGAAAAGCTGTGCAACTGGATAAAATAGTTCCTCATTGATCGAACAATCCAGACAAAGATGAACAATGCAGTCTCCTCTAATGAAGCCTTAGAGGAAGGCTTACCACAGGGTTCGGCTTTGAGTTGCACTCTTTTTCTTATTTTCATCAATGACCTGGCCAAGTACATCAAAGCTGAAAAAGCCATGTATGCTGATGATTTGGAAATATAGTAGAGCCATGAAGATGTAGAAAGTGCAGCACAAAGATTAAATGGAGACCTGAGAAGACTGCACGAGTATTGCGAATTGTCGAAACTGAAGATAAACTGTGAAAAGACTGTTTACACTATCTTTACCAAGAGCCACAAAGTAGCCAAGAAAAATATCAGTCTGAGATTCGGGAAACAGAAATTGCCCAGAGAGGAAGAGCCTACATATCTTGGAGTCACTCGACCGACAGCTCAACCTCAAGAAACAAGTCGTAAGGATTGTATCTTGGATATGTATGCTCTGCTTTAGAATACAGCAGTGCACTCCTGACAATATGCTCACAGACAAAGCTAGAATCCCCAAACACAGAGTGCAGAACAATACCCTGAGCCTTACTAGTGGAGCAACAAGGTTAACACCAACTGCTGCATGTGAAATTCACGTGAATGTTGGACCCTTAAGATGCGAAGAGATGTGGCTGCTATGGAAATTTATGAGAGAAACAAAGAAATAACCAAAGACAACCACAATAAACATCTTGTAGAAAAATGGCAACAAAAGCAGAGAATAAAACAAAAGTCAGACCTCCACCACATCAGTAAGATTAAAGACAGTTATCACATCCCAGACAAAATACAAGAAACAGAGAGAGCAACAAGAAATTTACTTCCACATGCACGTTTAAAAATGCCAGAAATTCTAACAAAACTAGCAGATAATGCAACAAGAAGTGCTGATCCAGTCATTCTGATGAGAACATCACAGAGAACGATTGACACCTACCCAGAAGAATGGATACATGTCTATACTAATGGATCTGCTTTTACGGTCACGATTAAAGCGGGATATGGAGTCTACATAGAGTATCCAGACAGAACATCTGATGAGCTGCTTGATGCTTGTGGGGAGATATGTTCAAATTATGAGGCAGAAATAACGGCATTGGAAACAGCTCTGTACCACTTGAGGACTGTATTTTATGTTTTCCCATCAAAATCCCAAAGCATCGTAATCTTTACAGGCTCAGTATCTGCTCTTCACGCTCTGGAAGATGGTGGTCACCGTAGGCCTGAACTTACCCAAATATCCCTAGATGCCAACCAACTTCTCACATCTCATGAAATCAGAATAGTTATACAATGGATCCCTGGTCACTCAAATACACTTGGCAATGACAAGACAGACAGACTGGCTAAGAATGGATCAAGTCAAGAACAACAATACACACCAACAACCCTACAGACAGTTAACAACTACTGAAGACTGCAAACAAAGAGGCCTAGATGAATGGGAAATACTGGGAGAGAAATCTACAAACACATGGAAATCCCAAATGCCAAAGACAACATCAACCTCCTGAAAAGGAGAGATTAAAGCACCATTTTCCGACTTCGCACTCAACACATACAACTTAACAGTCACTTGAACAGAATCCAACAAGAACATACTCCAGAGTGCCGACTGTGCACACATCCTATGAAACTGTTGAACATCATCATTTTGAATGTCCGGCGCTTGTCTGTGTTAGGAAAGAGCTTCTTCCTCTGAGGCCAGACAAATGGAACACTGTATGGAACTTAACAACAGCCTACAAACACTTGTAGACACCACTATATGGCATTGGGCCAAAGAGCAGGATCTTTGTCTGCCCATCTCTGCCAAGTTTGTCTATGCTGTCTTTTTCTGACTTGTATTCTTTGTGCTGTTCTCTCCATTCTGTCCTCATGGATCATTTGATGAGTGTCTTTGCTTCTTTATAGCTCTGTGGATGGGGAATCTGCTTGCCGCCACTTACAGCTTTTGCGAGCTCATCTGCTTTCTTGTTTCTAGGGATCCCACAGTCGGCCGGAATCCATTGTAGGACTAAATCTGTTTTTTGAGACAGAAATTCTATGTTGTATTTTATTTCACGTGAGAGTCTATCTTGTTTGTGGCTTGAGATGGCTTGGAGTACACTCCTGGAGTCTGTTAGAATGATCGTTTTCCTTGTATTTATGGTTTGGCTGATAAGAATCTGGGTTGCTGCATGAACAGCTCTTGCTTCAGCTCTGAAATTGGTACAAGTCTCTCCTGCTGGTATGGAGTGATTTTCTATGTCGCCATTGCAGTGTTCAATGTAGATTCCACTGCCTCCCCTTTTATCGCTCACCGAGGCAGATCCATCTGTGTACATGTGTGTCCAGAAGTTGCTAAGTACTATCTCTTTAACTCCGGTAGAAAGTGGATTTCTTGCTCTGTTGTCGACTGCTCACTTTTCTCCGTTAACCCTGGAATCTCTAAAATTATTTGTTACCGGTCCTGGCTCCGTCTTCAGGGTTCTGGAATGAGTGCTTTGCACTTTTTGGTTTCAGCTTCAAGGATGTCTGCATTCTTCCAGGTAAGTCTTGAGTCAAATGTGACTCCAAGGAATGTGAGTGTGTCCAGCTGGGGGATTTGTTGGTTTCCTATCTCCTCAAGTCACTTAGTTCGCAAATCAGGAGAATAAACTCACTCCATAATCCACACAGTCAATTAATCCTGGAATTTGTCAAGACATTTGCAGCAACAACATAATTCTTCATGGATTAAAAGCAAAAATAAATCATATTTTATTACCAAGTCCACCAATAAATATTATAATTATAAAATTAGTAGAAAATTAAGCTTCCGGTTGTGTATAAAGAGAATGTCCACTTACCAAACAGAGCCTCTTCTGAACCTTGAGATACAACTACTGAAACAGAGTTTACAGTTGATGTTGTCTCAATATTGCCATCTGTTGTCTGTGTAGAGATAACTCTCTGATCTATTTCAAAGTTCAGTGAATGAATGCCACCAGATGCCTGACCTGCTGAGATGTTGACATTTGGCATACCCTCACTACAATCAAACAGGGCACCAGCAGCATGTACTATTCTGGTGTGGTTTTCTCCCCCTATATTGCTGTTCCTATTTGTGGTTACAGGGCTGTCAACATCCATGTACTCGATATCCTCCCCTGGACTGTCAAGTACATTACTATGTGAACTGGATAAAACGTTAGCTGATCCATCACTGGTGTTATCTGGTTCTAAAATAATGCAGGATGATGTTGAAGTAATCCCAGGTGTGATGATCCCTGACTTCATTGCTGCTGTAAGATTTAAACTCTTGGATGGACTAGGTGACCTGGATTGAGAAGAAAGAGCTCTATTTTCGGAAGATGTGTTTCTGTCACTAGAGAGATGGATGGGAGATGGTTGAGGTAAACAATTTACATTTTTTATGTGACCTTTCGAAGTTCTCAGACGGTAAGATTTTGGTGAAGGAGTCCTGTTGGATTTTATTTCTGAATTCTGAACCACTCCCGGAGAAGGTGGCACATCAGCTGAAGATGATTCCTGAAGTGACGATGGCTGCCCTTTCTCAGAAACACATTTTTCATCTTCAGGTTTGTTGTTCCCATTGTTATTACTCTCTTTCGGAGAGCCGAAACTTTGCTCTTTCTGGATATCTGGTGAGATCAAATATGAAAAACTATCTTCTTAATTGATCCAGCTTTGCAATGTCAACATGCAACTTCAATATGATAGTAATTTAATAAACTGTAAATTTGTATCACACAATAATGATGTGAATATATTACTTTTCTAATTGATGTCATCATACTCCTTAACTATATTAGAAGCAGTTGTAAGGGGGTTCAGTGATTAGTTCTGGCCATCACATTCACTTTTATGAAGCTATTTTATATTTGATTAATGTTAACAGATCTGTTGGTCCCAAATAAAAAAAACTAGCTACTTACACTTCAATGTTAGTGTTACTGCTGATTACAGCTTTACAACACAAACATTTTTAAAATAAATCAAAATCTTTGTTACAATTATTCAATAATACTTACATGGATATTCTTCTGTAGATGTCTTCTTTTTTAACTTTGTGAAGGGGATGAAATTTAAACCCTTTCCTTTTTTAACAGAGAGTGCATCTTTACTTCTTTCTTCTGTAAATTCTATAGTTCTGTCTTTTCCAGCCTGTACATTCATACGAGGATAAGATTTACTTATCTCTTCTAGTTTTGGTGCATTTTTTGACTTTTGTCTTTTGCATGTTGATGAGTCATTACTGCTTTTGTTTGTGTCTTTGTGATCACGGTGAAAAGTTTGGCGAAGTCTTTCTTTAGCCATCTTAATGAGGCTCTTCTTTGTTCGTTTGTCTGAAACTTGTGCTTGGTCATCATCTGTGTCAATAGATGACTCTGAACCACCATGATGCTCAGCTATAGTCTTTTGATTATAAGCATTTTCCAATAACAGAGAATTTAAATCCTTGTCCAGTTCATTATCAAGAGAGTGACTATTTCTCAGCAGCACAGTGTTACCTCTAACGTCAGCACTATTAGAACCAGTTATAAAGGATGTTACTATTTCTGAATTGGGGTCTGTTTTGTTTCGTTGAAATCTATGAGGTGCCCTGAGGTTCTTATAATTGCCTTTCTCTAAAAGCTCTTCCAAAATCTTTGCAGCATCATTGTATATATCCAGGCTGGTTTGTCTGTGAACATTATGGCGGTGTCGATTATGAGACATGATGTGTAATTCCTGAGGAAATATGAGACAATACTTTTTAAAATTTCAGTTGTGTGATAGAAGAGCATTAATATAACATTTCAAAAAATAAACAAGAAATAGCATTTTTGTATAAACTCTGAACACATAGTGATAACAGTTGTATTTTAGTTCTGCAGGTAGGAAGTTGGAAAGTGAAACAGAAAACATAGTCTGACAACAAAAGCCGTAAGCATGAGCACAAATAGTGACACTGTTCTTTATATAGATACACAGAGAAATGATACGCATAACAAACAATATAGAGGGGAAAACAATTATCAAACTAAATAACGGTTACGCTTCGTTTAAGAACTTTAATGCGCAAGTGTACATTCGAGACCTAAAATTTAGGATGCCTACCGAGGACCCAGCAATACTCATAATGTAGTCCGAGATAAGTGACTTTCTACTCATAGAAAGTGAATTGATGGCAATATATATTGACAAATGTCCTAAAGAAATGCAGGGCATAAGATTGTTTTTATTGTCGTAGTAGTAGTGGTTGCTGAATTGCCCCCAATTAGTAAGTTTACTCTTGTGTGCCCTAAAAAGGTAGAAGATATCATACAAACTGATGCACTTCTTCATCTTTACCATTCATCCCGGAATCAAGGTACTGCTTTCTCTTACAGGCCACTGTTGTTTGTAAGATTGTTTTATCTCTGTACAGCTTTTGTCTCTCACTTGTCTCACTAAGCCAGTATTGTTCCCTCTTTTCCTGTGTGAGCAATCAGCTTTGTAGGATGTGTTCCATGGTTATGGTAAGCTCCCTACATAGACACCTGTTGTATATCCCAGTCCTCATTTTATTGTGAAGACCCTTGAGTCTATTACAACCAGTTTCAGTCTGAAGATGACAAGCTGATACACAAGTTATTTTGTAGAAACTAAACATCATAGCCAACTACAACAGCATAGGGTCTATGTATCACAAACAAAAAATATATGCAAGAACTGTCTAAAAACACAAGATGTTCATGATATGTCAAAGAAAAATGTAATTTTTAAACATTCTACATAATGTCATAATACACAAATATTTTCTTGCTGGTTTAATTATCCTGTGTTCAAGCTATGGATAATTAGCATAGCTTTAATTTTCTCAGAATTAATATTCAATACATGTGCATGAATTTGTCAACTAACTGTGACAATTATTGTCAAATGTAAGGCTGTTTGTGAATGGACTAGGAAACTGAAACAATCAAATACATATAAAATATACTAAAATAGTAATACTGACACAATAATTGTAACAACTGAGAAAAATACTGGTTTACCAACCTAAAATAAATGTAGACTGATCAATTAAATACTATGATTTAAAAACCAAACATAACAGTCAGGGATTAATGGCAAAATGCTGCTTGAAGAGTCTTTATTTTATCAGACAAAACAATATAAATGAATGTTTAAATAAAATGTATAGGCCTATATTACTATATTAGAACTACGATGCATAGAATGGTAGCCTATGATGTGAGTGGAGTGTGTTGTAAGAGTCTTAGGCTTTTATTGTGAGGTTGTGTGAATTATTATAAGACTACAAATTCAAATCGCTAATAACACTAACTTGGTAAGTAACTATACTTAACTTTAATTACTTTACTTCTACTACTTATGTGATGTCTATAGTATAGACTACATAGTTAATTATAATAAGTAGCCTAATATTACTAATAATAAGTATACAAATATAAAATGTTTACCTTCAGGCTTTACAAGTTTATATTCATTCGTTCTTTCATTTGATTTGTAAACGTTCCTTTAATATCATATTATGATAATTATCCAAATCGACAGGACGTTTCATTAGAGCTTCTAATTGCTTCAGAATATAATACTGACGGTAACTTTGGGCTTGGCTGCCAATGACAGACTAGACACACACAGATATAATTATAATAAAAGAATAATATAATATTATCTTATAAGTTATTGTCATATTTGCTGTCTCAAGTGTCTCTCTTTCGTACAGGAAACTCTTTTGTTATAATCCAGATGTTACTGTATTTGAAGTACAGTTTTGAACTTTCTGTGTGGATTTCGAAGGTAACATAAATTCCGAACCTTGTGTCAACAAATAACTAAACAATGATGCCGAGACAGTTTGATGATAAGCGATGTGAGATGCTTCTTCTACTAGTCTAGTTATTAGCTAATGGCGGCTAGGCTAACGTAAGCCAAATTTGGCAAAGTCGGCAAAATAAAAATGTACTGTACCACCTGGCATGAAACATTTAAATGTATATATATATATATATATATTATGGGGAGTAGTCAGATCAGACACCCGTGTGCAGTGGCGCGCACATTAAAAATACCTTAGCAGTTGGAAATCGAAAAGAGTAGGCCTAATGGCCGCTGCGCGGGCAAAATTCAAGTTAAAAATCTACTCAAATTATTCCAGGAATTCGCGCCCAACAGAGAATTTGTGGCCATAACAACATGTCTTGGTTATGTGGTTAGCGGAGCGGCTTAGGTGGCGCCTGGCAGGCTGCTGGTATACCTTGCTCTAAGTTACGCTTCCACTTCCACCAGTAAAAAAATAGGCGATCGTATATTCCCTTTAACATAGAGAAAAACAAGTCATCATCTTCAGACTGAGAACTGGGCATAACAGACTCAAGGGTCAGCTTTACAACAAAATGAGGATTGGAACAGATGGCACGTGCCTATGTGGGGAGCATATCATGACCGTGGAACACATCCTGCAAATCTGCACCCTCACGCAAGAAAAGAGAGAACAATACTGGCCTCGTGAGACAGATATGAGACAAAAGCTGTATGAAGATGAAACAGCCTTACAAACAACGGTGTCCTTTGTAAGAGAAACCGGAACCTTAATCTGAGGATGAAAGAAGAAGCAGAAGTATATTCCAGGGGCTAACAGATGCTAGGTTTGACCTGGCAAGTCACCTTGGATTTTCACCTGCCAAACAAAATATAAAAGAAAGGAGGTCGCACCTCCCCACGGCGTCTAACGACATAAGTGGACTGAAGATAGATATTATATATATATATATATATATATATATATATATATATATATATATATATATATATATATATATATACTGAAATAATGTACCGATCAGCTCCTGGCAAAACGTATACTGGGACAATCATCATGATCAATGGTGAAAAGCTGAAAGTTGTAAATAGATTCACATACCTCGGTAGTACACTGTCTCAGAATGTAGTCATTGATGATGTGATGAACGTCAGAATCGGCAAACCAAGCGTCACATTTAGCAGACTACACTCAATCGTCTGGCGTCGAAATGCCATCAGCCTCCAGACGAAGGAAGGTGTACAGAGCAGTGGTGGTCCCTGTGTTGCTATATGCAAGCGAAACATGGACTGTATGCAGCGATTCGGGAACACCGTCGCCCAAGCTTACGTTGACAAACAGAGGAATTCAGTGTGTCGCTAGGGACAGTTAAAATGGAGGTTAGCAAGAAACTGAAGTTTTGGAAGATGTTCACAATTGATACCGATACTTCAGTCTCTTTTAACTTTTGTCACCATACACTGCCTGCATTCTGTGATGAATGTTAACTGATCGACATCCATCAGCTATTAGAAATCAAATCACCGCTCGCTGATCAACTCTGGACGGATTCCGTATCACAAAGGCCATGTTTTCAACGGTCTGCTGAGGAAAGTATAAGTTTGAGGATAATGAAATTTTGCAAACTTGACGGTTGGTATGTGCTGTTTACATCAAAAGTGACGTCATTATGCGGATCGTACGTGTGTTCACTTGTTGCAGTTCGGTCCGGTTTCATTTGAATACGCCTCGAATATACTGAAGTACGAATGGTGCGTAATGAAGGGGTAGAAATCGAGCGTAACCTTGGTTTTCAAGACCAACATACCGGGTTAGGTTCGAAATCATGCCGCGTTTAGTTTGAATGGGCACGTAGGGTTTTTTCACTGAATGACCACTTCTCCACGCACAGAAACGATTGGCAAACTATTGCACTGAAAAGCTGTCATAATCAAACACACAAAAACAGATGCACACGCGCATACATACACTGGCCAATCAGTTAAGTTCATGCCATAACCCATCAGGTCGTTGGGGCACACTTGATGACACTCCCAAAATCCCATGCCACTTGTCTCTGTCTGCCGACGCCTGTCGTATCTCACTGTGATGAAGGCTTGACCATTCAGTGATGTTGTCCACCCACCTCTTCCTTGGACGTCCTCGCCCTCTCTGTCCCGGTATAGAACCAAAGAGTATCGAGTTGGTAATTCCGTTGGACCTCGCGACGTGCCCGCACCAGGCCATATTTCGTCTTTTGATAGCTGTGAGCAGATCTTCAAAAGGACCAATAGTGTCTTCAACTCTCTGACGCATTTCTACGTTCATGACACGATTTTTATTTGTAACATTTAGAAGTTTTCTATAGCACCGCATTTCCATTGCACGTATTCTGCCCTGGATATCTGCTGTAATGGTCCAGGTCTCGCAGGCATACAGAAATATTGATAGCACCAAAGAGCGCATTAGTCTAACTTGTATGCAGAGGGTGAGCCGCTTGTCCTGCCATATAGGTTTCAGCCGAGTCAGCGCCGCTGTTGTTTGTGCTATTCTTGCAAGTACCTTTGGCTGCGATCCCTCTTCACTGATCAATGATCCCAGATATTTGAAACGTTGTACCACCTCAAGTTCCTGCCCATTTACCTCTATTACAGATTCAACCCCCTCTATGTTATTAGTCATGAGCTTTGTCTTTGGCCAATACGTCCTGAATATGATTAGTTGTCCATCGCAAGCAAGGATGGCGACATCACCATACGGTTTTGTCTTGATGATGTAGTTTGCGTTATTTGTGGATTACAGCAGGGAAGAAACTGCCCTGGTCATCAACCTTACTCTATGGCCACGAGCTATCTAGGCCCAGTGTCAAGACATAAGTCAAGACGAATAGAAATAACTCAGAATGCAGGCACTCTAGTCTCACCTCCCTTGAGACTTGTCACTTGATAAACTTGCGGGATTCGATCGCCCACCGTTTCTGTACTTTGAGAGACGAGTGCCTTACCTCTCCACCACAGCGATTTAATGAAGACTCTATAGAGTATATAGGCAACCAGTTCCTCATTCCAGTCGTGTAGTTTCGTCACAAAGTGACTAGCGAACGACTGAAATATTCACGCTCCCCGAAGTCTCCCAAGCGCAGTCATGCTGGTGCTGGAGGGATCTGGGGTTGTCTTTGGCCATCATTTCACTGATCAGAGGGCCAGTACTGATCAAGGTCATTGGTTTACCTAGTTCCGTACGGCTGCAGCATTACTCCCTCTGCCTTCAACAAGTCGTCCTGATATAACCTAAAAGACTATTGTCTCGGGTTGAATGTGGCACCCTTTCGCCAGCAGAATGCAGAAAGGCAAACCTTTAAACAAAACCAAAAAACACGCCAACTTTTTCTATTATCTGGCCATTCTGGGAAGATCAAAATGTCGTCTTCCATTACTCTACGAGGATCGCAACTTTTGTAAGTAAAATGTGAAAAAGTTATCCGTCTCACGGGCTCTGATTATATGAAAATTATGTTACCAGAGTAGGGGCATAAATATCATTTTTTCCCAAAAAAATTTGATGTTAGACATAATCGACATCTTGCACTCCGGCACGATTATTAACCTACGGCAACGGCGCTACTAAGACGGCGTAGCCGTCGTCTGCGTAGAGGTCTAATCATAATTTAATGAATGGTAATGAAATAATGAATAAGATAATGATTATCAGGAGGCATTTAATTGTGTGATTTATTTAATTTATCATTAGACTACATTGATTACAATAATAGGATGGGGTAAGTCAAGTTGTCAATGTCATGTGTATCATGACATGTGATGTTTTATTGTTTAGGTTAGGCTTAAACTACTCATAACAAACACCAGACGAAAAATATACAATACAAGAGTTGCATACTTCCTGTGCCTTTGTATAGTGAGAGTAACAGACAAAGACATGTCAACATTGTCATCTTGCCTCACAACTTGTGTAAAAAGGATTCATATAATTTTCTGGTCGAAATAACATCACCAAGAACTGCTTGGCTGGGTCCTGAAGCAATCATTGCTGCAATAAACACCATCATAACTGGTCAACTGTGGATCTGAATCAATCGTGTCCTAAGCAAAGATTCTGTGACAATCATCAGAACCACCATGGGATGAACCCCAGAGGAAAGATGAGAGGTCGACATGAGACAACTTGGTGAAGAACCCTGAAAGCCTAAATGGAAATTATGAATCAGAGCTGGGTCATCGTAAGAAAGATGGCTGCCGACCAGGTGAAGAGGGGAGAGTTTTTGCTGCACATAGACAAATAGTTTCAAGGCATGAGCTGCAGCAGGCCAATACTGACTGCTAGTGTCAGTGTCGGCGAATCAGAGCTGTCCAGACTCTTCTACACCTCCATGCCGTGAACCTGGATTACAGGCTGCAACAGAGCAGACTGGATAAGAGGAAGGGATTGAAGAGGTTAGGCTCATCCGTACCCAATAATGCCATGCTGAAATCAGATGTGCCGGATCAAAAGGTGCAAATATCGCAGTTGAGCTGTAAACTATGTCACAACCCATTCTGCTTTCCAGACTACATCCTACTGCATTCAGGACTTGGTAGCGAGAGTTTGAGAATGTACGACAAAGAAAAAGAAATTGTCTCAATATCAGATTAACCACAAGTGGATAGTTCTTGAAAGATGTTCTAATGCTGTAGGATTTACATTAATTCACATGGCACAGTTAATGACCTTACTGATTTTCTTCTTCTTATCTTTATTGCACATTTTGGCATTTCTCCATTATTGTGAGTGGAGTGGTGGGACAATAAGGTCAACACCAATAGCAGCTTTTGAAACTCAATCAAATGCGGAACCCCTTGAGATCAATAGAGACGTGCTTATCATTCTCTCCACCAATTTGCTGTGACATGATGTTAGGGAGATGGGCTGATAGCTTTTGGACTCATCTGGAGGCTTATTTGTTTTTTAATAATGGCGCTACATGTGCATTCCTGCATGCCTTTGGAAGCTTTCCATTTCACCATATCCAGTTGATTAATTGGAGAACTGATTCTTTTGTACGTGTCTCAAGGGGAAGTAGCAGTGCACTATGAATCTTGTCAGGCCTTGGAGACTTTCTAGGCTTGAGTTTCTTTAGAGCTTGTAGAAGGTGTTTATGTTAGTCTATTTTAAATATGGGAGCATTAACTTGTGGGGCTTGCTCTTGGACCTTCAGGTAGCGCAAGTGTTTTCTATTTTTTCTGTTTACTGAGGCAAAATAGCTGTTAAAGCCCTCTCCCCATTTTTTGTTGTTGTAGATGCGAATGTTCTTACACTGTTGCTCCATCTATCACTGGCTTTGTGTTTGTTGTCATAGACATGCTGTTGACCATTAATCAGGCTCTATTCCATTACGAGTGGTTTGCCGGGGTCTTTGTCTATGACTAGGACAAGAATAGCATCAGTCTCACAGAGAGCATGTCGTAAGAGGCGACTAACTGTGTGACATGGCATAACACCATCCATGGTTAGGTGGTTGTTTTGAGCGGCAAAAATGACACCTTATAGGCTGCGGGTCTACTTTGCTCTAGTGTTTGAGTCCATTAAGATGGACTAACACACCTAGCCTGCTAAGCAGTAAACCCTTCTCCCGGTTACATTCAGCTCATACCAGAGCTGGGACCTGCACAGGGGCATCTGCCCCTATAGAAGTACAGGTCAACTAAGAACTATTCCATTATGACTGAAGTCTATAGCATATCTGTGCTCATTTTTCACATTTGGCTTTTTTAATTGTGAATTTTACTCTTATACATGCTTTGTTGTGTTGTACCTTTTTTCTTATGAATGTGTTGTCTTTAGGGTTGTTCTTCTTTCTATTTATTGTATATAGCACTCTGTATGTATTTCTTTATTCCAGAATTATTTATAGGACTTTTGACAACCCCTTGGAATACATTGGGATGCTGCTTTCATATTGTTTTTGCTACTTTCATAGAGTGTTTCAACACTGTCATTTGTGTTTGTAAGCAGATGGTCAGATGTTTCTTAGAATAACCTCCAGTTTGCTTTTTGGAAGTTCCAGCTAGTTTTCTGTTTGAAAAATGGCATGGCAAAAATTTTGTGTAATTTATAATTATTAACTTTTTTTGGTCTTCACGTTATACTCTTCCTTACTGTTTAAAAGCCTCTAATCCTTCCCATAATTAATAAATGAACCAATGAGAAAGTAATATATTTCCTGGAACAAAATCTCAACATTATCTCCTCTGCACATTCCACGTGGAAGTGCGCAGGTTAAGAACGGCTGCTGGTTGTTGCATCCATAACTCTTAATCCCCCCCTAAATCAGTAGTTGTCATATTTTGGTACACTTCCGCAACCTTCCATAATTGCTAGGTACACCACTATTTTCTTTCTGCCACAGAAACCACGTAGAAGCAAATCAGCAAAATAAAAGTGATTCAGAGATTTATAGCGTCATATCACATTATCATCTAAAAAATCACAATAAAATTAAAAATGCCTAAAATCCATCTACTATAACGTTTAATTAAAATGCATTGCAGAATGTATTAATATTGGTAGTTTCACAGTCTTTGATTTATTAAAAACTGTATGTGAATTTTTCTTGGCCTTTCCACTTTCTCTCTCTCTCTCTCTCTCTCTCTCTCTCTCTCTCTCTCTCTCTCTCTCTCTCTCTCTCTCTCTCTCTCTCTCTCTCTCTCTCTCTCTCTCTCTCTCCCCCTCCCTCCCTCCCTCTCTCTCTCTCTATCTCCACAATCCCACTTTGAAGAACATGAGACTATCACTACATTTGGTCTGTTTAGCAGTAAGTCTGTGCTTACACCAACATGATACTTAAGGGGGAAGAGACGATTGACTTAGTCTTGTCTTGTCTTATCCACTTGTGACGTGAGCAGTCATAGTTTTCTGTCCAAAGCCAGACATGTCGCTGAAGCAGTCGTAGTCCTATTATGATTTAGAATATCTGCAACATTTTCTGTCCATCTAGTTCTCGGTCTGCCAGGGTTGCGAAAACTTGATTGCTGTGCATTTATAGGTGCACATGGGCTGTTGGTTAATTTGCATTCTCATTAGGTGACCAAGCCACTTTATTCTCTCCTCATCAATATATTCAGTGCAGGCTCTTGCTTCAACTTTTTTCGCACCTCTTCATTGCACATTCTGTCTCTCCTAGGTACATTGATTGTTTTCTGGAGGCATCTCATCTCGACTAAGTATTCATCCATATTTAAAACCGTCTATTTTCATTGACACTTCTTTCAACAGACCACTTTGGAAACGCAGAATTCCAAAGTATCCAGTTTACTGGAAGGGAGACCCCCAGCTTCGTGTGTTTCTCCCCCAGTTCTGGATGAAAATCCTCAAACCAGAGGAGGATATTCCTAGCAATCAAGTGCATTTTGAAGTTCACCCACAGTAAGTAACTTTTAAAAAAATTTTTTACATATCGATTACAAATCTGTGTCTGATTAGACAACATAATTGTCATATGGAATGTTCAAACACTTTATTAAATTGGAAATATGCATGAAATGATAAACTATAAATGGGGACGGTGTGGGCTAGTGTTTAAGTGACACGGCTCACAATCTGAAGGGGCTGGGTTCAATCCCCATCACAACACCGGCCATTACCCCGGGGAAGCAAACCCTTTGAAAATGCAAGAGGAAACAGGCTATTACATAAAATGTATGCCGAAAAATGTATGCACTGGGCCGACAGGCGCAAAATAAAAACATAGTGAAATGCACACCGCCTTGGGGAATAGAGAGATAAGGCGAACGCAAAAAAAAAATAATTTATCTATGGCACTTGCTGGGGATATGTGTAGCAAAATTACCAAAACCTGGAGAACTATGTACAACGGAAGGACACATACTATAATACTGCGGGGAAGAGAAAGATCACATTCATTGTCCGCAGACTTGTAGGAAACTTGATATTAGAGGGAGTCAATCAGACGGGTTGGGCATGGGACTTGCTACCTCATCCTGTATAAATTGTAAGCCACAAAAACTGAAATCTACATCGCTGACTCTAGGAAAATATTCCAGATTTAGTAGCTGGAACGTTTGCACAATGTACGAACAGGGTTGGTTGGTTATTGATCCAGCGGCTTGTGGGCTCCTGCCATTTGGCTCAATGCCACACAGTGGTATCTGAAGTTGTTGTTTAGTTCTGTACAAAATCTTCCATTTGTCTGGTCTTGGAGGAAGAAGCTCTTTCCAAACACTGGCAAGTGTGAGACATTAAAAAAGATGGTGTCCAACAGTTTTACAGGGATCTGTGCCCAGTCAGCACTCTGGAGTATGTTCTCGTTGGATTCTGTTCAAAAGTAGCTGTTAAGTTGTATACGTTGAGTGCCAACCAGAAAATTGTACTTTGATCTCACCTTTTCAGCAGATTGATGTTGTTTTTGGTGTAACAGTTCCAGCTGGAGCATGAGCGTTAAGTGCAGGGGTGATGGGGCCGGTGACTCTGGGAACAAAGGTTACCTGAATGTGTGCCACGGTCACTCACCATCTGGACACTAAGTCAACAAAGGAAACGAGGGATTAGGGGGAAGAATGTGTCTAGTACAGATGGGGGGTGGGGGGGGGGGGGTGGGGGGGGGGGTGGTGGTGTTTGGAGCTGACCACTCTGGCGTTCCGTTTTAGCGTAGTGGGAGGTTGATGACAGTCAGAGGCTGCCATGGCCTGTTACGACATTTAGAGTGACAGGAATTTAGAGTTATTTGTCCAATAACAACTAGTTGGAGGTAGATCCAAATTAGAGTGATGGCAAAGTTACACAACCAACAGAGGGACTATTGGACAGCCATGAAGTTGCTTGAGATTATAAAATACTTGGCAAAGATGAATTCAAGAGGCTGGCCTGGAGAGAGAGACTAGCTAGCAGGCTGATAAGGAGAGCGATTGATAGGCTGCTAGTAGCTAGCAGGCTGACTAGGAGAGTGAGAGTTGAGAATGAGCTTGCAGGGTGACTGAACCAGCATATACCTTTGAGTTTTGGCCAGTTGCTCTATAAGTGTGTGTGTTGGACACCCTGTGAACAGGAAGAGATATGTATGTGTGTCGTACGTGCAGGACACCATGTGAACGATATGTGTTCTGAAGTATGTGAATGCACAGATCGACTGAGTGCATGACCACAAGCGAGTACGTGATTGCGCCCATAAGTGACGTGATCTAATTACATATGAACGTACAGGTCACCTGAGTATACGTGAATCGATCGAATGTGGATGTACAGATCACCTGACTGAAGGGATCTGAGTGTGGGTGTATGCACAGAAAGTCAGAGTATAAAATACGATTGTGAAGGCGAGTTGGAAGAATAGAGAGGCCACGGGTGTGTCTGGAGCAGTAGAATCAAGAATAGAGAGTGTGTCTGGAGCAGTAGAATCAAGAATAGAGAGTGTGTCAGGAGCAGTAGAATCAAGAATAGAGAGTGTGTCTGGAGCAGTAGAATCAAGAATAGAGAGTGTGTCAGGAGCAGTAGAAGAGAAGATAGTGTGGAGAAGTAGAAAAGGAGAAAAGCCTCATGAATGGAGATTAAGATGATCAAAACAAGAAATCATTGGTAGAATTAGGCCAGTTGCAGAACTATCAGAATGCTCCACAGGCAGCACAAATGTTTCTATACAAAGTAATCTTGTGGTGAAATTTTAATTTTTAAAATTGTTATATTTAATTTTTAATGATGAATTTGGAGCTGTGATGTTATTCTATCATATCTATTGGTTGACATTACTATCACCATTAGCTGGTGTCAGGTTTCATTAACTGTCTGTATCACCATTAACTGGTGTCGGGTTTCATTAACTGTCTGAATCACCATTAACTGGTTTCAGGTTTCATTAACTGTCTGTATCCCCATTAACTGGTGTCAGGAACTGTCTGTATCACCATTAACTGGTGTCAGGTTTCATTGATTATCTGATCCATCACATTTTGGGGCTGTGTTGTAATTCCATTATATTAGTTGAAATTACTATCACCATAAACTGGTTCCTGATTTCATTAACTGTCTATAGCTATCACATTTTGTGGTAGAGTTGTGTTTGCTTGCCTGTTTTGGCAAAAACTGACAGAGTTTACAATCTAGTTACATGCTTGTGTCTACCTAGCAGTTGTTAATGGCTACATGAATTAATGAAGGGATCTAGTCACTCTACCTCCCTTAAGCTGAAACCTGGTACAGTGAAGTCTCATGGGATTGCTTTGACCTGGTTTACCAAAAGAACAAACTCACTAGTTGGTCTGCAATATTGGATGGTTGGTGGGGGTAATATAGAATAACTTTAAGACAAAGAATGAGAAACCGTTCCACTGATCTGGGCTAAATTTGGCATAGTTACCTTTTTGGACCTTAGAATATTACTGGCTGCATGACATTTTGACCCCTTCATTCCCTTGACACACGAGTTACCTAAAATCTAGGAAATATTATTTCTTCTACTGCATTCATGACTTTTTGGTCATGATAGATCTGTAGTCCCATCGCTAGGGTGAAGTCTACAACCCTCTCCATGTCTGGGTGGCAGCCCCACAGCTTCTGTGGCAGCTCGGCTCCCTTTGTATTCAGGGGTCTGAACTCTGTTTCCACGTGGGCAGTCACTTGTGTGTCATATCTAGAGCCGATGTAGGTGACACAATAGTCAGCAGTGGCCTGTTCTAAGGTGAAAGATGGTGGTTTGTTGGTGTCTGTAGAGCTGCTGGATTGAATCAGGTCTATTGGTCACGTCCATGTCTTTCTTCCATTTTAAGTTGTACTGATTGTGGATTACAGTATTTGTCTGTCAGAAGACGCTGTGTGGATAAGTTGCTCCATCTTGCCACCTGCTTTGGATAAGGCATCATCTCTCTCATTCCCTGTGATTCCACAATAGGACAGTAGCCACTGAAGAATGACTGTTAAGGTTCTTTGGATTTTTGTTGAGTTCTGATCTGATTTCTCGCAGAGTTTGGTATTGCATTTTATCTTTCTGAAAGTTTTACTTGAAACCCTTGTATACATATGTAGTCATTCATTTATTGTTTTCCTTTTCTGGACAGAATGAGCAATATTGATATCAAGAACTACCTGGAGAAAATATACAAGGTTCCTGTCTTGTCTGTGAAGACCCATTTAGTTCGTGGTAAGTTACATGTTTGTGTGAGTTCATGTGTGGCTGTTGCGTGAGGGTATATGTTTGTCATTTTTGCAATAAATAAAGTGTTGATGCGTTTTGTTCCTTTATACAACATTATGATTAGTGTGCCTATTTTATTTCCACCCTGTCTCTGCACTAATGCTGTCACCTTTTGGAAAGTCTTCATTTGAATTTGAGTGTATAAGCTCATCCATCAAAAAAAGACAGATCGTGTTTCATTGCAGGAAAAAGGGAATAATATAGTGGACTCACAACTTTAATGTTACAAGAAACAAATTATTGCTATGAAATACAGGAAGCTGTTTGGTGTTGATGTTTAGTAATACTGCAAAGTCAGAATATGATAAATTATCTTTTATTATACGTTACTGGTTAAATAGTGTAATATCAATCTTAGGCACACATACAGTTAACATCAGGCAATTGGGTATAGTAACATACAAACAGACATACTTTTCATTTGCTTGGGTATGTAGCTCACAGGCAGACTTCTCAGTCACATGTGATGTTATTGGTTACTGTACATGATGTATGTGCTCTCTCCATCTTCTCCCAGTATCTAGTTAACTGTTGAGGGTCACATACTCTTGCCAGGTTTACATAGATCAATCACACTCAACCTTATTTATGTCCTTGTCTACCTTTTACTTGTGCCATCCTTCCATGTCTACCTTTTACTTGTGTCACCCTTCCTTGTCTACCTTTTACTTGTGCCATCCTTCCATGCCTACCTTTTACTTGTGTCACCCTTCCTTGTCTACCTTTTAATTGTGTCACCCTTCTATGCCTACCTTTTGCTTGTGCCACCCTTCCATGTCTACCTTTTATTTGTGTCACACTTCCATGTCTACCTTTTACTTGTGTCACCCTTCCATGCCTACCTTTTACTTATGCTACCCTTCCATGCCTACCTTTTACTTATGCTACCCTTCCAGGCTTTCCCTCCAAAACAAAAGGAAATAACATATATCAAATTTATAAGATCAGCAAGTTGAGTGCTTGTATGGAACCAGTGGTTCTCCTGGACGTTTCCACCTGTATAGCAGAAAGAGAACTCCCAGACTTAGAACGGCACCTAGGCAGAGGGTGCCAATGGCAATGCCTGCAACAGAGCCTGGGGAATATTTAATACTGTCGGACTTTGTTGTTTCACCGACGTTAGCTTCCAAGCCATTCACAAGTACCCTGTCATCTGGATTTATGTTGTTGCAGCAGTCCAGCACATACAGGGATTTGTGTACCATGAAGTCTTTAGAATAACTGGGGTACTGCACGTGGAAAGTGATTCCATTGGAGATAGCTTTCAAGAGGTCATTTTTGGCTTGAATTATGGATTTTTGTTCAATGCCCTGGACGGGAGCAGCTCCTAGAAGTGTGAAAGTGACTTTGGTAGCATCTTTTTTCGGGTCTTCCAGCTTGTAAGGTGTGGGGGCTAGGTTGCTGATATGCAAGAGAGATACACCTACTCTCTGAGCTAGGGAATTACGTAGTGAGTTACTGAACCCAACATAGTTAGGCAGAACATCTTTGTAGTAGTCTGCCATGATGACCAGCATGACCTCACTAATCTCCTGCTCCTGGTAGCACTGGGAGACCTGAAAGTTGTAGGTGTCCAGGTGCAGTGGGCTGTAGTGAAAGATGTTAACCACCTTATGTGGTGTATACTGATCTAGCATTCGTTCTAACTGGAGCCCCCAGGCCAGCTGGTCTCCTGTTATTGTTTGTGGCTTAGGTGCTTGTGAGTTTGGTCCAGGGGAAGAGCTGGCCTGAAAATCTTTGTCATCGGATTCATCCCATGGGTTGCCTTCAGACTGGAAGATTTCCTTAAATATCTTTGGCATGTCAATCTCTCCCACTGAAGTATGGTTCTTTATGAACATTCCTACCATAGGCTGAAAGGGGTGCATGCCGACCACTGGCAGGAAGTAGAGTTCAGTAGATATCCCACCTTGCTCCATAGCCCACATATCAACCAACATGTGGCGCACTCTGGATTGGCCCTGGAAAAAAACAATACGTTATGAAACTCAGTAAACTTGGAACAAAGTATTCTTTATGTAAACATTGCTAATGTCACTTAAAAGTTATGGTTGATGATTGCAATTTGAAAAGGGAAAAAAATATGAAGTAATTATAATGTGTTCCTCTGTGAGACAAGAAAAAGTGTGTAGCTACCTTCACCCACCAAGGTATAAGCCAAGGTAAACAGGTGAGAAATAGTTGTGGGCTTGTTAGGGGCTGAAGTGTGTGTGTCTTGGAAGATATCTTCTTCTTCTTACGCTGTTTTGGAAGATATGATAGATTGGAGCTGACTTATTGATCAGTTTGTAGCTCTCTCCAAACCACAGTGAAAGGGATAGCAATTGAGCAGAGCGTTGTGTCCTTACCTGGTATGTAAACTGGTTGGTGCCATTGGCAACCGCAAATAAATTCTGGCCGTGCGCCATAGTCGTTGCTGATAGTGAGGAAGGCATTTTTCTGATTGCACAAGTCATGTTTAACTGTGGATTAAATAGTGGCCAGATCAGCTCAGCTAGACTTTCTATTAATTGTCATTACTCATTAATTGTCGTTACTCATTAATTGTCATTACTCATTGATTGTCGTTACGCATTAATTGTCACTACTCATTGATTGTCATTACTCATTGATTGTCATTACTCATTGATTGTCATTACTCATTAATTGTCATTACGCATTAATTGTCATTACTCATTAATTGTCATTACTCATTGATTGTCATTACTCATTGATTGTCATTACTCATTGATTGTCAGTACTCATTAATTGTCATTACTCGTTAATTGTCATTACTCATTAATTGTCAGTACTCATTAATTGTCAGTACTCATTAATTGTCATTACTCATTGATTGTCATTACTCATTGATTGTCATTACTCATTGATTGTATTTACTCATTGATTGTCGTTACTCATTGATTGTCGTTACTCATTGATTGTCGTTACTCATTGATTGTCATTACTCATTGATTGTCATCACTCATTGATTGTATTTACTCATTGATTGTCGTTACTCATTGATTGTCGTTACTCATTGATTGTCGTTACTCATTGATTGTCGTTACTCATTGATTGTCGTTACTCATTGATTGTCGTTACTCATTGATTGTCGTTACTCATTCTAGAACTTTGAGAAGTGAATTGATAAATATTGTTAGCCGTTGGTCTTTACATTGATCTGTATGTTTTTCTAAACTTTAAATTTGATCAACACAATTATATATAAATAGCAATCATAAGAATACCATGTAGCTATCAGCTCAACTTGTTGACACTTATGGCTGGCTACTGGTTGAACATGATGACACTTATGGCTACTGGTTGAACATGATACGTATGGCTACTGGTTGAACATGATGACACTTATGGCTACTGGTTGAACATGATCAAATATTGATCATGATGGCATGTATGGCTACTGGTTGAGCATGATGATACTTATGGCTACTGGTTGAACATGATACCTACTGGTTGAACATGATGACACTTATGGCTACTGGTTGAACATAATGAAATGTTGAACATGATGACATGTATGGCCACTGGTTTAACATGATGATACTTATGGCTACTGTAGCAGAGTCCAGGTTTTCACTGGGGTTTTTCTATCTAGAATATTACCACATGCATCCACATCATTCACGACCACACACAGCAAATAACAGCACACAGCAGGTGGCAGATTTACTACATCATATTCATACAACAACTATTAAAGTGAGTGGAATTAGATTACAACCAACACAAGAAATACATCTTAGCTAAATAGATACGTGGAGGTTATCAGTATAAGCTATTGAATATTGCTCAGAACTACCCAAACCCATTTCTAGCCTCACACTCCACTCCCCTTATCTGTACCCTCAATACACGCTAAAAAACTCATCCTCGCGTTCGTATTCAGTGCATTCACTCGCACTCAGATCCCCTCAGGCGGGTGATCTTGACATAATACATGCAATATATTCAACGTATACAAACACTCTGGCACATACATCGTTCCTCGGTGTCCTTCACACACCACACACACATCCAGATCTCTCCTTAGGCGATTTGTACACTCGTGTAAACATTTGGAACATACATCGTTCACAAGGTGTCCTGCACGTACTACACATATTCAGCTGCACGTACTACACATATTCAGATCTCCTCTAGACACAGAGTGCCCAACAAACACTTTTTAGAGTGACTTGCCAAGTCTCAAAGGTGTATGCTGGTTCCGTTCTAGCTAAATGTATGTCTCTCTCTCTCTCTCTCTCTCTCTCTCTCTCTCTCTCTCTCTCTCTCTCTCTCTCTCTCTCTCTCTCTCTATGGCTAGTCTGCTTGAGTTAAACTTTGTCTAGTATTATATAGTCTCAAATAGTATCAGAGCTGTCTAATGGTCCTCTGTGGGATCTCTGACCCAGCCATCCTCTAGTTTGGATCAACCTCCATTTACTTGTTATTGGCACAAATCACTCTGAATTCCTGTCACTCAAAATGTCGCAGCAAGACCTGCTGGCCTCTGTCTGTCACTACTCAAATCGGAACGCCAGAGTGGTCAGCTCCTACTCTTCCCTGTTTTCCTTTGTCGACTTAGTGTCGAGGCGGTGAGTGACCTAAACGCTCATACTTCGGCTGGAACTGTTACACTACTGGTTGAACATGATGACACTTATGGCTACTGGTTGAACATAATCACACTTATGGCTACTGGTTGAACATGATGAAATGTTGAACATGATGACATGTATGGCTACTGGTTGAACATGATAATACTTATGGCTACTGGTTGAACATGATCACACTTATGGCTCCTGGTTGAACATGATCACCACACTTATGGCTACTGGTTGAACATGATGACACGTATGGCTACTGGTTAAACATGATAATACTTATGGCTACTAGTTGAACATGATCACACTTAAGGCTACTGGTTGAACATGATGTCACTTATGGCTACTGGTTGAACATGATGACACTTATGGCTACTGGTTGATCATGACCATACCACCTCATAAAAAAAACTGTGGCTTAGAGCGATGCTAAGTGACTACCTTCACCATTTCTTCTACTTCTGCCGTGCTGTACGCCGTGGTTTCTTTGACCCTGCTGTAAGCTGTGGTTCGTTGACCCTGCTGTAAGCGGTGGTACATTGACCCTGTTGTAAGTTCATTCAATACTTCATCTTCAACCCCTACCATTTAAAAAAAATAGTACGTACCCTCTCAGTGATATAGGCGATACCACTATTGTAGTCCCTGACCACACTTCCTGTAATGGCGATGAGGTTGTCATTGTCAGCTTTGACCTGTCCCTTGTGAACCTTCATCATATCCATGAATTCAGTAGTCACCATTGTCATGAGGGTCTCTACCAGCTTGTGGTCGAAGTCGTACACAAGGTATTCTTCCCGGGGTATCTTATGTTTTCCTACTGGAATCAACACCTGCCAGGAATGATGGTAGTAATAACGGACATTTATTGGAAGTATCACATTAAACAGTTATGTCTTGTGCGTGCCTACGTCTGATGTGATGTTGGATGTGTGTATAGACTTGTCTAGAGATTCAATTTTTCTACAAATTCGCTACCTTTCTCCAAATAATAAATATCAGATCAGTTAACATGCAACATCCACAAGGCTGACGACAATTGATCTTCAGTGTCCTCTGTCTCTTGCTTTGTTTGTGAAATATGTCAGACTTTTCCCTGTCCATTGTTTAATGTTATCTTCCAACTTATACCGTTTGCCTGCCACTTTACTTTCCAGCATTCGACATGACGCTATGTATTTTCATGTCATCAAAATATTGAACTATCTCACACTTGACCTCATTCATAAATTCTCTTTGCACCTCAACTTTTTCATAGATATTCATATTTGTTTTCTTTTCTTTCAGTGAAATACCAACATTCTTCTATCTATCCACAAATCAAAGGCATAAATTCTCTTTGCACCTCAACTTTTTCATAGATATTCATATTTGTTTTCTTTTCTTTCAGTGAAATACGAACATTCTTCTATCTATCCACAAATCAAAGGCATAAATTCTTTCCTCATTCTGTTTATTCATTGTCCATGTTTGCTAATTATCACAGATTTAATTTATTCAGTCCTTATGTTCAAAAGTCAAATTTTTGTTCTTCACTTGAATGACAAATTTCTGTAATTCTTGTTTGCTTTCAGCAAGCAGTTCTGTGTCATCTGAGATATTTATTGAAGCTCCACTCATTCTGAGTCGTGGCATTTCCTCTATCTGTTGACAAATGTTTTCTGTGTCAATGTTATAATCAGACAAGGGGACAGTACGCATCTTTCTCGCAGTCCTCTTTTTAGATCTATACATGCCACATCTTACAGTTATAGTTTGCTTCCAGTACAGGTTACTGAGTATTCGTATGGCATTTTCCATCCATACATATGTCTTTCAGATATTTTATTAGTGTCTACCAAAGAATCTGTTAAAGGCCTTTTTGTAGTCTATAAAGCACATATAAATGTTTTTCTGTTCTTCTATAAATATTTGTCTGCTAGTGTCCTTACACAGAATATTGTTATTCTTGTTCCACTGTTCTGTCTAAATCCAAGTTGCTCACACAGAGCTTTGTTGTCTACACTACGCCTAATTCTCTCCTGCATATTTATCAAGATATATGTGAATAGTATTTTAATGGTGTGGCTCATCAGGCTAATTGTTCGCTCTCTCTCTCTCTCTCTCTCTCTCTCTATATATATATATATATATATATATATATATATATATATATATATGCACACGCATGCGAAAAGTGCTTTTTTTTATTTGGGGTTACGGAGTGTATTTAAGTTGTAACAATTGTGTATGTTTCACTATAATATTTAATTTAAAGGGAGGGGGCGGGGAGTCTACCTTTGACTAGTACACACAGGTGCTGGTGGAAAAGGTGGATGACCAACCTAGTGGACATTGACTGCAGTCAGCAGCTGGAAAGGCCTGGTATCGGGCTAATGGCACACCGGTGACCAAGGCTGGTGAGCAGCCAGAACAATGTTCAGACAGCAACAGCAAACTACTGAATAAAAAAATTGTGAAGGAACCCATGATAGTTGAAAATTATGGGCTATGATGGAAGCGACGTTCTTCAAAGGACATGCCACATGAGATATATATATGTCTATCTAAATATGTACGTACCTCCATTGACATCTCCAGCTGGTCGGGTATAGAAGGGAGGGGCTTGTTGTCGGTCCTTCCACTACACATGATCCCAGGAGGGATATGAAACACCTCATCGTTCAAGACAGGACCAGCACGGAAAGATGTGAACTCATAACTGTGCTGGAATGTACGCCTGTCAGGATGAAACAAACATATAGTGCAAAGAAAACGATTCACTGTTGTGTTCTGTTCTGATAACTCGGTTCATGTGGATTACTGTTTCATCAAACACAATAGAAATGACTTCTCAGGGGACAAATTAACTTGCTCGGAAATTACATTAAACTTGAATCAACATGTTATACTTGATACAGTGGTTCCCAGAGTGTTATGCTCAGGGCTTGACAGAAGCGCTCGTCTGCTAGTCTGTGACAAGTAAAAAAACATCAATATTTAATCATTTATTACATTTTTAGTCATTTCTACATGCCTCTCGTACGATTATTAATGATATTACTGTTAGAATGGATTGTACATATACTAGCTTATGATGCTGAATCTAAATGGACCTGCACTGTCACAATTTAAACTTACTGAAGTCATAGATAAATGGTACTACAGTGCTAAAACGACCAAGAATGTTCAAGGGCACAAACGCCATGCCTCTGACAGCAGTGCATTTTTTCTTCGGAAGAAATAGGCTAATACTGTGAAAGTAGTACAATATGTTTTGGTTTGTTACGCATTATTACGTAGATATAAAAGTAAATGAGTGCCTAGTTTAAGTTTGTTAACATAAATTGCATGACTGTAGTCAGGTCATGCTGACTGCTGAAATTTTTGACTGACTGGTGAGCCACCCTAAAATTTGTCAAGCCCTGGTAATACTTGATAAAGTTGTCTCAGAATGTTATACTTGCTACAGTGGTTCTCAAAATACTTCATATCAGGCACCGATGTGTAGCATCGTGCAGAGCTAGCTAGTTATCTGTTTGGTCGGACATGCACATCACACTTTTAGGGCTATTTATAAAGTTGTATCTTTGTATGATGGCATATTAGATGTGATATTGTTACCATGATTTTATATCTGAGAATGCATATCAGCATGCATTGATCTCAGGCCTACTTTCAACCAAGGTGAATTGTAGAGAGCTGATTGCAAGCCTCTTGCACAGTAAACATTTTGTGATGTATAGTTCTGCATTCCCAGACAATAAAACCAGTAGAGATATGCACTTTATTAAGCAGGGGTAGCAGACATTCTGCTGTTAGACAATCATATCTGCAGTCTTGTATCGCCTTGGCTGTTTCATACGCTTGTACTCGTGCCACAAGTAATCAAAGAGTTAAAAGGGAGAGCATTTATGTGATCTGTAGGAAGACATTGTATTGGACACTTACTTCCCTTGACTCTGCCCTTGTGGGTTCCCTGGAGCGCTATACGACCCATTAAGTACAGCGCGAATGGGTATCTCTGTCAACCCTGTGGCTGTGGTGAAGTTAGGCTCTGAGAAATAGTAGTCGAGCTGGAAGTTGGCACCAAACTGTGTCCAGTTCTATTAGGGAGAATATTAGACATTCAGGTCTTGCATACATGATTGTCGTAGTCTCTCATAGTCCAGACAATAATTATTTTAATCTATCAGTCATAACTCACCTAGGGAGCAATAACAAACATCCAGACTAAGAAGCATTACTGGAGGTCCCTCCAAGTTCAGAGAAATAACGTATGAAAGGCCCTTGATCACACTCAGGTAGTGGAAACCGAACAGTTAAGACTTATAAATGAAAATGGAATTAAACATGAAACAGGGCAAGATAGTATAGACATATAACAATCATTTATGTGGGGAAAACGCAACGATTAAAAATGGCAGTCATATAATATAAAGGAGACATGTTGCTCATTGACGAGACAATGCCAGAATTATCGACCACATACTAGAAGATATTATAACAACAAATCTGCCACACCACCTGGTGGAGCATAGGCCCAACACTACATTTGGATTGGCCCTATCCAGGTTAAATCCACGATCCGTATGTAGTGTAGTTTTAATTGCAAGGGTTTTTACGCGAGGAAGGCAACCACCGGGACTTCTAGGCCAGACAGTTGAAAGGTGATCAATTAATTGCTGGTCTAATGTGCATACACAAAGTCCGTTTCTACTATTTTACGGCGAGACAGTTATAACTGTCACCAAATGTCCGCGCTGTCTCGACTCAACCTTGACCCTGTTGTTCTTGTCTACCAGAACTGGTCGCTGTCTCGGCACAGCCTTGACCATGTTGTTCTTGTCTACCAGAACTGGTCGCTGTCTCGACTCAACCTTGACCCTGTTGTTCTTGTCTACTAGAACTGGTCGCTGTGTCGGCCCAGTCTTGACCCTCTTGTTCTTGTCTACCAGAACTGGTCGCTGTCTCGACCCAACCACGGCACAGCTGATCCTTTTACTGTTAAATAAGTTACAACTGAGCGGGAAGATGAGTGTACATGTTGAGAATACACACTGCTGGGCGTGCTATCCAGGGATTTTGGAGGTCTTATCTGGTGGCATAAAACGAGCATACGAAACCGAACGCAAAGAAGAAGAAGAAGCATTCTTGAGAGGAGTTGTCTGAGCTCATGGTTATTCTTATTCATCCTAGAAACTCTTTGACAAGATACATACATTGTTGTGATGAGAGAGAGGTTGTTGTGATGAGAGAAGTTGTTGTGATGAGAGAAGTTGTTGTGATGAGAGAAGTTGTTGTGATGAGAGAGAAGTTGTTGTGATGAGAGAGAAGTTGTTGTGATGAGAGAGAAGTTGTTGTGATGAGAGAGAGGTTGTTGTGATGAGAGAGAAGTTGTTGTGATGAGAGAGAAGTTGTTGTGATGAGAGAGAAGTTGTTGTGATGAGAGAGAAGTTGTTGTGATGAGAGAGAAGTTGTTGTGAGGAGAGAGAAGTTCAAGGAGGCAGGATTACTAAAAGAATAATCAAGTGGCACTTGTAGTCAGATTAGATGAAGTGTCTTTGTGTATCTAGAGTGATGTCTTTGTGTACCAAGAGTGATGTCTTTGTGTACCAAGAGTGATGTCTTTGTGTACCAAGAGTGATGTCTGTGTACCAAGAGTGATGTTTTTGTGTACCAAGAGTGATGTCTGTGTACCTAGAGTGATGTCTTTGTGTACCAAGAGTGATGTCATTGTGTACCTGACAAGAGCTCCAGTGATTCACGTTGATTCCTCGCACGTTTTCCCGCCCTATGTAAGTCATGTTAAACCGTGTACCGAAGTGGAACACATCGTTGACCGGGGCCATGACTGGCTTGTTCTGCTTATCTTTTCTGACAAATCCAAGGTAATCAATGCTGGACGGACGTGCCTCGCAGGTACCATTTGGGTAGATGTCATACCTGCATGTGAGGTACACATAGACTGTTGTAGTGCAAAGATCAAAGATTTCCCTGGAGTTATCGTGAAACTGATTGATTACCAATATATTATAAGAATGTAAAGACATATTGATATTTCAGCTCTCAATATTTTGCATCATTTAAAGAACATCATTGGCTGTGGAGACACACTTATTCATAGCACTATAGGGATGATTTCATTTGTCGGGGGTAGGGGGGGTGTCAAGCCATACGCCATTCATATCACTAGAAGAATGATATCATTTGTGTTTGTATAGCTCCATTATTTCTTTCTGCCATAAAACATGTTTGATTGATTCACTTGAATGACTCCAAGTGAAGCACTCCATCTGACTCTATGTTCAGGAAGCCTATATCCAAGCATTCGCAAAGTCGTTTTAATGTTTAATGGCAATATGTTTACATGATGTAGTTTGCTAGCTCCACGCACAACTTGTTTTTGGTCTCCTTTTACAACATGCTCGGAAGGTTACAGTGGGTCTATTCTTTTCAACTCTGGTACCACTCGGTGAATAACATAAGAGACGTAATAAAACACAGATAATTTAGTAGAGATCTGCTGAATATTGGACTTTGTGGTGAATATAATTCAGTAAACCATTAGTATTCCACTAAATAATGCTCTGCAATCGAATATGGATGTGTCAAAGAGCAGTGTCATAATTTTAAACTAGAAAGTTTCATTTATTTGAAATTCCAAACTAACTTGACACACACCTCCTTTGTGATGAGTACTTTATCGCGTCGCACATTGCATCAGCCGGAAATATCAGCATCTTTGTTAGTCTTCACATTGTGACTTGTATTGGTTTCAATCGTGCCTTGTTGTTTTGCTATACTTTATACCGACTGGTTACTTTTAAGACATACCCATCTTCAACAAGCATCCCAAGTGAACTGATGTTCAGCACAATTGGCAACATGTTTTCAGTCAACAAATGTCTTTTCACAGAAACTCATATTTTTGACAGAGAATGTTGAGATCCATATTTTTATCACAGTGTGTTGAGACTCATATTTGTGACAATGTTGAGACTCATATTTGTGACAATGTTGAGACTCATATTTGTGACAATGCTGAGACTCATATTTGTGACAATGCTGAGACTCACATTTGTGACATTCCTTCGCCTGACACTGACATTTTCTAACATGGCCGCTACATCTATTTCACACGGACATTCTCTAACATGACTGCTACAGCTGTTTCACTCACGGACATTCTCTAGCATGACTTACAGCCATATCACACAAGGACATTCTGTAGCATGACTTACAGCCATATCACACAAGGACATTCTCTAGCATGACTTACAGCCATATCACACAAGGACATTCTCTAGCATGACTTACAGCCATATCACACAAGGACATTCTCTAGCATGACTTACAGCCATATCACATAAGGACATTCTCTAGCATGACTTACAGCCATATCACACACAGACGTTCTCTAGTATGACTTACAGCCATATCACACACGGACGTTCTCTAGCATGACCGCTACAGCCATATCACACACGGACATTCTCTAGCATGACTTACAGCCATATCACACACGGACATTCTCTAGCATGACTTACAGCCATATCACACACGGACATTCTCTAGCATGACTTACAGTCATATCACACAAGGGCATTCTCTAGCAGACTGTACCTTTGGCTGGTGTTGAAGTTAAATATAGAGACTATTGTAGAGCCGTTGCGCGTTATGCTGACAGAAGCTCTCTGGTTGATGCTGTCGTAGTGCTCCTCAACCTCGACAGATTTGCTCCTCTGTAGAATGTTTGCCTCCACCTGAATCACAGATAATAACAAAAACATGACAGACTCTATGAGACATGTGCGATCTAGGCTCACATATATAAAGGCAAAGTTGCAGCGGTACTGTCATTTCTTCAGGAGTTATTTAAACGGGGTGGACACAGTGCAGCACGGTGAATGAGCTGACAGCAGGCAGCGACTCTTAGTTGGCCACTTGCATCAGAGCCAGAGCTGATCAAGACCCTATTCTACCTCCAAACGGCGACCCTGGAAACAGGCTGCACTAATGTAGCCTGGCTTAGAGAATATGGATCGCAGAGGGAAGGCAAACCCGTTATCCAAAAATGCCAGCTGAAATGAGAAGTATCGGGCCGAAGGGTGCATATATCGCAGCCTCGCTGTAAACTACGACACAACATCCTGTTCAGGACGAAAGCAGAAGAAGAATTACATACGCTTCTATGTTCATTATTACTCTCATGGTGTTTGTTTTCATTTGTGTTGTTCTTTGTTCCTGATGAAGGCATTTTGGTTGTAACAAAGGTTTTTGTTCCGACTTGGTATCTGAGCCATACTTGTTCAGCTCTCTGTGAGAGCTGGCCAACTTAATGTTACCACTTAATTCATGGAAAGACTACAAATTGGACTCCCCCCTCCCACACGGACTGAATTGATCAAGTCAGAGAACATACTAGTCACGTGTAGTTTGTAATGTATCCTGTGACAGATATCTCTCAGCCATCTTGTCCGACAACATGTTTCTTAGATTGAGAACTAGTGATCCTGTCCTGGGTGTGATATGGTTGGTTCCCTGTGGATGTAGATCTCAAGAGAGCTCTTTAAGTTGCCCTTTTAGATGGTTACTGAAACGTCCACTTCTCAGTCCATGTTTATATATGCATGAGAGAGAGTGTGTGTGTGTTTGCCGTCTGATTTTTCGTATATTGTGGCATGCGGATTAGTAAGACGATCCGATTGGATGAGCTTCTCTGCATGTGCTATATGGGCTGTCCTAATGTGTCGAGTCTCATAGCTGGCACTGCTGTGGGGGATGAAGTGTTGATGACTTCGTTCTACTTTGCTTCAGTTTTTTACAATGTGGCGTGGCAGTTCTTCATCTATACCTTTCCTTCCCTAACAGTAAGCCAGGTACCAATTCACAGCTAGATCGACTGGAGGTATTTGTTGATATTAAACCCTGTACCTTTGATATGATAAACTAGCTCTCTATAATCTACTACCCAGTTGCGATGTCGGTAGGTTTACAGTGCGCTACATAATAAGCCAACCCCCGTCATCATGGCTGTGCGATCTGTAGCAGGGACTGTCACTCGCGCATCGGCCTTTACAGTCATAGGAGACAGTGTCGAGACACATAAGACAGACCTTGGCAAAACTCACAGGGCACCACAGAGACTGAGACACCTATGATGATGACATAATACGCTGTCTGACTGGTAAACACTCACTTTCATGCTGTACTGCAGCGGAAGGATCGGCAATTCAGGGGCGGGGCCATCCCACGTGGCGGCTGCTGGAGACGATTCACACCTTGATGATGGAGCCATCCAAAAGAAACCGTGAGATTGGATGAACAAAAACTGAACTAGGACGAGAGGCATAAAACAACTCCGACCATGTCTGAAATTCTCCATGATGACAACGCTGTACAAACTCTGCCACGTTAACTCCTTCGTCTGCACACTTTATGTACCTGGGAAGGTGTAGAGAATATCATATATACATATACAAGTAGCTTCTAAGTTGTCTGGCCAAGTTGTCTGACCAAGCTGTTTGGCCAAGTTGGCTGGTCAAGCTGTCTGACCAAGTTAGCTGGTCAAATTGTCTGACCAAGCTGATTGGCCAAGTTAGCTGGTCAAACTGTCTGACCAAGCTGTTTGGCCAAGTTGGCTGGTCAAGCTGTCTGACCAAGTTAGCTGGTCAAATTGTCTGACCAAGCTGATTGGCCAAGTTAGCTGGCCTTATGTGTCTGATCTTATGAATGTTCATAAATATAAAGAAAGAGGGGACAGCATTACAAATGATATGAAATAGAATAATAAGGTACAACGTAGAATCCACTTAGTTGACTCTGTGTCGCGGGCAGCTGAAGTTACCTTTCTTGGGCCAAGTGTGTAGCGTCTGTTGTTGTGTAAGCTCGTGTGATCATACGGTTCTTGTTACATCATTTGTCACATAATTTTCCTCTTGCCATGTAACTAGAACTTCTTGTTTTATATGTATGTTGTATGTATGTATGTATATATATGGCAAGGCTACAGGAAAGGATGGAATCCCAATAGAGGTCTTCAGGAGTGGAAAGAACATACTTGCACCACAGACACACCAGTTGATATCTTTATGCTTTAAGCATTGTAACCTAGTACAACTACAGAGGAATTTCGCTTGTGTGCTGTTGGGAAGATACTTGCCAGAATTGTTCTGCGCGGACTCCAGATCCTAGGAGACCAGGTTTACCCAGAGTCGCAGTGCGGTTTTCGTCGGAATAGGTCTACCACAGACATGATATTCTCATTACGACAGTTGCAAGAGAAATGCAGAGAACAAAAGCAACCATTGTATATAGCCTTCATAGATCTCGCGAAGGCATTTTGTGGGTCTGTTCAAAGCGCTCAGGAGGATTGGTTGCCCACCGATTCTTCTGAGCATTATCGAGTCGTCCCACACTGACATGAAAGACACCATCAACTTTTGCGTCATCAGGAGTTTGCAATCATGTGCGGAGTAAAACAAGACTATACTTGCTCCAACCCTCTAGGGAATATATTTCTTACTGCTCTTGAAGCATGTATTTCGTGACCAGGATAATTCACTCGCTCAATGCCCCATTTGTCAGACAGCCCTCTGTCAATAATTCACTCACTCAATGCCCCATTTGTCAGACAGACCAGTCTCAATAATTCACTCACTCAATGCACCATTTGTCAGACAGACCAGTCTAAATAATTCACTCACTCAATGCCCCATTTGTCAGACAGACCAGTCTCAATAATTTACTCACTCAATGCACCATTTATCGAACAGACCGGTCTCAATAATTTACTCACTCAATGCACCATTTGTCAGACAGACCAGTCTAAATAATTTACTCACTCAATGCACCATTTATCGAACAGACCGGTCTCAATAATTTACTCGTTCAATGCCCCATTTGTCAGACAGCCCTCTGTCAATAATTCACTCACTCAATGCGCCATTTGTTGGACAGACCAGTCTCAATAATTCACTTGATCACCACTGCGGTTTAAGTGATTGATTTTGCATACATTTATTGTAAACCTGAGGGCACCATCTATATTTTGTTAACTATTGGTTGTTTTGTTCTACTGGAAGCATTTCGTAGCCACATTTTGACAAATGCTGACATGTCTTCGATACGTCTCCAGCTTCCATCAGTCACCTATTATTAAACGAACATGAATGTTTTTCTTGTCAAGGGGATGTGTTCTCCTGAGCATTTCATTTTAGTTACACTGTATAACATTTACTACAGTAGTACAAATATATCGAGTTGGAGAGCATGCTTTTTGCTACTGATCCAGCTAGAGTTTGTGTCTTCCAAATTTAGAGTATTGATCCAGCTAGAGTTTGTGTCTTCCAGATTTGGGTACTGATCCAGCTAGAGTTTGTGTCTTTCAAATTTAGAGTATTGATCAGGCTAGAGCTTGTGTCTTCCAGATTTGGGTACTGATCCAGCTAGAGCTTGTGTCTTCCAGATTTGGGTACTGATCCAGATAGAGTTTGTGTCTTCCAGATTTGGATACTGATCCAGCTAGAGCTTGTGTTATTCGGATTTGGGTACTGATCCAGCTAGAGCTTGTGTCTTCCAGATTTGGGTACTGATCCAGCTAGAGCTTGTGTCTTTCGGATTTGGGTACTGATCCAGCTAGAGCTTGTGTCTTCCAGATTTGGGTACTGATCCAGCTAGAGTTTGTGTCTTCCAGATTTGGGTACTGATCCAGCTAGAGCTTGTGTCTTTCGGATTTGGGTACTGATCCAGCTAGAGCTTGTGTCTTTCGGATTTGGGTACTGATCCAGCTAGAGCTTGTGTCTTCCAGATTTGGGTACTGATCCAGCTAGAGTTTGTGTCTTCCAGATTTGGGTACTGATCCAGCTAGAGCTTGTGTCTTTCGGATTTGGGTACTGATCCAGCTAGAGCTTGTGTCTTTCGGATTTGGGTACTGATCCAGCTAGAGCTTGTGTCTTCCAGATTTGGGTACTGATCCAGCTAGAGTTTGTGTCTTCCAGATTTGGGTACTGATCCAGCTAGAGCTTGTCTCTTTCGGATTTGGGTACTGATCCAGCTAGAGCTTGTGTCTTCCAGATTTGGACCTATTCTGTTCTATCTGTCTTCTCCGATATTATTTGCTGGATGTGCTCTTTGTTATCGATTCCCCTTATGGCTCCATCTTATTTGTCGTCATAGTACGGGCTTGTGCATGAACAATTACAAAACCGAATTTTTTCTGAGACAAATCAAGAATATTTCCAGTCTGGCTAGCAATGTTTGAACTTGACGTATTTTATCCAATCTCTGAGACTGTCGATACACTAAATGATCCACATATTGTCCAGATGTGTCATGGATTTCTTTACAATATTCCTAAAGCTTGGTAATGACATATTTCTTTACAACAAAACCTCGTCTGCCGCGATAGAGAGAGAGAGAGAGAGAGAGAGAGAATGAATGTGTATGTGAACACAAATAGCAAGCAGGCATTGACAAACCTTACTCTGATATAATCCAGGCAACGGTGAGACAGAAATGTAATTGTTGGGTGAGGTCACCCCTATTTATATGACGAGAACGTCTCAAGTTTTTCTTCATTGTTTAAATCATTCAAGCGTTAAGAGGATACGAATATCATTGATGTGTAGACTTTGGTGGTAGCTCAAGTTCTGTCCTGGTGTGGGGTTGTCATATGTCTGACCTCCGTATTCTAGTGCAGCTGTCCTAGTGTGGTCGTCATATGTCTGACCTCCGGGTTCTAGTGCAGCTGTCCTGGTGTGGTCGTCATATGTCTGACCTCCGGGTTCTAGTGCAGCTGTCCTAGTGTGGTCGTCATAAGTCAGACCTCCAGGTTCTAGTGCAGCTGTCCTAGTGTGGTCGTCATAAGTCAGACCTCCAGGTTCTAGTGCAGCTGTCCTGCTGTGGTTGTCATATGTCTGACCTCCAGGTTCTAGTGCAACTGTCCTAGTGTGGTGGTGAGTAGCAGTCCAAACACGTGACTAGAGCAGTACCATGTGGTGCTTGAATAGGCCGAGGCTGTAAAAGGGGTCGAATTTTGGACGAATTTTAATGTTATATCACTCGCGAATGTTCGGAATCCGAGCCTACAGCAGAGGTTACAACACATAGAGGTGCATGACATCATCTTGAGATTGAAAGTAACCTAAGTTATGTCACTAAACCACAGAATGTAGTCGTCTACTATAATTCATGACCTTACAAATGAATATAACTTGCATTTCCGCTGAAAGTCGATTGTGAAATGTGGAAAGTTGTGTGTTGATGTCGTCCGTGTTCATGTGTTTTTTATTAGTCGCTGCCCGAAATGTAAATCTTCATGTAATGAGTTTGTTTGTGATAGGCAAACAATATGTATATGCCAGGGGTGACCAAAATGCTGCTCGCGATGTTTGTACTTGTGTAATTATTGAACCTAATACAAATGAACAGTTTAAAAACGGGATACATGAATATTATTGCGGACATATATTTCGAAACGTTTAAATAATATTACAAAATGCTCAGATATCGAAGATCTAAAGCGTAGTACAATTATTTTCTCCATTAGAGCAGCTGCTATCTAGCTATGAGTTGATTATTCCACACTCCCTCAAACTGCACATCAAGGCCCCAAAGTTGACCGATGCTCTATGCATCCTCCAGGTCGAACACCAAGGGGACTGTTTCTTCCCCGTACTGGAAACCCTCATACACATATAGAAATGTCCCGGCCTTAGCCCAAGTATTCTTCATTGGTCTGTACCTGCCCAACCTATCGGGTAGAATATGTTTACATTCTGTATGAGACCATTTTTTTCTGGCCGCTATTTTCTCAAGTATTTTACCAAATGGTAGTTTTTAGCGTAGACTCCTTGACAAGCTTACGGAGTGGGCAAAGGCGGGTACTGATGCCTTCTCTTTAGTGGTACAACTCCTTCACTGAGTGGTTTGCCGGGGTCTTTGTGTATGACCAGGACAAAATAGCACCACTGCCCCACAGAGAGCATGTCGTAAGAGGCGATTAACTGTGTGACATGGCATAACACCGGCCATGGTTAGGTGGCTTGTTTAGAGCAGCATAGATGGCGCCTAACAGGCTGCGGGTCTACTTTGCTCTAGTGTTTGAGTCTATTAAGATGGACTCATACATCAGTTAACCACCCTCCATAGTGGAGTAATAAGCTGCTCGAGCCTAGCCCGCTAAGCAGGAAATCTCTTGGCTACATCCAGCTCACATCAGAGATGGGACCTGCACATGGGCTTATGCTCCTGTAGAAGTACAGGTCGACTAAGACTCCTTCATCACATTTCCTATTTCTGCCCTAGCCAACTGCTTGATGTGGCAATACTGTATTCCATTGGGATCTGAAGTGGTGTTCTTGCTGGTACTTGGAATATATTCTGCCTCTGTCTCGGTTTTTAGGTCTACATGCGCCTCTTCCGTGAATATCTAGAACATTTTCCTGAGTCTTCTGCTGGACATATCTATTCCTCTTGTCTGTCTCAGTAATGTATCGATTAAGACATCCAAAACCAATTTCTTTCTCTCTCTTCAGGGTAGTCCCTGTGTAATCTTGAATAGTGAAGATAAGCTGGCCTGTATGTATTCTTATCAATCATCTATCAATGCAAGTATCAGCATTTTAGAAAAGTATTATCATGACCAATCCCTGTAATAAACACCTCCCACATCTCGTCTTTCTATTCCTTCACTGAGACTTTCAAACAATTGGCTCTACGTTCTTTCTCTTTCATCTCATCAACATCACCAACATTCATAAACCCAGAATTTCCTCCACTCTTTTGTTGCCCCCTCTTTTTCTTTCTATGCCAGTTGTGCTTTTTGATTCTACCAGGTTGGTTAGACAAAAGGGGATTTGGTGGTCCTGTCCCGAAAGTCTGGTTCATGTAAGACATTGTCAAGGTCATAAGAACAGAAAGCATGTTCGAGGTTACTTTGTCTGGCAGTTTTACCTTTCGCTATAAGGGCAACACGTGGAAGGTGATGACGTATGTGTTCCCCAATACCGTCCAGTGTGTTCCCCAACACCGTCCAGTGTGTTCCCCCAACACCGTCCAGTGTGTTCCCCCAACACTGTCCAGCGTGTGCCCCCAACACCATCCAGCGTGTGCCCCCAACATGTTCCAGCATGTGCCCCCAACACATTCCAGCATATGCCCCAACACATTCCAGTGTGTGCCCCCAACATTTTCCAGTGCGTGCCCCCAACACGTTCCAGTGCGTGCCCCCAACACGTTCCAGTGCGTGCCCAAACACATTCCAGTGCATGCCCCCAACACATTCCAGTGCGTGCCCCCAACACCATCCAGCATGTGCCCCCAACACATTCCAGTGCATGCCCCCAACACCATCCAGCATGTGCCCCCAACACCATCCAGCGTGTGCCCCCAACACCATCCAGCGTGTGCCCCCAACACCATCCAGCGTGTGTCCCCAACACCATCCAGCGTGTGCCCCCAACACATTCCAGCATGTGCCCCCAACACATTCCAGCATGTGCCCCCAACACGTTCTAGTGCGTGCCCTCAACACCATCCAGCGTGTGCCCCCAACATGTTCCAGTGTGTGCAGGCAGGCAGGGAGCAACATAACTAGATATCAGTGTCAGGCAAATACTTGGTGCTATCCACCCATGCCTAGTTTCCGAGCCTGCCCACAGAGCATGTATATGGGGGTATTAATGTATGTGTTATATGGGGTGTTCATGTTTGTGTTACTTGGGGTGTTCATGTATGTGTTATATGGGGTGCTCATGTTTTTATAGGGGGTGTTCATGTATGTGTTACATGGGGGTGTTCATGTTTTTATATGGGGTGTTCATGTATGTGTTATATGGGGTGTTCATGTATGTGTTATATGGGGTGTTCATACATGTGTTATATGGGATGTTCATGTTTTTATATGGGGTGTTCATGTATGTGTTATATGGGATGTTCATTTATGTGTTATATGGGGTGTTCATGTTTTTCACATGGGGTGTTCATATTTTTATGTGGAGTTGTTCATGTTTTTATATGGGGTTGTTCATATTTTTATATGGGGTGTTCATATATGTGTTGCCTGTGGTGTTCATATATATATAGTCTGGTAGAATAGCCCCACCGCCTCACAGAGAGCATGTCGTAAAAGGCGACTAACTGTGACATGGCATAACACTGGCGATGCTTAGATGGTTTGTTTAGAGCAACATAGATGACACTTAACAGGCTGTGGGTCTACTTTGCTTTAATGTTTGAGTATATTAAGATGAACTCGCACATCCGTTAACCACCCTCCTTAAGCGCTTGTCCTAACGCAGCGGAATATTAAGTTGCTTGAGCCTAGCCCGCAAAATAGGAAACCCTTCCCTCGGCTACATCCATCTCATACCAAAGCTGGGACCTGCACATGGGCATCTGCCCCTGTAGAAGTACAGGTCGATTTAGAAATACGATATATGTGCTCATATATGTGTTACATGGGGTGCTCATATATGTGTTATATGGGGTGTTCATATGTGTTTATGTAATCTTTATATGTCATATAGGGTGTATATATATATATATATATATATATATATATATATATATATAAATGTATTATATGGGATCTTAAAGTACCTGTCCTGTCCCCTACACACAGTGCCGTTGCCTACCTTACTTGTACCTCAGGTGGATGTTTATTGTTTACCACAGTGATGAATGGGGCAACTCGGACAACATTGCCTGCCTATTCAGGAAAAAAATGTCTGAGGGTTGTTACATTGTTATGAATAGCACCCAGAACTGGAGGGAACTGTTGATAAGGGTGACAAATTATAGTGATGGCGTCTTCCTATCCTGCATTCTTATGTGTTTACCTGAGCGGTTATATTCCCACGGTGTTCAACAATAGATCTGTCATGACACGCGTCAATGATTTTGTTCATGAAGAAGTCTCTGTCGCGGTGACAACCTGATTAGTGTGCTCATCTGGACTTTCTTATACAACTACATCCTAACACAAACTTTTTGTCTCCTTGTGATTTGGGCAAACATAAATTGTGTTTTTGTTGTTGTGAATACACATACTGCCTCAATTATGTCAGATTATGTGCTAAATGCAACAACAATGTGTGCCATTGTCAGTGCTGCCCCATCTGTCAGAATAAATTGCCAGGTTTAACAATGCTTGCTTTTGGCATCAGACCTTGTGTAATGTTATGTAATCTCTTGTGTTGACTATTGGCTCACAACAATTTCTGAATGGTAGCACATTTCACCAAAACTTGCAAGATTTCAATAAATATATACTCTGATATACATTTACAGCTGGTTTCCATGTGAACATAGAATTGTTACAGTCACTTAGAACAATTTTATGATCAATTACATTGCACATAGAAAGCATAAATTGGCTACAGAAACCTAATTCCTGTCACATTACTATCTAGAAAGCATAAATTGGCTACAGAAACCTAATTCCTGTCACATTACTATCTAGAAAGCATAAATTGGCTACAGAAACCTAATTCCTGTCACATTACTATCTAGAGAGCATAAATTGGCTACAGAAACCTAATTCCTGTCACATTACTATCTAGAGAGCATCAATTGGCTACAGAAACCTAATTCCTGTCACATTACTATCTAGAGAGCATCAATTGGCTACAGAAACCTAATTCCTGTCACATTACTATCTAGAGAGCATCAATTGGCTACAGAAACCTGATTCCTGTCACATTACTATCTAGAGAGCATCAATTGGCTACAGAAACCTAATTCCTGTCACATTACTATCTAGAGAGCATCAATTGGCTACAGAAACATGATTCCTGTCACATTACTATCTAGAGAGCATCAATTGTCTACAGAAACCTAATTCCTGTCACATTACTATCTAGAGAGCATCAATTGGCTACAGAAACCTAATTCCTGTCACATTACTATCTAGAGAGCATCAATTGTCTACAGAAACCTAATTCCTGTCACATTACTATCTAGAGAGCATCAATTGGCTACAGAAACCTAATTCCTGTTACATTACTATCTGATAAAATGTGGGCCCAGTTAGTACCAGTGATCCTGGGCTCAAAATGTAACTGTCCACACAAAACCATTTTCCTAATGTAGGACTAGAAAAGTGTTAGTTTAGACTTTATCACGTTAGTGTTCCTCAGCTTGTACATTCCATGTACGTGCTCTGCCTAGGAAAAAAGATGAATTTTTTTTTCTTTATAAGCAGGAAAATTAAACAAAAAAACACTACAGACAATGCTTATCAACAAATAATTGTAATTCAATAACTGACAATGCTTGCCTAGAAATATTTTAATTCAATAACTGACAATGCTTGCCTAGAAATATTTTAATTCAATAACCTGACAATGCTTGCCTAGAAATATTTTAATTCAATAACTGACAATGCTTGCCTAGACGTATTTTAATTCAATAACTGACAATGCTTGCCTAGAAATATTTTAATTCAATAACTGACAATGCTTGCCTAGACGTATTTTAATTCAATAACTGACAATGCTTGCCTAGACGTATTTTAATACAATAACTGACAATGCTTGCCTAGACATATTTTAATACAATAACTGACAATGCTTCCCCAGACATATTTTAATTCAATAACTGACAATGTTTGACATATTTTAATACAATAGCTGACAATGCTTGCCTAGACATATTTTAATACAATAACTGGCAATGCTTGCCTAGACATTTTAATACAATAACTGACAATGCGTGCCTAGACATATTTTAATTCAATAACTGACAATGCTTGCCTAGACATGATTGAATCTAGTAACTTATTACTCACTAGATTTGTATATATAATTTATATCTGCATTTGGATTAAAGAAATATATTTGTGACTTTAATGTTTTCCCAATTACTGGAAGCTGTTTTATTGTTTAGAGATATTGAAATTTGTCGTCTAACTAGTTCTTATCATCTGCATAGTTTTCCTTAGGAATGTGTAATGTTACTGGTCATACATCTTGCCTTTGAGATACCTGTATTGTTGTGTTTCCTTTTTGCCTAGGTAATAGACTCACCTGAATTGGTTAGTTCATAGTTTTCCTTGTGGGAGAAAGCAAACAGAAAATCTAAACATTAGCATTATTGTGATTTCTTTTTATGTTTCTCACTTGACTTGATTATTTTGACTTTTTCTTGAGCTTATAAACTATGACTGTTTACATAAAGTATGTGGCGTTTGTCTTAGATTTCCCCATGTGAATTTGTGTATTTATTACGTATTTTCTCTAGGATAAAAGTGTTCTATTTGTCTTTATCAAATAAAACAATCAACTTTTCTGTTTTCACAAAGACAAATTTAATTAAATTTAAAAATTTTATTATGTTCTTTTCCCACAAAGCTGGGAGGGCCTTTGTTTGTTTAATAATGGGATATTATGTATTTCACAGAAGAAGGTAATGGGATTTAGGGGGATCAAATCACATGGTGCTACAAATTTTATGCTCTGTCGTCGGCATATTCAACAATTATAGAAGAGACTGAGCACACATGTGGCGTCATGCAATGAATTCAGTAGTACGTGCCATTTTCCACTTTGTCAATGTGATTTTGATTCAATTCAAGTGCTGTCTCCACAACGAAGGTTGGCTGCAATTGACCTGAAACATTCTCTGTCTCTTGTCTTGATGGTACACTATGCCAGACTGACATTAGTCCATCTTTTGATGTTACTCTCCTACTTATTGCTCTGTCCGCATCTTGTCCCCCTACCTCCAACCTTCCCCTCTAGTATTGTTTTCAATAAAGTATTGTGTCATTTTATATGACCAAAATATTTTACTTCCCTAATTGTAATGTCTGTCAAAAGTTCTCTACTCTTATTAGGACATCACTGTTTGTTTGTTTCTCTTTCAATGATTTTGATTGAGAAATGAAATATCATTAGAATCTGAGTTATCTGTTTTATCACTCTTGACCTGTTTTATCACTATTACTGTTTTTTCACTTACTCTGTTTTATCACTGTTTTTTCACTTAGTTTTTTTTCATTTTGCTCTGTTTTATCAATTTGTTTTCACTCTTGGCTTGTTTTTTCACTCTTAGCCTGTTTTTCTCATTCTTGACCTGTTTTTCTCACTTGGTTGGTTTTTTTCTCTCTTGTCCTGTTTTGTGCTTTGTGTACGCTTAGAAGTTATAGTTTCTGTAGCAATTTATTTTACATGATGAGGTTGCTAGCCCTTTGCACAACTCAAAGATCTTTATCATCTTCAACGACAACGACATGCATGGAGATGAAGTGTTAGTGTTCTTTCCTCCTCAGTAAGAGATTCTGGAGCCTGCTCATAGATTAGAGATGAATTGTATAGCGTATATTCATCACATATACACTTTGTCTCTTTCTTTTCCAGGAGAGGAAATCAAAGAAAAAAGAAAAAATGTCGTTGTGAGCAGAGAACCAGACAGGAGATTGGCCTATTTGGTTTTGGTAAGTGCTCAACTACATGTGTCTTTCTACATCTTTGATTATCTTGTACGGTGTTTCCTTGTCACCCCCCTCATTGTCTCCCTCTCCTCATACCATCACCACATATAAAATAGTCATTATAGCAACAAGTATAATGGAGATTAATAATGTTCTGCTCACAAGACTGGTTCATTTAGTACACCGAATATAATTATTATTATAATATATTAATAATAGGCTTAGGCGACCGAGCCTGTGACAACGATTAATTGTCGAGGTCCATGATGTGTATAGTTCTGATGGGCTGTGGGTAATTTGCCGCATTCTCCTTGTGGGGCAAGGTCTTTGTTCACCCTTGATTTTGACAGCCAAGTGCAGGCTGAGACATCCTGGTGGAGGCGGGTCACTTGACAGTAAGGCAGTGATGACTCATCATTGAAATGATACACTCTAGATGTGTTTGTTGAGCAACAAACACATTTCCAGACTCAATATCTGCTGACATAAAAATATTATGTTTCTCCTACGCTATAGCATACATGATTGGTAAAATAGAAAATAAAGTGCATGTCTCTCACAACGAAGGAACCAGGTTTATGACCTACTGCAACACTCTCCAGTTTACCCAGCTCAATAATACACACGGAAGTGTACTGATCACTCTGCCTCATCAGGTTGAAGACCTAACATCAAGTCCCTAACACTTTATCCCTTACTGCAGTTTTTGCTATTTTATTCTCTGGGCTTGTTTTACATTGTAACAGACGCAGCTATTCTTGTGTTAGTAGGATATCTCAAACAACTTCAAGACTGAGGCACTATGAACAACTACATTAGCCATCAAGAAAACAAGTACCATTTCTGAGACAAGATAGTTTTCCTTACAGATTCCCTATCAGTCATAACGACTCTCAGAAAGCAGAACAACAAATTGAGCAGCTTGTCTGAGACATGAATACCAGCTACAGTGAAAATATCTGCATGCTCTATGAGACTTGTAAATCAAGATGCAGATAAGACAAACAAAGAGTGAGGAGACTGAAGGCTGGGCTATAGTGATGAGATACAGAGAATGATAGAAAAAAATCACCAGAGACAGACGGTGCAGAGAATTCTGATATGGCAGAAGCATACTGCTACTCCTTGACAAGAACAGATCATGTGACTGCGAACAGGCCACTGCAGACTTAAAAATCATCAGTTCGGCAAATTAACAGTTGGTCACACAGACATGTGCCCACGTGGGAAGAACAAATAAACAGTTGGTCACACAGACATGTGCCCACGTGGAGAGAACAAATAAACAATAGAATATGTTCTCCAATTGAGCAGAGGGACAACATACAGATCCCCAAGAACAATTAAGGGATACCCTGTATAGTGATGAGAGAAACTCGAGACAGTTTATGAGGAAAATAGAAGTGATTATTAGAGAGGGAAATATATATGGTTATTAGAGGGGGAAATATATGTGGTTAATAGAGAAGGAAATAGATGTGGTTATTAGAGAGGGAAACAGATGTGGTTATTAGAGAGGGAAATAGATGTGGTTATTAAAGAGGGAAAAAGATGTAGTTATTAGAGAGTGAAATAGATGTGGTTATTAGAGAGGGAAATAGATGTGGTTATTAGAGAGAGATATAGATGTGGTTATTAGAGGGGGAAATACATGTGGTTATTAGGGAGGGAAATAGATGTGATTATTAGAGATGGGAAATAGATGTGATTATTAGAGGGGAATTAGATGTGACTATTAAAGAATGAAATGGATGTGATTATTAGAGCGGGAAATAGATGTGATTATTAAAGAGGGAATTAGATGTGATTGTTAGAAAGTAAACGATGAAGTAGCTAAAACATGAGAAAGGCAATAGTTCAGAATGTGAAACAAACATTTGTCAACCGGTGAAATATCTAATACAACATGGACAGGCATTTCATAATATAGCGAGATGTTACCCCAGCTGGCCTTCCAGGTTAGTGGGAAGACAAATACTGAGGTGCCACCAGTCAACGGTCCATGAAACTGATCCTCGGCTGTTTTAGATGTCCCCCTCCCCCCTCTCAGGTTAGTGGGAAAACAAATCCAGAGCTTTAATTAAGTGCCACCAGTCAACAGTCCATGAAACTGATCCTCGGCTGCTTTAGATGTCCCCCCCTCCTCCCTCTCAGGTTAGTGGGAAAACAAATCCAGAGCTTTAATTAGGTGCCACCAGTCAATGGTCCATGAAACTGATCCTCGGCTGCTTTAGATGTCCCCCTCCCCTCCCCCCTCTCAGGTTAGTGGGAAAACAAATCCAGAGCTTTAATTAATTGCCACCAGTCAACGGCCCATGAAACTGATCCTCGGCTGCTTTCGATGTCCCCCCCCCCCCCCCTCCCCTCTCTCAGGTTAGTGGGAAAACAAATCCAGAGCTTTAATTAATTGTCAACGGTCCATGAAACTGATCCTCGGCTGCTTTAGATGTCCCCCCTCCCTCCTCTCAGGTTAGTGGGAAAACAAATCCAGAGCTTTAATTAGGTGCCACCAGTCAACGGTCCATGAAACTGATCCTCGGCTGCTTTAGATGTTGTCTCCCCCCCCCCCCTCCCCTCTCAGGTTAGTGGGAAAACAAATCCAGAGCTTTAATTAGGTGCCACCAGCCAGCAGGGTCCATGAAATGTCCTCGGACTGGCTTGAGGTTGTGGTGAGCCATAGGGTCTGTCTAAGGCCAGGCAACGTAGCTGTCATTGTTGACTTAGGATATTCCTAATATTTCCTATCCATCTGGTTTTCGATCTTCCATGATTGCATAAGCCTGATTGCTGTATGTTACAGACATGCAGGGGTAGCCTGAAAGGTTGTTTACATACTATTAAACGTGTGCAATAATTGGTGTTCAAAAACAACAGGAAAATGTAGTCAGTTCTGGAGCAGGAACTGCAATCGAGGATAAAGTGTTAGTATACTAGGTCTGAGCTTTTGATGAGATTAGGTGACCAGTTCCCTTCTGTGCCACCTTGCCTTTCTTAGCTGTTGGTCAGATACACATTTGGGGACGGCGTGGCCTAATGGTTAATTGCAACGGCTCACAAACCGAAGGTGCTGGGTTCGATCCCCATCACAGCACCGGCCGTTACCCCGTGGAAGTAAATCCTTAGAAGATGCAGGATGAAGCAGACCCTTACATAAAATGCATGCTGAAATCGGATGCACTGGGCTGACAGGCGCAAAATAAAAACACAGTGCACCGCCTTAGGGATTAGAAAAATTAGGCAAACGGAAAAAAAAAAAGAAGAAATAAAAAAAATACCCATTTGCAGCCGGGTAGACTGAATTGTGTAGAAATTCTATACCCACTCCGTCACTCACACTTTCACATATAATAACCTGTACATTGTGGTCTTGTTTTACCAGTGATGTTTGTCCTAGCTGTTCATCTCCACCTGTTTAATCCCTGACAGGCAGACGGGCATGAGTTCTCATTTCCTGACATCTTTAAGGAGAAGCTTCGACCCATGGAGAGAGAGATGAAAGACATGACAAAGATAAAAAGGTTAAACCAGATCGATGAACAGAAGTCATGGGAGAGAGCATCTGTACCTCCCTGGTTTAGATAAAAGTACTAATGGAACAGGGTTGGATTGAGGTTTAGCAAATGGACAGATCTGAAAGTAATGAAAGAATAGCAAGTTCATAAATGCAGGTTTCAGAGCTGTAGGTCTGTTTGTTTGTTTGTTTGTTTGTGTCTCATTTGATATATGCAATAATTATTATAATGTTTTTGTACACAAGAGAGTGTGCTTGAATACATATGTGGGTTGGTATGTGTATGGGTACCTGAATACATATGTGGGTTGGTAATGGGTACCTGAATACATATGTGGGTTGGTATGTATATGGGTACCTGAATACATATGTGGGTTGGTATGTATATGGGTACCTGAATACATATGTGGGTTGGTATGTGTATGGGTACCTGAATACATATGTGGGTTGGTATGTGTATGGGTACCTGAATACATATGTGGGTTGGTATGTATATGGGTACCTGAATACATATGTGGGTTGGTATGTGTATGGGTACCTGAATTATGTATGTGTGCTTGCTGTAGTGTATGTGTGGATTGGTGTTTTAAGTGGCTTGGTGATGTTTGTATTTGTATGTTTGCTTCATATCTTCTATTATACAATGTATGCTGTCAATTGCAACGAGTGAAAGAAAGATTATAGCAGAGCAAAATGGTGAAATCAGGGGATACATTGTGTAGAAAAAGCAGTGACCCATATTATGTGCGAGCTTATTCAATTAAGAGCGATGTAAGCCTGGAGTTGACAAGACGACGTTGTGCTGTCAGTTTTTTCTTTGATAAAGCCTGTACCGGACAACATCCAGAGCCCACGCACATCTCTCTACAACTCCACAGTACTATCTGCATTATGTTTTGCGGCAAAATCATACACTCACGAAGGCGATGGAGTCCAAACTAGGGTGACCCAAGCCTCCTTCGAGAGACGCATGGCCGGCCTCACGCTTCATAGCCAGCGCACAAAAGGCCTACATAACTCGGACATACATCAGTTGTCCCTATGAAACTATGCTTGAAGCACTTACTGCGAAGAACGGACGATTGATGGAGCACGGCGACAGCAATATGGTACTCCAGAGACAAGGGACGACTACCAACACACAGGTCTGACTTCCTTGCATCCCGCATCAACATTCACGATGCCACAGATGGGCGACTCAGTGTCCACCATGGCCTATGACAAGAGAACGTTGGAAAAGAAGTTGGTATCCTCAACAGTGTTACCGCCACTGAAGAACAGGTCGTCCAGTAATCCAGTTAATCAATTACTTCTGCTTGTTTGAATCATTTGTGTGAAGTAGAAATATTCATTATGTGAACTAGGAGTGTTCATTTTCTGAACTAGGAGTGTTTATTTATTGTGTGAACTAGGAGTGTTCATTGTGTGAATTAGGAGTGTTTGTTTATTGTGGGAACTAGGAGTGTTTATTGTGTGAACTAGGAGTGTTTGTTTATTATGTGAACTAGGAGTGTTCATTGTGCGAACTAGGAGTGTTCATTGTGTGAACTAGGAGTGTTTGTTTATTATGTGAACTAGGAGTGTTTGTTTATTGTGTGAACTAGGAGTGTTCATTGTGGGAACTAGGAGTGTTGGTTTATTGTGTGAACTAGGAGTGTTTGTTGTGTGAACTAGGAGTGTTGATTATGTGAACTAGGAGTGTTTGTTTATTGTGTGAACTAGGAGTGTTTGTTTATTGTGTGAACTAGGAGTGTTTGTTGTGTGAACATGATGTTGTTAGGTAACATATATATATATGTTTCTTACCTGCCGTTGCTTTTTTGTAATAATTATATCAGAAATAAAGGGTGCTCTAACTAAATTTACTTTCTAAGCTTTGTTTGTGTTATAGGGCTGCTTGAATATATACTTACACTGTGGGATTGTCATCTGCCTAGCCATCTACCAAACTGGCCTGATCCGTTCATCATACACTGATAGAGTTTATCATCTCGTTATTTCTAAACATATCTGAATCTATCTTGTCTAACTTGAACCATGTGTCTTCGTGAATGATAATTAATCCTTTCACATATTCCCTGTTCCATAGTCATTTTCCTCTCTCAATACTTATGATTCAGCATATCTTTATGAAGCCATCTTTAGCATTTACACCATATGTAGAAAGAATGATTCTACCTCATAGCTTTCTTGTTCGCTCACAATTGATCACTTGTCTTAATTAACTTGAACTAATAATCCTCATCAATAACAATATTTCCTACTAAAGTCCAACCTCCATGTTGTAGGAGGTGGAAACAGGATGATGTAAGGGATTACCCCATAAAGTCTCAGGAGAATAGAAGCAATAGCACTGATGTGACTGACCTAACAAGCTGACTGACAGAGTATTGTTGCTACGGAAACATTAACACGCTTAATAACAATATGCCAGAGTGGTCTGCCGAGATCTTTGTGTATGGCAAGGACAAGAATATGACCATTGCCTCGTAGAGAGCATGTCGTGTGACATGGCATAACACCGGCCATAGTTAGGTGGCTTGTTAAAAGCAGCATAGATGGCGCCTAACAGGCCGCAGGTCTACGTTGCTCTAGTGTTTGAGTCTATTAAGATGAACTCGCACATCGGTTAACCACTCTCCGTAAGCGCTTGTTTCAACACAGCAGAATATTAAGTTGCTCCAGCCTAGCCCGCTAAGTAGCAAACCCTTCTCCCGGCTACATCCAGCTCATACCAGACCTGGGACCTGCACAGGGGCATTTTCCCCCGTAGAAATACAGATCGACTAAGAATAACAATATCATGTCAAATCTGGAGTACTGTAACAATTGTATACATTGATAACAACAACGAGAAATAATAGTTTGAGTTAGGATGATATACCAACCGTGGACTGTAAATTATCAAGCTAACTGGAGAGGAAGACTAATGTCTGGTCAGGCAAAATATGCTGATCAGACATGTTAGTCAGGGTCAGGCAAAAAAAATACTGGCCAATGCCCTCACCTCGGCTTCCTAGTAGCCCTCCCTGGAAACGGGCTGTTTTCATGGCAGCCTAGCTAATGAGGTGAGGTATCAACGTGATCCCCGTAGTAGTGAGTGACGCGCAGATGAAACCAATCATAGCACAACTGCCTGGAGGACCCCGGTCCACCTTCATCAGCATGCTCGGGATGTGAGGAAAGCCACTGCAACCTGCCACTTAACGTCCTTTTCAGGGTGCACAAAAGAGTAACCTACTCATTGTGGGCATTCGCAAACGACAACAAAAACCAAGCTAACTATCCGAACAAACCAAATGGTTTTAAAACAAACAAAAATCGAAATAAAAACAATGTGTACCCAAGCGGGGTATATATTTGTATATCATATAATAGATCAGCCAGCCAGATCTTTCTCTTCAGTTCTTACCTGTCAATTTCACCTGAACAAGGACCAAACAAACAAAATAACTAACATGAAATTGTGTCTGTCTGTCAAATATTTGTGATGAACTGGCTGTATTTGTGGGAATGCGGTACAAGTGGTACACATTTATTAACCAACTATATTTGTGTCTATTTTTTTACCTTTCTTTCCTATGTTTGGTTTTGCCTTCATCTTGCCTTCAATCTGATTTTTTTCAGCGTGGTTTTCAATAGTTATACAAATTTATCAATTCAGAGTATTTTGTTGGCCTTTATTTCTCTTTGAGTAGTTCTCAATTAATATCTAATGCATGACCTACTTATTTGCTTCTGTATACACAAAATCAAGCCCCATTCTGCTGAATGCCCATCATATTTTACGGGTCTTAATGATGTCCTCCAACTACTTGTTCATTGTTCGCGTTTCTACGTGGAAGCATAATGAATAACGTGTATGAACGTGAATGAATAATGTGTATAGCACATGAGTGCTCTCATATTTAATTTGTTTATTGCTGCTGTAAATTGTAAACTGGGAACCCCTAATTTACAACAGCTCTACTTTCATTCTCCAGCACCAATGTCCTCTCTTAAATTTACATTCAAAATGTCATACTCTCTTAAATTTACATTCAAAATGTCATACTCTCTTAAATTTACATTCAAAATGGCATACTCTCTTAAATTTACATTCATACTGGCATATTTAGCCAAAAACCCACTGGCACCACAAAGCTAAACCACATAATCAGTCCATCAATACAATATGCTATTTGAATAGCAACAACAAATGTTATGATGTATCACACCAGCCATGTACTGGATGTTCAATTATTCATGTACAACAGAGGTTCTCAACTCTTGCTCCTCTGTACCCTTTGGACATTCAGACATTTTTTCACATACCCCAAAAACTAAGCCTACAAAATGGATACAGTTATATTGATATTAATAAGGGCTCTATTGAATTGTCATTGAAAGATTTGGGAAACATCCTTGAAGTTCCTCTTCCATAAGATGCTCGGTGTTCAATTTTGAGATAGGTGAGCCTGTTTTTGTTGAAAAAAAATTTATTTAATTTGAGTGGAAATTTAGCAACTGCACAGCAAAAAATCATCTTAACTCGTTGGTTGCATGTATTGGCTGTTTATTGTTACACTTTTAAAACAGGCTTCATTGCACCTGGGCACCCCCAGATGCACTCAGTCCCTTTCATTGCTAAAAGTGCAGATAACAGCACAAACTGCACAGCTCTTATGACATCTTCGAAATTTTCCCCTGACCTTGTCAGGTACCCATTTACAGCTGGATCGACTGGAAGAAGCCAGGAAAAAACCCACAACATACCCAGTCTGAACACAACATGATTTGGATCTGGTTCTATGGGATTGTATGCAAAGCTGACACAGTCACTAGACCACACACTTCCCCTGTTACAGCAGTCTGCACCGTGGCTATACTCTCAGACCTATATGTACATTTTGAGAAGTGTCAATATACCGATTGTTTAGTATATATTAGGGACAGCTTTGTGTACCTTGGGGATGGCTTCATATACCTTGGGACAGCTTCATATACCTATGGGACAGCTTCGTATACCTTGGGAACATCTTCATATATCTTGGGGACAGCTTAATTTACCTTGGGGAGCTGCCGAAGATGGATGTCTGGCCGAAAGGTGTAAATAACACAGTCAATCTGTAAACTAGCGGCACAATGCATTCTGGTACTTGCAAAGCCCTGTTCAGGGCTTGGTAGCGGTAGATTGAGAACCAACACAGAAGAAGAAGAAGATACCTTGGGGAGCTGCCGAAAATGGATGTGTCAGACCGAAAGGTGCAATTATCGCAGTCAAGCTGTAAACTAGAGACACAGCGCATTATGTTCTCTAGACTACATCCTGCTACTTGCAAAGCCCTGTTAAGGGCTTGGTAGAGGTAGATTGAGAACGAACGCAGAAGAATAAGAAGATACCTTGAGGACAGCTTCATATACCTTGGGAACAGTTTCCTATACCTTGGGGACAGCTTTAAATACCTTCGGGACAACTAAACAAAAATCCAACGAAGATGAAATACAATAAGATGCAGAAAAGTGCTAACAAATAGGAAGATAAGCAGATTTCATTGGACAGATATTCAGGCATCAAGGCCTAGAGCAACTTGTGACAATGGAGAAGGCCAAGGTCAAGAGAAGCAGAGGAAGTCAAACAAAAACATATGTCTCATGATATCATATTCTGGATGGGACAACAGAGAGTATCTGAAGTGATGACATGCTAGTCTGAATGCCATGATAGTCTGGATGACATGATAGTCTAGATGTCATGGCAGTCTGGATGTGACAACAAAGATCATCTGAAGGAATGACATGCTTCAATGGCAGATGGTTATGGAAAGAATTAATCGTCGACACCATCCTCCATGACACTTGAAAGATAAATCTCCAATGTCCCATATCGCGGTCCGTAGGCTGAGTTAATGAAGGCTCTCGTTTGATGACGTACACTAGCCAACAACCTTAGCTACTAGAAAGCTATGGTGTCAGTTTTCCACCACTCTATAATGCGTAGATTATTATTATTGTCCTTTAATTTGGTGGCCACTACTTTTTGTGTTCATAATTGTTTATTATTCTCTCTATAGCTTATTGCTACTACTTGTTCCCGGTATAGATAGCTGATTACTTGCTGCATATTCCATGTAAAATACACGAAGGCGTTCAGTTAACTTTTGATTATAAACTGTCAGAAGCATATGTAGTCTATGTTGTTTTACAAGAAATGTAGCTTTTCTGGCTTCGTTGTTCATCCAGCAACTTCGTTGTTCATAGTAATTGTAATTCTTTCCTTTAGGAAAAAAAATCAAAACAGTCTCACAATATTATCGATTAGAGCTAATACTCAGAGCTGGGAACGCTCAATTCAGGATTAAATGCAGTTCAAGAGCTCTTCACGTTCCAGACTCCATTTTCTGAACATTATGTACATATATTTGTGAAAAAAAAAGAAAATGCACGATAAAGAATCATTAAGTCATTATCAACTTCCTCGTGCATAAAACACCATGACCTTTCGTCCTCTAGATAACCAAAAATGACGGACACAGACAAGACATCCCCATTAATCGAACCGAAGTACGACTAGGGACGAGCCGCTTCTGGTGCGACAACTTTTGATCGCTACAACTCCGAGTACCTGGCATACAGGTACCAAAGTACACGTCAAACTGGAGCTGCTAACTTGGCGACTTTGTCGTTAGACCTGACGACTTTCTGACACTTCCGCTAGCGAACGCTGACAATTCTATCACCTTATAAATTACACATAGCGATATTTAACCACATTAATATTTTTTTTTGCTTTGCAAGTAAAAAAACACAAGAATAAGTGTTACTAATGTATGTGAAAATCAAAGATGATATCTAGACCAGGATTACATAATGTCGGCGGCAATTTCATGTTTTAGATTTAGTGTGTTCAGAAATCTTTAATAATGAGGGCACCTGACTGTCTGGGTTTGTCAGATTTATATAATTTATGAAAATGGGAGAAACTCAGAGGCTGCAATCTATAAATAACTTAGGTGAGCGACAATTATCTAAAAGACACGTTGTATTGTGTTAGGGAAACATGTACAAGGAACAACTGAAAAAAAAATGGAATAATCCACAACCAAGAATCGAACAACTGGCTACCAGGTAACGAAATAGCTTTACTACAAGAAATAGATTTGTTAGCGAATCATAGCTGACCAAGACCCAATTCTGCCTCCAAGTGGCAGTTCTGGAAATGGGCTGTACTTGCACAATCTCGCTAAGAGAAAATGGTTTGGAAGAGGGAAGACAAACTTAGTCCCAAAAATACTGTATTGAAACAGGATGGGTCGGACAGAAAGGTGCTTGTCTCACAGTAAATAATGACACTATCTTTTTTTAGAGCTAACGTCAGATAGGACAAATAAAATAATGTGCAACGAATCAGCACTGCTGGTTGATCCGGAAAGGAGGGTCGCTGCGTTGTTGTGTGGCTCCAGTGGCGTGAAGGGAATCCACTAGCCATCTTAATGATTACATTCCTCCTACCAATAAAATAGTTACAAATGGAAATGGTTAGCAGCAATGACTATTGTTGGATCTTTGTGATGGATGTTTCAGAAACACATTACATTTCTCTACTGTTTTGGATCATTATGGATGCCGCCAGACTATCGGATTTGCCTGGAATTCACACTAGTCGACGACTTACACTTGTGTTCACGGAAACGTGGTGTTGTTTTCCGTCTGGAGTTGTTATTTCGTTCTTTTTTTGTGATTTCTTCCATCCGTTTATCCTGGTCTGGACGCCGGCTGAATGGCACTACGCTTATACCTGTGTCGTATTTCACCGGTTAGTTCTGCCGGGTCACCTTCACGAATTTGGCGTGTGGGAATTTTAGATGCTACTATGATGAGCTGAATACAGCTGGGAAGAGATGCCAGACTCACTCACACGCTGAGTGTTGTGCATACGACCTCTTGTGGTTAATCGAAAAGGCACGACAAACTGCGTTAGATGACATCCCACCTTTCTACCCTGCGGGTTACATGTTTACGGAAAGGCTTCGGTGGTAACCCTGAGGCAAAATCTGCATCCTATGATATCTCCAGTCGTCTCGATGAATGTCTTGCCACTGGCAAAAGGTAGCTTAGGCTCTGTGAGTGAGGTTGACAAAAGGCGCAGTTTCTTCCTCACTTTAATCCACATCACCGCGCAAGTCACCCTTTTCAGCGGACACAGCAAGAGATACGTCTGTCCACACGGCTGAACAAAGAGAGTGGTCTTCATCACTTGTGATGGACAACTATTACACAAATGACAAGAATGCTACGTCGCTCTGAATGGTTTCCTCTACCACGATTATCATAGTGCAAATGTCTATAACAAATATAAATGTCAAAAACTGGAGCTCATCTGCTGCAATCGTGAAATAAGGCACTCGCCTCTCAAAGCGATGAAAGGAAACGGTGTACGATCGAATCCCGCACGTTTCAAGCAACCTCAGGTCACAAGGGAAATACGATCTGAATCCTGAGTTACCTCTAGTCTGGTCGTCTTGCCACTGGTCTAAGGTAGAGCGAGGGTGAATTTCTTCCTCACTATAATCCAGACACAGCGCAAGTTACATCATCAAGACAAAAATCGCCTGCTAATGTCACCATCTTCGCTTGAGATGGACAACAAACTGAAATATGCTTGATTCGTACATGTACGAGCTCATGTGGCGTCGACGCATCAAAGTAAATGCATTGGACGATTTTACCGCCATTCTTACCGACATTGTTCAATTCTGACCACCTCAAAATTAAAATTGTGGTGCTTGGTCGTCCAATTACTTCAATCTGTCCAATTACTCCAATCTGTCCAATTACTTAAATATGTCCAATTACTTCAATCTGTCCAATTACTTCAATCTGTCCAATTACTTCAATCTGTCCAATTACTTAAATATGTCCCAATTATTTCAAAATTTCGTTCAGCTCCTGTTTAGGGATCTACATTCTTCCAGAAAATTGGTCGCAAAACTGAATATAACCATCTTTTCTACACATCTATATTTATATAAGTTGTTATTTATTTATTTTAAATAAGATTATATCGACGTGTCCTCCCCCTCAGCCTGTTGAAGATGTCAGCGCCCACATACACATGGGACAGGAAATAAACGCCACACCCTAGACCTGAAAACCTCAAGACGAAGAGCTGCAGCCTGATCTAGCTCCAAAACCATAACGTCCTGCAGCTGAAAGACACCATGGTAAGGGCGCAACACTTCAATTCTGCGGTCATACCAGCATCTACAGATGTGAAGTGTGAAATATACGTAACGCAAATGCAGAGAAACTACGAGTTTCTCTGCGAGCGACAGAAAGACATGTCCTCGGGATCTCGATCAGAGATCGAATTCACAACGCTGCAATCAGAGAACACACTTTTTTCGAAACGTCGTGGAGGCCGCGTTGTCTCGCAAACACCACTGGGCTGGCCACGTGTTGCACGTGCCAAATAACGTATGGCCACGCAGAACGACGCTTTGGTAGCCATATGTTTATACGCGACCACCCACACATACAATGACAAAATGGTCTGTTGAGAGACCTGGGTCCGAATTGGTACGACACGGCGCAAGATAGGACGGCATACAGGTCATTGTTGGCTACCTCGCATACTGCACACCCACCGGACTGAAATCGAAGTAATTGTTTTGTATTGTCCTCCCCGTAACGGAATGTCCCGCTGCAGTCATCAGCTATCAAATACGTATAATGGAACTCTGGGATGGATTAAAACACAAGTAAAAAAGTAAAGTCGAAATTAAGCAGAATTAACCGCTTTTTGGAAAATTGAGTTTTTAAAGACTCCATTGTACTTAGCCGCAGGCTGTGAGAGATGGTGTGGTCAGTGCCCTAACTCATGCGTCAGGTACCCATTTACATCTGTGTTGACCGGAGAAGCGGTCCCCGATCAAAATTACGACCCGGATTTTTGTCAGTGTCCAGACGCGATTCGAACCAAGGTACACTGTTACCACAGAGAATAGCGAATAGCTCACTATGAACTGAGCTAACGCGCCCCACAAGACGCAAGTACCACGGCTATATCATATTCATCAGTTCAAACAACATAAAGTGAACTTGGTTCTATCTCAGATACACACACAAATTCAACATATTTGTTGTGCCGTGTTGCTGTTGTTCAACCTGATGTCAGAACACACATTCATTTCTTACAATAAGAATATATCGTAGACCAGGCCTGTACAACTTATAAAGTGAGACGATCCAAGTTGCTACAATAAAAACAAATGGGCAAAACATCATTTCATATTCATTGTCAGATAACATTCAGATTGAATCAATGGTGACGTCAGCCAAAAAGGCAGCTCATCTAGGACATCGCAAACTCTGACCTTAGACTGCCAACTGTCTCCCAGGTAGGACAGTCACAGAGTAGCTTCTTCTTCTTCTTCTTCTTCTTCTTCTTCTTTTTCGTACGCTTTTAGACATCAGCTTGAATGTCTCTAAAGCAGTTGTCCGCTTGAAGTTATTGATATCTCCATAGCGCGTGTCTCACAATGGAATATGTGATGGCCAAATGTGCTTTCTCTGTATCTCGTATGTGTTCAGCAATAATTTGATCAGTGTCGCAAACACATTCATCGGCATGTCCTATTTTAGCTCGTTGAATAGATGATATCAAACTCTATCGTGATCTGTGCTGAGTCTGAAAATCACTACCTGTTCGGCCATGTTGAGCTTGTAGTTAGTGTCATTTTGTTGTTGTCCTGAATGCTCCCCTACCCACATGTTCTTGTATCTGCACATGACAAACCTCTTGGTCTCTTCATAAGTTATACATATATTAGGTTGAGGCAGCGTTTTGCCTTCTCTTGCCAGCATGACAGCCTCCTGATTGCCAAGTGTGCTGAATGAGATGAAATCCACTGGATCACCACTTTCGTGAATCGGTAACACAGTTTAAAGAGTACCTCCCGAAGTTCTTTTATGGCAAACCAGTCAAGAAAGTACCTGAAATGGCAATTCAGACAAGAATTTGCCCGAAATGGCAAACCAGACAAGAAAGTGCCCGAAATGGCAAACCAGACAAGAAAGTGCCCGAAATGGCAAACCAGACAAGAAAGTGCCCGAAATGGCAAACCAGACAAGAAAGTGCCCGAAATGGCAAACCAGACAAGAAAGTGCCCGAAATGGCAAACCAGACAAGAAAGTGCCCGAAATGGCAAACCAGACAAGAAAGTGCCCGAAATGGCAAACCAGACAAGAAAGTGCCCGAAATGGCAAACCAGACAAGAAAGTGTCCGAAATGGCAAACCAGACAAGAAAGTGTCCGAAATGGCAAACCAGACAAGAAAGTGCCCGAAATGGCAAACCAGACAAACAATTGCCCGAAATGAGACATAAATCAAGAATTGTAATGGTAAAAAAGGGGCTTCAGCGAAAAATATGAATTGTTAACGTCAAAGAATATCAGGATAGAGCTGAGGAAAAGAATAATCGCCACTCATATATGGTCAATGGCACTGTATGGGGCTGAAACATGGACTTTAGCGAAAAAGAATAAGAAAAGCTTGGAAGCGTTTGAAATGTGGTGCTACCGTAGAATGGATAAAGTGAGTTGGATAAAAAGAAGATCCAATGACAAGGAACTCACTGAAGTGGACGCACAAAGACAAATATTGCATATGGTGCAAAAACGTCGGTTGAGTTGGCTAGGTCATAATATGAGACTTGAAAGTCTTCTACGGAAGATACTAGAGGACACGATTCAAGGACTGGTGCGACCAAGACTCACATTTACATCTCAGACATGGAGGGACATTCAAGTTACATCTCAGACATGGAGGGACATTCAAGTTACATCTCAGACATGGAGGGACATTCAAGTTACATCTCAGACATGGAGGGACATTCAAGTTACATCTCAGACATGGAGGGACATTCAAGTTACATCTCAGACATGGAGGGACATTCAAGTTACATCTCAGACATGCAGGGACATTAAAGTTACATCTCAGACATGGAGGGACATTCAAGTTACATCTCAGACATGCAGGGACATTAAAGTTACATCTCAGACATGCAGGGACATTAAAGTTTAATCTCAGACATGCAGGGACATTAAAGTTACATCTCAGACATGGAGGGACATTAAAGTTACATCTCAGACATGAAGGGACATTAAAGTTACATCTCAGACATGGAGGGACATTCAAGTTACATCTCAGACATGCAGGGACATTAAAGTGACATCTCAGACATGCAGGGACATTAAAGTTACATCTCAGACATGGAGGGACATTAAAGTTAGATCTCAGACATGCAGGGACATTTAAGTTACATCTCAGACATGCAGGAACATTAAAGTTACATCTCAGACATGCAGGGACATTAAAGTTACATCTCAGACATGCAGGGACATTAAAGTTACATCTCAGACATGCAGGGACATTAAAGTTACATCTCAGACATGCAGGGACATTAAAGTTACATCTCAGACATGCAGGGACATTAAAGTTACATCTCAGACATGCAGGGACATTAAAGTTACATCTCAGACATGCAGGGACATTAAAGTTACATCTCAGACATGTAGGGACATTAAAGTTACATCTCAGACATGCAGGGACATTAAAGTTACATCTCAGACATGCAGGGACATTAAAGTTACATCTCAGACATGCAGGGACATTAAAGTTACATCTCAGACATGCAGGGACATTAAAGTGACATCTCAGACATGAAGGGACATTAAAGTGACATCTCAGACATGAAGGAACATTAAAGTGACATCTCAGACATGAAGGGACATTAAAGTGACATCTCAGACATGAAGGGACATTAAAGTGACATCTCAGACATGAAGGGACATTAAAGTGACATCTCAGACATGCAGGGACATTAAAGTGACATCTCAGACATGAAGGGACATTAAAGTGACATCTCAGACATGCAGGGACAAGTACGAACCTATGTTGCAATGATAAGGGCTGTAGAGGATAGGGTCAAATGGGGAGACATACTCAGACAACCTTACAACATGTCTCCGGACATCAACCAGAGGATAGGGTCAAATGGGGAGACATACTCAGACAACCTTACAACATGTCTCCGGACATCAACCAGAGGATAGGGTCAAATGGGGAGACATACTCAGACAACCTTACAACATGTCTCCGGACATCAACCAGAAGATAGGGTCAAATGGGGAGACATACTCAGACAACCTTACAACATGTCTCCGGACATCAACCAGAAGATAGGGTCAAATGGGGAGACATACTCAGACAACCTTACAACATGTCTCCGGACATCAACCAGAAGATAGGGTCAAATGGGGAGACATACTCAGACAACCTTACAACATGTCTCCGGACATCAACCAGAAGATAGGGTCAAATGGGGAGACATACTCAGACAACTTTACAACATGTCTCCGGACATCAACCAGAAGATAGGGTCAAATGGGGAGACATACTCAGACAACCTTACAACATGTCTCCGGACATCAACCAGAAGATAGGGTCAAATGGGGAGACATACTCAGACAACCTTACAACATGTCTCCGGACATCAACCAGAAGATAGGGTCAAATGGGGAGACATACTCAGACAACCTTACAACATGTCTCCGGACATCAACCAGAAGATAGGGTCAAATGGGGAGACATACTCAGACAACCTTACAACATGTCTCCGGACATCAACCAGAGGATAGGGTCAAATGGGGAGACATACTCAGACAACCTTACAACATGTCTCCGGACATCAACCAGAGGATAGGGTCAAATGGGGAGACATACTCAGACAACCTTACAACATGTCTCCGGACATCAACCAGAGGATAGGGTCAAATGGGGAGACATACTCAGACAACCTTACAACATGTCTCCGGACATCAACCAGAGGATAGGGTCAAATGGGGAGACATACTCAGACAACCTTACAACATGTCTCCGGACATCAACCAGAGGATAGGGTCAAATGGGGAGACATACTCAGACAACCTTACAACATGTCTCCGGACATCAACCAGAGGATAGGGTCAAATGGGAAGACATACTCAGACAACTTTACAACATGTCTCCGGACATCAACCAGAAGATAGGGTCAAATGGGGAGACATACTCAGACAACCTTACAACATGTCTCCGGACATCAACCAGAAGATAGGGTCAAATGGGGAGACATACTCAGACAACCTTACAACATGTCTCCGGACATCAACCAGAAGATAGGGTCAAATGGGGAGACATACTCAGACAACCTTACAACATGTCTCCGGACATCAACCAGAGGATAGGGTCAAATGGGGAGACATACTCAGACAACCTTACAACATGTCTCCGGACATCAACCAGAGGATAGGGTCAAATGGGGAGACATACTCAGACAACCTTACAACATGTCTCCGGACATCAACCAGAGGATAGGGTCAAATGGGGAGACATACTCAGACAACCTTACAACATGTCTCCGGACATCAACCAGAGGATAGGGTCAAATGGGGAGACATACTCAGACAACCTTACAACATGTCTCCGGACATCAACCAGAGGATAGGGTCAAATGGGGAGACATACTCAGACAACCTTACAACATGTCTCCGGACATCAACCAGAGGATAGGGTCAAATGGGGAGACATACTCAGACAACTTTACAACATGTCTCCGGACATCAACCAGAAGATAGGGTCAAATGGGGAGACATACTCAGACAACCTTACAACATGTCTCCGGACATCAACCAGAGGATAGGGTCAAATGGGGAGACATACTCAGACAACCTTACAATATGTCTCCGGACATCAACCAGAGGATAGGGTCAAATGGGGAGACATACCCAGACAACCTTACAATATGTCTCCGGACATCAACCAGTGGATAGGGTCAAATGGACAGACATGTTCCATATTGGATTTACTCATGTGGATGACTGTACATTTATCTACACTAAACTCCATTTGTCATCTCACAGACCATTCTCGAATTTTATCTAAATCCGACCTCAATATATCCACTTCTACTTTAGTTGAGACACTTCTGCAAAGTTTTGTGTTGTCCACAAATCTTGCAATCATGGATCCGATATAAATGTCCAAATCGTTTATATATATATATATATATATATATATATATATATATATATATATATATATATATATATATATAATAATAATAATAATAATAATAATAGCTGTCCATCGTTATCGATGAGGACCGCCGACATCATCCTTGTCACAGATTTCCCTGTTGGGTGTGGGTGCGCATGTGGCTGAACAGGCCAATGCGGGCACGAAAACATCTGCTACATATCAGGCACACGAGGTTTGTAGAAAGGGATGGTGTTCCCGCTGCTCGGGATTTCCGCGTCTCGCGTCTGCTCTGGGCTTTCACAACACGGTCGTCTTCACCGGCAGCTACACCCGATTTGACTTCGCTTCTCCAGTCAGATCTGTTTTTGCGCAAGGCATTCCCAAGTGTCGATGTCTATCTGGCAACTTTTCAGTGAGTCCTTCAGACCGTCTTTAAAACGTTTCTTTGTGCGCCCTCTCTCCCGCCATCCCTCTCTCAGCTCGCCGTAGAGAAGCTTCTTTGAGAGCCGCTCGTCTGACATACGGACGAGGTGTCCGGCCCATCCTAGTCGTGCTTTCTCTAGCAGTGCATGGATGCTGGGCATGTTAGCCCTCGAGAGAACCTCGATGTCAGTGACACGATCTTGCCATCGGATGTGGAATATTCGCCTCAGGCAACCTGTGTGGAAGTGGTTTAACCTCCTTGCATGTCCAGAGTATACAGTCCAGCTTTCGCAAGCGTATAGTAGGGTTGGAATGATGGTTGCACGGTAGACTTTGAGTTTGGTTTTGTCGCTGATGCCACGACGTGCCCAGACCATCGAGCGCATTCTACCAAAGGCTGTGCTGGCCTTTGCTATTCTGCTTGCCACCTCATCGTCTAGGCTGACAGATCTCGACAGCGTGCTGCCCAGACATGTGAATTTGTCTACGGCATTCAGCGTCTGCCCGCTGACTGTAGTCTCTGGTTTTGTGTACGGCATGCCTGGTGCTAGTTGGTACATGACCTCTGTTTTTTTGGCATTTATGGTCAGACCAAAATTTTCGCATGCGACAGAGAACTGGTCCATTCCAACCTGCATGTTCAGTTCTGAGTTGCTCATTAGAGCGCAGTCATCAGCAAATACAAGTTCCCTGATTATGTCGCCAGCCACTTTGGTTTTGGCCTTAATTTTTCTGGGATTGAGTAATTTGCCATCTGTGCGGTACTTTATGGGTATTCCAAGCTCCAGTGATCTGAATTCGTCTGTCATCGTGGTCACGAACATACTCGGGACGAGTACACATCCTTGTTTGGCTCCGTTTGATACCAGAAACGTTTTAGAGATTGTGCCGCTGTCCAGTACACGAGCACACACGCCTTTGTGTAGCTGTTTCACCATTGTTATGAACTTGTTAGGGCAGCCAAACTTAGACATTATCATCCACAGCCCTCCTCTGTTTACTGTATCAAATGCCTTTGTCAAATCAATAAATGTGGTGTATAAGACCTGATTTTGTTCTCGACACTTCTCTTGTACTTGGTGAGCGGCAAAAATCAAGTCCACTGTTCCTCTTCCGGCTTTGAATCCACATTGGCTTTCTGGGAGGTGGTGGCTTTGTTCAAGGTGTTTGTTGAGCCTGTTTAGCAGTAAGAGCGCTAGGATCTTGCCTGCTACGGAGAGTATCGATATTCCACGATGATTGTCGCATTCTTGACGGTTGCCTTTTCTTTTGTACAGGTGAACGATTGAGGCGTCCTTTAGCTCCTGCGGAATTTTTCCTTCAGCCCACATGTGACAGAAGAGTTCAGTGATCCTTCTGGTGAGGGATGGGCCAGCTGTCTTTTATACCTCTGCTGGTATTGCATCAGCTCCTGGAGCTTTTCCTATCGATAGTGAACTGATTGCCCTGTCGACTTCCTCCTCAGTGATGGCTTCATCCAACACCAGGTTCAGTTCCACCTGCGGCATTCGCCGGATGGCCTCTTCATTTATGGACGATGGGTGGTTTAGTATTTTGCAGAAGTGGTCTGGCCATCTGTCTAGAATCTGAACCTTATTTGTTAGCAGTACCCCATCCGCACTGCGAACTGAAGTATTACTAGAGGGCTGCGGGCCGTAGAGAGCTTTCAGCGCCTCGTAAAACCGTTTGGTGTCATGACGCTCGGCGAACATCTCAATTTCGTCAGCTCTTTTGCTGAGCCAGGAGTCTTGGATCTCTCTAAGCCTGTTCTGGACAGCTTTGCGAGCAGTATTGAAGGCAGCTGTTGCTGTCGGAGATGATGTGTCCCTCTGGTGTTCCCTGTGCGCTTCATGTTTTGCATCGAGAAGGCCCTGTATTTCTAGATCGTTTTCATCAAACCAGTCCTTATGCTTGCGCGTGAGTGGGCCAATGTAAATATATATATATATATATATATATATATATATATATATATATATATATATATATATATATATATATATATATATATATATATATATATATATATATATATATCAATAACAAAACCGAGCCCAGTGGCACTTCACTCCTACTTCACACCACTCAGAGTACTCCTTATTTACGCACACTCACTGCCTTCGTCCCGTTAACCAACCTTCAATCCATTCGTCAACTTTCCCCACCTATTCCATGTGATTTTACATTTCTAAATAATCTTCGACGAGGTACTCTATCAAAAGCCTCTGCCAAATTTAGATAAATAACATCCACTGGCTCCCCCTTATCTATCGTTTTAGTAACCTCCTCCATGAATTCCAATATATTTTTTAAGCACGATCTCCCTCTAGTAAACCAATGCTGACTATTTTTGAATAAATTAACCCTGTCTAGATGGATTACAATGTTTTCTTTGATTACTGATTCTAACAATTTATAGACTATGCTCGTTAAACTCACCGGTCTATAATTTGCTGGATCTGATTTTTTACTCTTTTTAATAAAGGGGATCGCCTCTGCATCTTTCCAATCTCTTGGAGCAATCCCTTTTGCAAGTGTTTGAGAACATAATACGGCCAATGGTTTTGCTAGTTGGTCTCTAATTTCAAACAGCAAATTTTGGATGAATACCATCTTGACCTGGATATTTACTTACTTTTAATCCCTCCAATTAAAAAAAACACACCATTTCTTCCGTAATACAGATTGATCTTAATTCCACTATATCCATGTCACATTTGAAAATATGTACATACTCTGGGGTCTTGGATGAGTCTTCGTTTGTGAACACTGTGCCAAAGTATTGATTGAGTAGATTTCTTTCGGTTTACCTGTCTCTATATATTTTGTCCCTGCTTTATTTTTAGCTCTTCTACATTTAACTACAATCTAGTTATCCACTTTTTACGCTTGGTATTTATCTCTCTACACGGAACACATTCCACTTTTAGTTTTTCTAAAACTGTTTTGAAACACTCCCACACTTGTTCAACATCAGTGACACACCCGTAGCAAACGTCCACAGTCTCAATTTAAGAGTGAAACATAGAACTGTATCAAGTATACAAATCAGAACACCCAACACACTGAACGAAGAATCGTAAGGACGAAGATACATTTGGAGAACGTATCCTAATAAATACAAACGGTGTCCATCACTGTGACGTCAGGAATATCAATCGGCCGACGATCCATAAACGTATAACGAAAACATATAAAGAAGAAATATAGACATCCCTTTCAGGGGGACCACACCACAACACATGGAACAATGGCCTTGAAAATATCACATCAATTAGAGTGAGTTTCACCGTCTGTGGGCTCGAAGATTAATGACGAAAGCGTGACAAATGGAGAGTCAGAGCAACCGCCCCGAGTGGTCCACAAGGGTCTTTGCGTATGCCAAAGGCAAGATAGCATCACTGCCCCACAGAGAGCATGTCGTAAGAGGCGACTAACTGTGTGACATGGCATAACACTGGACACGGTGAGGTGGTTTGTTTAGAGTAGCATAGATGGCTACTAACAGGTTGAGGTCAAATTTGCTCTAGTATTTGAGTCTATTAAGATGAACTCACACATCGGTTAACCACTCTCCAAAAAAACTGGTTGTATACAGATCCTGCGATCTTCTAAGCCAGTATAAAGACGTTAAGTTAAGTTAACTCAAGACTAGAATTGCGCCATCTTGGCGTGGCTCAGAATGCAGACGACAAGAGGGAGGTCTTCATTGTATTGGATAATTTATAGAATTCCAAAGAAATAGTCCACTGTAAAAATCCGTATCTTCAATGTCATTGTAAAGTCAATGCTACTGTAAGGCTTGGAGGGCAACAAAGGTGCAGATGAAGAAGGTTTATACATTCAAACACCAGACACCTACGAAGAAGTTTGTATTTGAAATGGTACAAGTCCGCTAACGTTGACCCGTGGAGCAAAGCTGATGACCTAGCCGTGGAACTAATGGTGACGGGAAGGCGTGTCGTTGGTTAGGTCATACTTTAAAAAAAGGACCCGGATGTTATCATTGTTCTAGACCCCGGAGGACAGGGGTGATAAAAGTAGACTGAGGCACTTCGTGAAAGGAGCTGGAAGCGAACGTGATGGTGGCGTAATTGGCGCTGCAGATGTTGGAGCGAGTGGCAGATGTTGGAGCTAGAGGCAGATGTTGGAGCGAGTGGCAGATCTTGGAGCTAGTGGCAGATGTTGGAGCGAGTGGAAGATGTTGGAGCAAGTGGCAGATGTTGGAGCGAGTGGCAGATGTTGGAGCTAGTGGCAGATGTTGGAGCTAGTGGCAGATGTTGGAGCTAGTAGCAGATGTTGGAGCTAGTGGCAGATGTTGGAGCTAGTGGCAGATGTTGGAGCTAGTGGCAGATGTTGGAGCGAGTGGCAGATGTTGGAGCGTATGGCAGATGTTGGAGCGAGTGGCAGAGGTTAGAGCTAGTGGCAGATGTTGGAGCGAGTGGCAGATGTTGGAGCTAGTGGCAGATGTTGGAGCGAGTGGCAGAGGTTAGAGCTAGTGGCAGATGTTGGAGCTAGTGGCAGATGTTAGAGCTAGTGGCAGATGTTGGAGCGAGTGGCAGATGTTGGAGCGAGTGGCAGATGTCGGAGCGAGTGGCAGATGTTGGAGCGTGTGGCAGATGTTGGACCGAGTGGCAGATGGTGGAGCGAGTGGCAGATGTTGGAACGTGTGGCAGATGTTGGACCGAGTGGCAGATGTTGGAGCGAGTGGCAGATGTTGGAGCTAGTGGCAGATGTTGGAGAGAGTGGCAGATGTTGGAGCGAGTGGCAGATCTTGGAGCTAGTGGCAGATGTTGGAGCGAGTGTCAGATGTTGGAGCGAGTGGCAGATGTTGGAGCTAGTGGCAGATGTTAGAGCGAGTTGCAGATGCCGGACAGACTTTGCGTATGTTGTTTGAAGACATATGCTTCCGCGGAAATGGGGGTTGGGGAGGGGGGTGAAGAGAAGGGGTAGGGGAGTTAAGGGTTTTGATAGATTGGTTGACCTAGTTTCAGACATACACTTGTTACAAGCTTGTACATTTCTGGGTCATATTTGTCTTCAACGTGTCTTCTGGTCATCAGTCAGACAAGAACGTGACTTGTGACTGTTCCTTTTCGTGATAGAGAACGTGTGCTCACAAATGTAGGTACTGGGAAAAAAACAAAATACTGAACGTTTTTAACTGCAGCTTCAATTAATACATTTAAAAAAAATTGTTCATTGTCAATCGTTCTACAGAGCCCTTTCAGACTGCTTTATCTGTATTTACTTGTGTCGGACATGCGTGCGGAGGAACGGTAATGTTCGTCTTTGGCCAGTGGCGTGGACTATTGATACTGTTATACGTCGGCGGATAAAACAAGCAATGGCGGACAACATAGGAACAATTCAATGCACGTGCGTATACGTTCTGATGCCCAAGATCTCAAGCGGGACGCAACTGTTCTCTTCACCAGGGTAACCGATATTCAGGACAACTGATTTCTTGATTATCGTCCTTGCGACCAATCTAACAACACATCAATGTCTCTAAAGTTCGCTCTGCTATTTACATCCAGCAGATTGAAGGCGTATTCACAGTTTCATATCGGGATTGTAAGTCTCAGTAGTAAATCTTCCAAAGTGTTCACACAATTATATCGCTAACCGCACTTTTCAATTTGGTATCGGAGAGTGTGTGCGTCCTTTTCTCTAAACATGGTATTACTTTTCTGGCTCCTAATATCCTTTAGTAATATTCTGCCGACACAGCGTAACGAAATAATTGTCTAGCTTCTCGACATCTTGGGGTCGTTTCAATGTTTAGGAAGTGTTTGTCGCTATGCTGCCTTGCGGGATACCTGTTTACTTAACTTAACGTCTTTATACTGGTTTAGAAGACTCTGCAGAGTCTGTATACAACAGGTTTCATTTACATTACCTTACTCTAAAAGCTATGCGCATCCAATTTATTATTAAATGCATTAATTGTCCCTCCCTCGACTACCTCCGTGGCAATGCATTTCAAGCATTCGCCACTCTCTGACTAAAAAAATATTTCCTAATATATAATCTAGACCTTACAACCAGACTTAGAACTGACCAACTAGAGGATAGTGTTAAATAGAGAGACAACCTTACAACCAGTCTTAGAACTGACCAACCAGAGGATAGTGTCAAATAGAGAGACAACCTTACAACCAGTCTTAGAACTAACCAACCAGAGGATAGGGTCAAATGGGGAGACATACTCAGTCCACCCTACATCCAGTCTTCGGACTGAGCAACCAGAGGATAGGGTCAAATGGGGAGACATACTCAGTCCACCTTTTAACCAGTCTTCGGACTGAGCAACCAGAGGATAGGGTCAAATGGGGAGACATACTCAGTCCATCTTACAACCAGTCTCAGAACTGAGCAACCAGAGGATAGGGTCAAATGGGGAGACATACTCAGTCCCCCCTACATCCAGTCTTCGGACTGAGCAGCCAGAGGATAGGGTCAAATGGGGAGACATACTCAGTCCACCCTACATCCAGTCTTCGGACTGAGCAACCAGAGGATAGGGTCAAATGGGGAGACATACTCAGTCCATCTTACAACCAGTCTCCGGACTGAGCAACCAGAAGCTAGGGTCCAATGGGGAGACATACTCAGTCCATCTTACAACCAGTCTCCGGACTGAGCAACCAGAAGATAGGGTCCAATGGGGAGACATACTTAGTCCATCTTACAACCAGTCTCCGGACTGAGCAACCAGAAGCTAGGGTCCAATGGGGAGACATACTCAGTCCATCTTACAACCAGTCTCCGGACTGTGCAAACCAAATGATGATGATGATGTTGCACATGTCAGAGTCGTCTGAGTCTGTCAGTTCTCATGATTTTTCGTTTATGAGTTCTGTTTTTTCTCAAGCAGTTTTAACTGCTTCCGTTATTCTGTTTATATTTTATAGAAATTCAATGATCTATCTTAAGCATAAATGTTAACACGACGTCTCACGAGTTGTTTTACGAATTGCTTGGTTTTATTTATTGCAATACAGTAGTACTTTTTAAGTCTTCTACTATTGTTACAAATACAGTTTAGTTAGTCCGTGTTTTCTGTGTTGTTTTAGGCCGTTGACAATGACCATAATTATCAGAAACGTCGATCGTCGCGTGCTTCTACTTTTGGTAAAACTGCACCAAAACCGTAAAAGTTTCTCAGTGATTAGAGCTTCTGTCAAGTTGTATTATTACTCACGTATATTATAGAGTATTTACACGAGGTTTTAAACTTTTAAACTCTTCTTTTTAATGATTTAAGAGCAGTACTCTGTCAACTATGCCAGCAGGCCGCACCAAAAAGGGTAGTGGTGCAGTGGGTTCCATCTCACTGCAATATCCAAGGCAACGAGGAGGCAGACAGACTGGCAAAAGAAGGTGCAAAACTACCACAACCTGATACTAGTATGACATACGAAGAGTCAAAACGGCTCATTAGAGCTAGATACATTACCAAATAGGAAACCGAACATACTGGTTACACCAAAAACGATGCCTATTACCAGTTGAACAGAAGAGAGCAGGTCGTAGTCTTCAGACTTCGCACTGGCCACAATAGACTCAGGTACCACCTATTCAACAAATTGAAGATAGGTGGCGCCGACGAATGCCCGTGTGGTACCGGGAAAATGACCGCTGAGCATTTGCTGCAAAACTGCCCGACATACGAGGATCAGAGAGAGCAGATGTGGCCATCACCAGTGGCAACACTAGACAAGCTCTATGGCAGTGTCGACAGCCTCAGGATGACCGCTGCTTTTTTTGAAAAAATAAATGTTTCTGCCTGACTGCGTACGATGAAGAAGAAGAAACTCTTCTTTTCTTCTTCTGCTGTTATACATTTTTGTGTTCTAAATTAACTTAACTTAACCTGATTTAACGTAGCTGAACTTACCGTCATTATACTGGTTCAGAAGACTCTGCAGAGTCTGTATACAACCAGTTTCTTTTAATTCACTTGATATAAAAACTACACACATCCAATCTATTCTTAAATGCATTAAATGACCATGCCTTCACTATTTCCCGTGGCAATGTATTCCAAGCATTCACTACTCTCTGACTAAAAAAATAATTCCTAGTGTCTAATCTGGACCTTTCAACGTAACTGTGCCCTCTTGGTCTTGTAGGTGGCTGTACTTTGAAAAAAAACTTGTTACAGTCTAACCATGATTCCTCAAGCTTACCATCTCTTATCTCACCACAATAGATTTGACCCAGGTGTATTACATCATCACCTTCTACAGGGTTGATGGACACAAGAGATTCGTGGCTTTTTTTGGTGCATCATTCTGGCGAAATTATGTTCAACATAACCTTATTCACATGAAGGAAATTCAAAGACAAGATTTTGTTTCTTATGTATGACAGTTTTCCTATTCACACTAAGGATGACGCATGACAGATTATCACTTTTTTGCGCCTCAGCGTCAGTATATTCCAGCAGATAAAGGAGACATCTGCCCTAGTTATGATTGCCCTTTTTATTTGACCATCTGTATCTTTTGGACGTCCAGACTGTCGCTCTGGTTGTTATTAAAGATAACAAGAGGCGTGTTAGGTAGTTCCAGACTCACGGCAATGCCCTGCCTGATTTCAGTGACGTTTACCCACTCGTTTTGAAGTTTTGGAATAGCAATTGAATAAACATCTTTTCTCAGATACATTAGAAAATTCAATAAGAAATTACATATCTTCTTTAGGAAGTTGCTCAACATATTTCTTTTTCATTGACGATACGGGGGTCCGTAATATATCATGGTTTTAAGCATTTGAACTAGATCATTCTATCAACATTCTCCTATTCCTCATTCGTCCCTCTCCCTCCCACATAACCCCTACCCCCCTATTATACATTCAAAATGTTGAGCGACAAATACGAAAGACAGCAATAAATGTATCGACTTTCGGGACGCAAATGTAGCGACAAACTAGTTTTTGAGTTGGCAAGCTTTAGAACAACACCCGGTATTACCTCCCCTTCCAGTCGGTGGAGTCGCTAAACGGAACAGAACAGGTAACACTAAACTAACTATGGTCGCGCAATAACATCGTTTGTTTGATTATGTAACTTCTTATAGCACATTACAGCGTCTGATTAGCGTAGTCGTAGAGCAATCACTGACCACAGTACAGGATTCTACTCACGCTACCTGCACGCTCAAGACGACCTGGCTGTAAATGGGTACCTGGCCTACGCCCACCCTACGGTCAAAGAAGGAAAAGGCAGTATGACTATGAGTAAGGACGGGAACTGGACACTTCCACCTTATAAACAAACTATGGCTTAGTTTACAATTATCTTTATAACACTTTATTTTCCGACCACCAGTTATTACTGCTGTGGGACTAATCTTTTCATATCAAATTACAGTATAAAATATACACATTGACAAACTGAGATATGCAACCGTAAACTGTATATTTAGATGACAATAATCACAATTTTTTTGTCGCTGGCTACTTTTGAAATCTGTTGGCATATCATCATCATTATGTGGTAATTGAGGTGAAATCTAGATAGATGATATAAGAAAGTATGGATGCTGCTAATAGTTTACGGCTTTCCTAGCAGCACCATTTCAACCATGAAAACCTTGTCTATAGATTTTACATGCAGTGTTGGACAAGAGTGACCAAGCTTTCGAGGTGAAAACAGAAGTCAAGTAGGAATGCCTCATTGTCAGCCATTCTTTTTTTAACTGTCATTAAGTGGGTGAAAGGAAAGGCTACAGACGACATGCCAAGAAGAATAAGATGGACATTATTTTATACACTGGAGGATCTGGAATGCGCAGATATTTTATTATTTGTACACATTCAAGAAAAGACAGAAAGACTGAGTATGGAGTGGCAACCACTGCATAATAACACCTCAGATATCAAGGGATCAAGAATCAAGAGAGGGGTGTCAGGGATGGCACAGCCAGAGAGAACAATGGACAGGAGGCCACAGTTGAGACGATAGTTAAAGAAAAAGAAAAATTGGTCCACACTGGCGATAGAATGACAGATCACTACAGAGTCATCATAACCTTAGGCAGGGAACGCTTTGAGCGGTGCAATGGGATTACAGAGCTCAAGGTAAACTAGCTGATTAATGATAACATAAAGCATAGTGATGCTCCCATATATACCGATGCATCTGTGCTACGCAGTGAGATTTCTGGTTTGGGCTTCTAGACTGAGAGGTCAGGTTGTTGCTGAGTGGAGCAGGGCAAACAGAACAACAACGTCCAATATGAGAATGGAGATGGAAGCAGTAACTGCACTCTGAGATCGCTGTCTTGTTCAGAAGGTACAGAAGAGCTAATTAAGGCATGAGTGGATGGCAGCTGAAGGGCATCAAGCCAGCAGGGGCTGGTTTGGATTTTTTGTCCTGTCATACTTGGGTTAAGGACAACGAAACACCTGACATTCTGGCTTCACAAGCACCAATTATAGATGCACTAGATTTGGATAGGAGTGACATTTTGAAGTCTATCAGTGACTGCCTGTTGGATGATGACACCAGAGTAGATGAATCAATTCACAGACTGCAGAGCTTTGAAATCAAATTAGGTTCCTGCGGACTGGGGCACAAGAGAGAGCAGAGCAGAAGTGTGTACAACCAATGAGTTGCAGGAACCATCAGTATCCACGTCCTTCATTATTTACTGAGAGAAAGTGAGCACCTATGGGTATGCCAGGAGTACAATAAAGTTGGTTCTTAGGAACAGAACATTGCAATACTAAATATCACATTTCTTTGATTCTAAGATGCACATTTTTCCCTATTTAAATGTCCTTAACACCGTAATCAGTCTTGCAATCGATGTCATCCTATTATTGCTGTAAAAAGAAAGTTGTCTGTCATCAGGTTGATGGCACTTCAGACGACATTGTCATTTTCTAACACATGCGCAGGGCTTGACTAATTTTATGGGGGCTTACCAGTCAGGATAGTCGGACTACAGTCGTGCAATTTATGTTAACAAATTTAAACTAGGCACTAATTCATCTTTATTTCTACACAACAATGCCTACCAAACCAAAATATATAGTATTACTTACACAGTATTAGTCTATTTCTTCATAATAAAAAATGTACTGCTGTCTGAGGCATGGCGTGAGTGTCCTTGAACTTTCTTGGTAATTTTAGCACAGTAGTACCATTTATCGATGGCTTTAGTAAGTTCAAATTGTGGCAGCGGAGGTCCATTTAGATTCACCATCATAAACTAACTTATGTACAATCTATTTCAACTGCAGTATCATTAATAATCGTGCGTGTAACCGTTATGTAGTAACGATTAAAAACATAATTAACGATTAAAAAAGGATTTCTTTTTACTTGTCAAGCAAACATTTTTACTTGTCACAAACAAGCAGACGAGCACTTTTATCGAGCCCTGCACATGCGCAATTGATAGTGTAACTTTCTGTGTTCGTCTTGTTGTAATTTTTCCGCATCACTTTAATTCATTTTAATCTCCTATAGCCATTCAAAATGTTGTCAAAAAGATTGCACTACCAATCCCTGGTGATAAGAAAAATGATTGTGTACGCAGATGAGCATGAAATTAGAGTGGATGGGTGCTGCCGAAGACGAATGTGTCGGACCGAATGGTGCAAATATCGCAGTCAGGCTGTAAACTAGCGACACAACACATTCTGTCTTTGGACTACATCCTGCTACTTGCAAAGCCCTGCTCAGGACTTTGCAGTGAGGGATTGAGAACGAACGCAGAAGAAGAAGAAGAGTGGCTGGGTGAAAAGTTGACATTAGTGAAGCTAAAGTTCATCTTTGGAGAAATGACCCACCATAATTCCATATTTTTATGCACAACTCAAATGATGATATGTGGTGTTATGGAATAATGCAGATATCAATGGCTCAACCAGGGATTCAGAAGAATCAGACTGGATATAAAGTTGACTCTGATATTGATTCAGAAGAAAGTGATATATATATATAAATCATCATCATGTAGCATGTCTTTTACAGACCATCACTCCCATCACAGCACGTCTGAAAGAAAATGATCCCTTGCCAAATCTCAAGCCTGCTTCAGAGTCATGCCCAGCATTCCTTGACGTCTTTTGCCATCACCTTCTTGATCTGCCGAATCCTCTATTTCTGGGATGAAAAAGTTTGCAGTCTTTAATACCTCGCTTTTGATTTATTGTAGCTCCAAGGTGTTTGAGCTGTTTGGGACCAAGATGCAGCAGTGCATGAGATGAACACATTCAGTGACTCATAGTTGGCTGCTTGCATCAGGGTCAGTGAACCATAGCTGACCAAGACCCTATTCCACCTTCACATGGCCATCCTGGAGACAGGCTGCATTTGTCACTAATGTATTCTGGCCAAGGGATAGAGATAGAGGGAGGGCAAACTCAGTACTAAAAATAGCCACCTGAAGTTGGATGTGTTGGGTCGACACAACATATCAACATCCTTTTCAAAATGAATCCCAAAGATGAATGCTTCTGCTGCAGTTGCCTTGAGGGTAGTCTTGAATTTTGACCAGAGAGCTTATAGATCCTTTGGTGGTGGTTCTGCACTTCCCACTGCTGTGGATCTGGTATCTGGTCTTAAATTCTGACTCTCTTAGCTTGCATGCCTTTATTCTTTGCTTTTCTTATTTTGGTGTTTGATTTATTACTTGATTGTGGATGTTGTTTTCGGTCGTTCTCTTTATTGTCACAAGGTAGTGAGTGATAACTTCTGGTCCTCTCCAGGCTCTGACATCTCCTCATGATCAATGATGGATTTCTCTTTCCTTGTTGGTTAACATTGAGTGTATGTATGTATGTACGTACGTACGTACGTACGCACGCACGTATGAGGGAACTATGTGTTTGTGATGACCATATCTTGCTCACTGCAGAATCTAAGAAGTTGTCTTCCATTGTCATTTAAAACATCTTAACCCTATCTGTCAATCATTCCATCTCATGTAGAATGATCTTCTCCAACTCTGGCACTGAGATCTCCAAGAAGGACAATGACAATCATCCACTGTCTTTTCAAGAAGTTCAAAGAACTCTTCCTTGACATCCGCTCTATCCCTTCGCATTCAGGGCATAAACACTGACAATGTTGACTAACCTACCTTCTTCTTTGAGGTCCAGTGCCATAATGCATTCAGAGACAAATTTCCATCCCTTTGACTCCTGGACACAATACAGCCCACTCCCCTTATGTTCTGTAAGTATTTGAAACTCTGCTGCAGAGAAGCATATTACCCACTGTTATTTTTATTTGTTTTAGTAAGAGCTAGGATTTCCACTTTGAATTTTTTCCATTAACTCATTCTCCTTTTCCTTTATACTTCTAGTATGTTCCAAAAATCGTACTACGTAATTCACACCAACTCATCATCTTTAAGGTCTGTCTGGTTTTCTTCCTTTGTTGACTTGTAATCGGGTGGGTAGACAAACAGGTGATTGGCATGTCTTTGTATGATGAAGGGGCTGCCTCCATGCAGCATACTATTTCTGGTTCAGGGCTGTTTAGTTGGTATTCACAGATAACCTCCAAATATAGAAGCCATACAGCAATCCACTATCCAACAGTTCTATTTATAGAATGGAGCAATACTTAAGTTGCTAGTAAGTGAGGTAAGTTGGAGATAACAGGTTACGGTAAAGAGGAACTTGCACAATATAATGGTAAACACTGTTGTCAGAAACATGCTATTTGCTAGCTTAGTTCTACTAAAATAACCAGAATTTATTCTGGTTTGCCAGACTCGAGTGAACATATTTACAACAAGAACAACTTCATTTGGCCTAGGTTAAAGTGGTGTCACAGCAGACAAGAAGATTCAGCAAACTGCAATCGTAATTAAGCATAATTTTGTTTCTTGAAACAACATTCACATGATCAATAAATATACTTCGGTTATAAACAAGTTTTACAAATTACCAGTTTCTTTCTTCTAAGTTTGGTTCCTTGTTGTCAGAGTGTTCATTTGGTTTGTTTTAATTATTTTATTACTTTTATTTATGCACAGAATATGCAACCAAAAGGGTAGGATGTACATGCCTTCTTCAAATACACGTCAGACATGAGGCTTTTATTCACATCTCGGACCGTCAGGTTGCGAGTGTTGGCCATACAGCTGGCCATCTTGATCTACATTTTGTTGGTTGCCTTTGCTATGTTCAATTACTGTAGCCACTGTGTAGTGACGTTGCCTAGCAGTTTAATGGACAAAAGCAAATTGGATGGTGGAGTCCAGGGTTTGTGTGAACTGGACTTTGAAAAACTTGGTATGTATTTTTCTATTTGATTAAAAAAAATTTGGTTACAGAAAGAGGATTTAATGAAGTTGGAAATATAATTTTTGGTATTAATTATTTCCTTAGTAACTTTAAGTTCTACAATTAATCTTAATTACTCTTCTCCCATCTACATCCAGCTCATACCACAGCTGGGACCTGCACAGGGGCATCTGCCTCTGTAGAAGTACAGGTCGACTAAGAAGAACTAAGAAGAAGAATTAATCTTCAAGTGCAGTGCAACCTGGCATAGGCAAGCCATGCTTCTCTATACCTATCTGTCCCTAGTGCAGTTAATTAGTGTTGTTGTTGACTTGTTGCTAAGCTACAATGTTAAACAGTCCAGTATCGCATTGTTTATCATCCTGTACAACCTGTTGTCATAATGTATTCGAATATTTCTCGTATCATGAAATGCCTAAAAAATAGTTTGTTTCGTTGACAACTTCTCATATGTTTTATATGCTCTGCAGGCTGTGACAATTATTTGAATCTCAACTTTCAGCAAATCAATATTATCAACAGGTGTTCAGAATGTTAACAAGTTTGATGAGCCAACAGAGGAGGAAATTATTGCTGCAAACCCACAGGTGCAGAAGGGTGGAGCATGGGCTCCCTCCGACTGTCGGCCCTGGCAAAAAGTGGCAATTGTAGTGCCATACAGGAACCGTTTGCATCCTCTAAGGCTACTGTTGAGGCGTCTGCATCCCATGCTGCAGGCACAGAAAATTGATTATAGAATATTTGTAATAGAGCAGGTAGGACTACGTTTTGTCTTCTCTTAACTTGAGATTTCCTTCATTAGAGGCGAGATTGAAAGTACCAGAAGTAGGGGGGGGGGGGGGGGGTTGGGGTTGGAGAATGATCATATTTCAATTGAAGGTTAAGCTGGTTGATGTGTTAGGGAACAATATTATTGAAAAACCTTTTAACAAAATCTTATGTGTGATGGCTGGTGTTATAAGCCAGAGAGGAAATCTGTGTGTGATGGCTGGTGTTATAAGCCAGAGAGGAAATCTGTGTGTGATGGCTGGTGTTATAAGCTAGAAAGGAAATCTGTGTGTGATGGCTGGTGTTATAAGCTGAAGAGGAAATCTGTGTGTGATGGCTGGTGTTATAAGCTGAAGAGAAAATCTGTGTGTGATGGCTGGTGTTATAAGCTGAAGAGGAAATCTGTGTGTGATGGCTGGTGTTATAAGCTGAAGAGGAAATCTGTGTGTGATGGCTGGTGTTATAAGCTGAAGAGGAAATCTGTGTGTGATGGCTGGTGTTATAAGCTGAAGAGGAAATCTGTGTGTGATGGCTGGTGTTATAAGCTGGAGAGGAAATCTGTGTGTGATGGCTGGTGTTATAAGCTGGAGAGGAAATCTGTGTGTGATGGCTGGTGTTATCAGCTAGAGAGGAAATCTGTGTTTGATGGCTGGTGTTATAAGCTGGAGAGGAAATCTGTGTGAAAGTTGGGGATATAAGCCAGAGAGCAAATCTGAATAAAAGTTGTCGATATAAGGTAGAGAAGGAATCTGGTTGGTGATATAAGCTAGAGAAGGAATCTGGTTGGTGATATAAGCTAGAGAAGGAATCTGGTTGGTGATATAAGCTAGAGAAGGAATCTGGTTGGTGATATAAGCTAGAGAAAGAATCTGGTTGGTGATATAAGCTAGAGAAAGAATCTGGTTGGGGGTATAAGCTAGAGAAGGAATCTGGTTGTCGATATAAGCTAGAGAAGGAATCTGGTTGGTGATATAAGCTAGAGAAAGAATCTGGTTGGTGATATAAGCTAGAGAAAGAATCTGGTTGGGGGTATAAGCTAGAGAAGAAATCTGGTTGTCGATATAAGCTAGAGAAGGAATCTGGTTGGTGATATAAGCTAGAGAAAGAATCTGGTTGTTGATATAAGCTAGAGAAGGAATCTGGTTGGGGGTATAAGCTAGAGAAAGAATCTGGTTGGGGGTATAAGCTAGAGAACAGAAAGTAGTTGTTGTTTGAAATGTGGGGAGGGGTGTTATGGGAGAGACCATTTTTTTAATAGAGGGTTACAAAAGCTCTTCTTATTACTTTCCAAGGCACATTTGAGAATTTGGTTTGGAGTTTTCCTGGCTGTAGTGCAATGTGAGGATTCTCATAAAGCTCACCACTAAAGGATTACAGTGTTGATCCCCACCTTGTTGGTCAGACCATTGTGACAGCCTGTGTCCAGAAGCATGAGCAGGGATGTGAAGTAGTATCTTGATTAGTTTGTTTCACCTGATGCTGGTTACTGTTCGTTCCCATGAAAGAAAGATTCAAGTATGCATAAATTGTAAAGCCTCATTTTAACTTCCTCTTTCCTGTCATTCATACACTAGGCAGGCAGTGGCCAGTTTAACAGGGGAAAACTGTTCAATGTTGGCTTTATAGAGGCAAGTAAAATTGCCAATTTTGACTGTTTCATTTTCCATGATGCCGACCTTTTGCCTGAAGACAATAGAAACTTGTACATGTGTGACAGTCATGGCCGACACCTTGAAACAGCAACGGATGACTTGAGATATCAGTAAGTACAAGTAAATGAAGAGGAGGGATGCCTGGTTTTGGTTTAAAAAGTTAAGGTTTACTTTAAGAGCTGAATGTGGCATTTAATTTGTTGATGGACATGATTCTATACTTTAAGAACAGAATGTAGCATTTAATTTGTTGATGGTCCCACTTAACAAACACCTGAACAGAATCCAACTACAACATACTCCTGAGTGCCATCTGTATACACACCTATATGAAACCGTTGATCATCATCTCTGTGAGTGCTCAACGATTTTAGGAAAACGCTACTTCCTCAGCAGCCAGATACATGGAACACTTTTTATGGCACTAGACAGCAGCTGATAAACACATGCAGATACCATAACATAACATTGGGCCAAAGAGCGAGAGCCTGGATGCTGCTGGATCCTTAACAACAAGACTTGTTGATGGACATGATTCTACACTAAGAAGCTATCATCAAAACTTTTAGCTCCTTGTAGAAAAGGTCTTAACCAAGTACACTAAGTTCTCTATTCATGTTCTTTCAGCTCCAAACATATCTTTCTTAACAATATCCCTGTTTAAAAAAAAATGGCGAGTTGGGAATACAAATTCTCTTTGACTTTCGCTTTACTGTGCCTTGATATGAGAACCTTCTTATTTCTTGAATGGTTGAGTTTCAAAAAAATGTATTTAAACAAATTTTAATTTTCAAGATGTGTTGTCCATACAAGGGAAAGTCAGTGTATGAACAAGTCAGTAATGTAGCTATATATCCATGCATGAACAAGTCAGTAATGTAGCTATATATCCATACATGAACAAGTCAGTAATGTAGCTATATATCTATACATGAACAAGTCAGTAATGTAGCTATATATCTATACATGAACAAGTCAGTAATGTAGCTATATATCTATACATGAAAAAGTCAGTAATGTAGCTATATATCCATACATGAACAAGTCAGTAATGTAGCTATATATCTATACATGAACAAGTCAGTAATGTAGCTATATATCTATACATGAACAAGTCAGTAATGTAGCTATATATCTATACATGAACAAGTCAGTAATGTAGCTATATATCTATACATGAACAAAGCAATGACTGTACATCTAAGATAATCCATGTGAAAAGATATCCTGAATGTTTTACCTTATTGGGTGAACACATGTTCACGGATATACACTTTTTACTGGAGGCGGGTGAAACTGAAAATTCACAATTTTATTTCTAAAAATCATGTCTTTTACAAAGAGCACATGCTGTACAAGCGTAATCTTTGTTAACTTGAGAACTAAATATCTGGACTAATGGAAGTAACGAGATAAGGAGTATATTTTTGTACAAAAATCATCAGTGGGTCACCACAATATTTCCAGAGACAATGTGTCTGCTCAATAGACTGAATGAGTTCATACAATTTCTAAGGGTTCGGCGTGGTAAAGTGACACAGCTCACAATCTGAAGGTGCTGGGTTCGCTCCCCAATCACAGCACCGGCCTTTACCCCTGGGGTAGTAAACCCTTAGAAAATGCAAAAGGAAGCAGAACTTTACATAAAATACATGCCGAAGTCGGATGCACTGGGCTGACAGGCGCAAAATAAAAACATAGTGCAACACACGCCACCTTGTGGAATAGAGAAATTAGGTGAAACCCCCTCCCCCCTCCCAAACTTTTTTTTAACCAACAGAAACAAATTAACCTTCTGAAAAATAATTTAGAATTATGAGAGCTTCAGATGAAGACCATACATTCTCGAATGTTAAAGTTTACTGACTGGTTTCTCATCCATCTTAAACAATTTTCAAACCAGAGTTGGATTAAGTGATTTTGATCAACTGAACAGCATAGAAATTTTTTTTTAAAGACTTTCAATTCAGTGTTTTATTGCAAAACTTTTAAATTTGACTTTTATTTTCTCCCCAGCTTGAAATATTACAACTATGCGGGCGGAGTCATTGCCATCAACTCCAGAAACTTTTATCGAATCAATGGTTATGCTAATTTATACTGGGGATGGGGGAACGAGGATGATGACTTTTCTGCCAGGTAATCCTTATCAGATCTGAACAAGATTGTTCATATTTTGTTGTTTTGTCTGTTACAATGTTTCTTTACATGTTCATTTTAGGCCAAATTTTCTATTTGTAAAATAATCAGAATAGTCACAAAAAGCCACTTAACATTTTGGATTTGCTTAAAATGTCACTTTTCACATTTTGGATTTGCTTAAAATGTCACTTTTCACATTTTGGATTTGCTTAAAATGTCACTTTTCACATTTTGGATTTGCTTAAAATGTCACTTTTCACATTTTGGATTTGCTTAAAATGTCACTTTTCACATTTTGAATTTCTTAACTCATTCACTCCCAAATATTTTGGACCTCTAGACACAATTTTTTTTGTATGTAAAACTCAAACACAGCATCACTTAGTTGTTATCTATTTATCTTCAATAAAAGTTCTCTGAAATAACATATATTATACCAAATGTTCACAATTGTGGCCAGAATACAATGGAATACACATATTTTACAAATGGAGGGGAACATTTGTGTATGATGTATTATAATTGCATGATCATTATCATTAAACAAAATTATGGAAAAAATGTTTTCTTTCGTCAACACATTATCCAGCTCTAAACAAATACACAAATAACGTAACGACTTTCTGTTGACGGTAATCCACAAGGGAAGATGTTCTGAAAGTTACACCTAATTTGGTGCAGTTGTTTTCACAGTATTCATATTTTACTTGAAGTTGAATATGTGCTCAAAAATAAACACACCAATCAATATCAGTGTGAGTGATTACAATATACGCACACCCAGAAAGAATTTTCCTGCTGTATTCAAAATATATGTATTCCCCATATAAATATACACAGATGCATATTGGGTTGTCGTCCAATATCTAGCCATTTTATCTTAGGCTACAGGCAGCACTGTTTAATATTACGATAATACAGTGCTACACTACATACTACGAAGATTGTGAAATAGAGGCATTCTATGATCAACTTCAGTCTGATAACCGAAATGCCAAAAAAGGACATGTTGGTAGTCCAGGGGGATTGGAACGCAAAAAATTGGAGAAGATGCAGTCCATGACTGGAGAGGAACATGTGGCCTTTACTGAAACAAGGAAACTAATGACTGAGGCCTCAGACTCCTAGAATTTGCACGAAGCAATAAGCTGTTGGTGGCAAACACATTCGGATATAACAAGCCGTCTAGTCGTTGGACATGGCATAACACAAACAATGAAGTGCACAGCCAAATTGATTATATACTCATCCAGAGGAAGTTTAGATCTAGCATCAACACTGACAAAACGGATATAGGAAGCGACCACGATCTTATTATGATGACTATGCGTCTGCAATTGAAGAGAGTCGCAAAGAAAGAAGTCACTAGACTAAAGTTTGACATGGACAAACTAAAAGACCCAACAATCATCGAAGTGTTCCAATCAAGGGTTACAAAATAAAGGAAATTAAAGATCCTGCATAAGAAATATGGTGTAAGGCCGATATTATTTTGTAACCCACTGCACTTAGTGGATGATGCGGTCAGCATCACGCCGGCTGCCTTTACTTCCTGGACTGAACCGGTACACATTTAAGACTGGGTCGACCTGGTCCCATTTAATTAAGGGTAGGAGGGAGATTTGCTCCACTGTTTGGTCTCAGAGAGGGACTGGATAGCGATACAGTAACAGTCTCTTAACTTAACTTAACGTCTTTATACTGGTTTAGAAGACCCTGCAGAGTCTGTATACAACCAGTTACATTTACATCACTGTGCTCTAAAAGCTATGTGCATCTAATTTATTCTTAAATACATTAACTGTCCCTGCCTTCACTACCTATCCTGGCAATGCATTCCAAGCAGTCACCACTCTCTGACTAAAAAAATATTTCCTAATGTCAAATCTGGTCCTCTCTTTAACTCAGCACTCATAGATACAGCAACAGAGATCCTGGGGTGCCACCAAACAAAAAAGAAGCCATGGGTGACCAAAGAAATTTTAGACTTTTGTGATAGAAGAAGGCCACTGAAAAACAAAAAAACATCCACCTGATGAGGTCAACAGGTATAAAGAGGTCAAGAAAGCGATACAACAAAAGATGAGAGAGGTGAAAGAAGCGTGGATATGTGAGCAATGTACAAACATTGAAGAGAGATTAGACAGAGATGACACTAAAGGAGCATACAAGGTTGTCAAAGAACTGGTAACACCAAGACAAGGCAGGAACTTTATGATCCAGGATAAAAGCGGCAAGTGCCTTATTGAGGACAATGACGTACTGGCACGATGGACAGAGTACTGTTCCGAGTTATACAACTATGAGGGATGGGGTGAACCTGGGAAAACAATCCCTCCAACACCAACAACTATAGAGGATAACCAACTGATAACGAAGGAGGAAGTGGTAATAATAATAATGTTCACCTAGGCATCTGAAGCCCGTTGCGTCGGTCGAATGCCACCATGACCAGTTGAAACAGCGCTCTGCCAGACCTCGTCTGTAGCAGGGGGGGGGGGGGGGGGAGTTGCTATCTGTTGAAGCCATGTGTTTTGGGGACGGCCTCTCCTGCACTTCCAGCCAGCTGGTTGGATATCCTTAGCACTTTGAACTGCCTTGAGAAGGATGTGGTGAGCTGGAACTTCCTGATCCAGTCGGACAACATGTCCAAACAGGGAAAGGCGACGACGGTCCAGGACTTCTGATACAGTTGGGAGGTTAGTCATAGTAGAGACCTCGACATTTCATACGAGATTGTACTAACGAATTCCAAGAATATGCCGCTGATTGCACATATGAAAGGAGCAGAGTCTTGAGATGTCCTTTTTTAGCAGAGTCCAGATTCTGACTCCATACACTAACAGGAGGTAGCTGCAGCGGTAAAGACATTGAGAAGAGGGAAGGGGGGGCCAGCCTGGACAAGATACCAGCAGAGCTCTTACAAGCAGGTAGGGAGGAAGTGGTGAAAGACACACATCTGCAACAAAATATGGGCGACAGGAAACTGGCCGGACTTTTCGACAAAATCAATATTTAATTTAAGACTGCTAAGCGAAAAATATCTAGAACAGCAGCAAAAACTGTAGCATGTATTTGTTGATTTCAATAAAGCTTTTGTTAGGGTATGGCATAAAGCGCGTTGGGCAACCATGAGGATGTATAAAATCAACAGAAATATTATAAAGGTCGTTGAACACCTGTATGACAAGGCGTCCAGTGCAGGTCTTGTGAATGGGAGGCACAGAGACTGGTTTCACACATCAGTCGGTGTGAGACAGGGATGGACACTCTCCCCAACACTTTTCAACATATTCCTTTCAGGGAATTATGAGTGAGGCACTTGGAGATCACGTTGGTACTGTCAAGATAGGGGCAGAACGAGCAGGGATAGGGAGAACGAGAAGGGCAGAACGATTACTAATCTTTGTTTTGTAGATGACATCGACGAGTTGGGGGGCACAGAAGCAGAACTCCAGGAATGGGTCAGAAGGCTTGATGAAACATCTCTTGACTATTGTATGAATATTAACACTGGAAAGACAAAATTAATGACCAACAACGCCGAGGGCTTTAACAGCAGGATAAAAGCTAACGGTCAGGAACTCGACGTGGTTGACAGTTTTAAATATCTGTGTTCGATTGTCAGTGATGAAGAATCAAAATGTGAGGTGTTCGCCAGAGTGGCACAGACAATGGCGACGCTTGCACGGCTTAACAAAATCTGGCAAGATAAACGGTTAGCAAAACGCACGAAAATCAGATTAATACGGACATTTGTCCTGTCAATATTCTTCTATGCTTATGGGACATGGACAATTACAGCTGACCTGCAGCAGACAGGTCTTGGAGATGAGATGTTTCCGAAGACTTCTAAACGTCATGTACAAAGATCGAATTACAAATGAAGAAATACGAGAAAGAATTACAACAGCAGTAGAGCCTTTTGAAGACCTCTTGGCAACTGTCAAAAGAAGGAAACTCGCTTGGTACGGTCACATATTGAGATCAAGTGGTCTTACAAACACAATTCTGCATGGGAAGGTGCAAGGCAGACAACGAAGAGGCTGTCCCAAAAAAAGGTGGGAGAACAACATAGAAGAATGGACCAATCTCCAACCAGAAAAGGCACAGGGAGCGACTGCTGACAGAGAGGGATGGCTTGGGGTTGTGAGAATGTGTGTGCCCCAATGACCTCACTGGTTACGGGATGACCTGACCTGAAACGCATTTATATTATACACACTAGTATGGATGTGCGTGATCTTGAACCTTTACTGAATTAGTGAACTGTTACTACTATTGATTGAGACAAAAGAACCGCCCCCTTGCCGGTAGATTTAGTTTCACTTTCATCGTTCGACTTAGAACTAAGACTAGATTGAAATTGAAATATCGCTATCAGAACGATTTATATCTTCATCATCACTACCGTTAGCAATAATATAATCTGTTACCGAGCTTGTACTGTAAAAACTCTGTTTGGTTTGACTGAATGGCATGGGCTAGATTCAAGGTAACCCTTCGAGAAAAAAAATCTGGTTTCCAAGTACGAAAATAAACATTTTTTTTCAATGAAACACACATTAACTCTTCCGGAAATGAAAAAGTACAAAATTTTGACTTCTGCCAATGACCAAAATAAAACATTTAAGAGAACTAAGAATGGGGAAATGTGTGATTTTGTGAACACAGTTGCCAAAGCTGATATATTGGCTCCTGGGTTTTCTGGAAAAATACAGAAACCGATGTATCAGCTTGCGGGAGTGAATGAGTTAAAATATCACTTTTCACATTTTGGATTTGCTTAAAATGTCACTTTTTGCTACATATATAAGAGATGGAAATTGTGTACTGTTTTGGCCATGTGTCATTGTAGCTTGTCTTGCTGTTTTGCAGAATAACAGAGTCAGGTTTGTTGCTGACTCGACCTCCGGAGCTCATCGGCAGGTACCAGATGGTTCCACATCAGAAGAACACAAGATCGTCCTCCGGGTAAATAATGCTAATATCCTTCTGATTAATTATTATGTTCTTCAAGCTTCATATCAGCAACATTGCTGCAAGCAACATAGTTAGTATTGTTTAGATACACACACAGCAAAACTAAGCAGGTAACATAGTGTAAATGGGTACATGAAATTCTTAAAGGTGGGGAAAGCAAAGCAGTGAGGAAGGAAACTGGTCAGTCCATCTTGCCACCTCACAAAAACTGAGACCTTGTACAATAAGGTCTCTAACACTTGATCCCAAGCAGCAGTATCTGTTATGGTGATAGTTTAGCAAGTTGACATATTCATCACAACTGTCTGTCCATGATTGATATCTCTAGGAGAATATCATCTATTACTTCATCACAACTGTCTGTCCATCATTATCTCTCAGAGAATATCATCTATTACTTCATCACAACTGTCTGTCCATCATTATCTCTCAGAGAATATCATCTATTACTTCATCACAACTGTCTGTCCATGATAGATATCTCTCAGAGAATATCATCTATTACTTCATCACAAATGTCTGTCCATCATAGATATCTCTCAGAGAATGTCATCTATTACTTCATCACAAATGTCTGTCCATCATAGATATCTCTCAGAGAATGTCATCTATTACTTCATCACAAATGTCTGTCCATCATAGATATCTCTCAGAGAATATCATCTATTACTTCATCACAAATGTCTGTTCATCATGAATATCTCCCTGCAGTCTGAGAACTGCTGATTCATCTATTACAGTGCAAGTCTTCATCCAAAAGGTGGTCATTGATGAACTTAAAAATGTCACTCCTATCCATATTTAGTGTACCCAATATTGGTGCTTGTGGAGCTAGGATGTCAGCTCTTTCATTGCCCTGAACCCCAGTATGACAGGACAGTAAATCCGGACAAGCCCCTGGAGGTTTCAGTTCTCTACAGCAGCCATCCACTCTGGCCTTAGCTGGCCCTTCTGTAGTAAGGATTGGGAGTCAGACACACAATCACTGCCCCCATTAAAGTGGTCTCAGATAGTCATCTCAGGGCTATAGTCACTGGTTCCATCTCCATTCTCACACTGGAGCTTGTTGTTCTGTGTGCCCCACTCTGCTCAGCCACAGCCTGACCTCTCAGTCTAGAAGCCTCAACCAGATATCTCGCTGCGTAGCACCGATTTATCTGTATTTATGATGGCATCACTATTCAGAGTGTTATCATTTATCAGCTGGTTAACCTCGAACTCGGCTCTCCCGTTGCACCACTCTCTGAATTCCCTGTCTAGACGGATGATGACTGGGTGATAATCTATCATTCTATCACCATTGTGGACACATTCTTCTCCTTTAATTGTAGTCTCAACTCTGATCACCTGTTCAATTCTTCTATCTGCCTTTGCCATCAATGAAACTCCTTTCTTGATTCTTGATCCAAATGTCAACCCAGTTTTATGCATGATCCAGGTTGAGAGCTACTGAGCATGTTTTCTGTCCGAACTGGAATCCCTCATACACATCATATGCAAATTTCCCAGCTTTACCCTAGGTATCCTTCATTGGTTTATAACTGCAGAGGGTATCAGGTAGAATGTACTCACATTCAAGACGGGACATTCTTTATCTGGTGATTATCTTCTCAAACAACTTGTCATAAAACTTTTAAATATAATAGGGTTCGAGTAGACTGGGGCACAACAGAATGACGGAGCAGAAATATGTACAACCAACGAGCTGCAGGAGCCATCATTATTCACATCCTATGAGTGTGTAACAGTTCCCTGTGGAGCATTGGCATTTAGAGCAGAAGAAATTGGGACTGGTTACTGTATTCTCTGAGTAAAAAATGGCCTGAGTAATAGTTATCGAGGCCAGGTCAATTCAGGGTCAATATAACCCCTGTGTCAACACTAAGTCGACAGGAAAGTGAGAGGTTAGTGTTTAAAACAAGTTGAAATTTGTCTGGATTGGGAGTAGGTGTTAGACCTAACCATTCCTAGTATTGGACTGGTACCAGACATAGTGGTGGGGGTAGATAGATTGACGAGTCGCATGTCAGGTTGTCACATTTGGAGTGACAGTGACATGAACAAATTTAAGTCATTTTTGGTTTCCAGGCTAAGAAAAGGGTCTTTAAAAAGAGAATGTAGTTGAGGGATTCAGGAGAAAGAGCGTTTACGGGGTGATTATCCCATCATTCGCCTATAGCCTATATGCTTTTCGCTCAAAGGTGCGAATGATGGACACCCTGTAAGCAATATGAAAAAGAGATTTGATCACTTGCAAATGAGAAGATTTGCCTTAGTATGAATTGAGAGTTGATCTACAAAGCTGTCTGACTGTTCTCCAGGGCCATTGCATTGCTGCCTGTTGGAGGAATGGTGGCCTTCTACAATCAAAGGCAGTGGCTCATGACAAAGTGGCACAATATGGATTGTGTGCAATCCTAGTGACTGCTATACCCGTGGCTCATGACGATAAGGATTTTGTGTAATCCTAGGTGGCTCATGACGATAAGGATTTTGTGTAATCCTAGGTGGCTCGTGACAAAGTAGTGAGTTTCCTTCAGGAGCTAATTTCTAACCCATGTTTATAAGTTCGACAGCCTAAGACAGCCCGGATGGAGGTCGGGAGATTCATCCCTCACGTATATGACGGACGAAGGAATGGCAGAAGGCGACAAGTTAGCTAGAATCTCTAAGTCGTAACAAGATGGTATTAGATTAAGTTGATGATTTGTCTTAGTTCAGATAGGAGACTTAGAACCAGGGTACATTAGCTCGGAAGTTACACCAACAGCTCATGTTTAAACTGCTCGGAAGTTACACCAACAGCTCATGTTTAAACTGCTCGGAAGTTACACCAACAGCTCATGTTTAAACTGCTCGGAAGTTACACCAACAGCTCATGTTTAAACTGCTCGGAAGTTACACCAACAGCTCATGTTTAAACCCTCTTGTGTTAGTTTAGTATGTAATATTATTTAGTTTAGTAGTTCTTTTCTTTTGTTTTCCGTCTTGAAGCGTAACATCATACAGTCTATGTGGTCACTCCTAGGACGGCTCTGCTACAAGTGTAGTGAAGTCGATTCTTAGGAACACAACAGAAAGTATAATCGTCTCAGAGAATGTCATTTAATACTTCATCACAACTGTCTGTCCATCAAAGATATTTGATCTGTCAGAGAATGTCATTTATTACTTCACTGTGTTTACCTCTCTGTCAGGAATAACATGTTTTTCGGCTGGCGAAGGCGGTGGCCAACAGATGGAATTAAAGACCCAGTGGGCATGAACTATTCTGTATTGAGCGTGGATGAGGAACCATTGTTTACAAGAATTCTGGCAGATATAGGCAGTCCTCCAGCAGATATGAATGTCTACATGAAAGACGACAAGCAAGACATCTCTCTCTGGTGGTCAGTTTATTGTCATCTAGTTTAGTATGTCTTAATATTAGATAAACCATGCATGTAGGAGTGTGGGTGTAGTGGTAGAGCACTCACTTTTCTTGGTAAAAGTACGAGATGCAACCCTCCTTCTGCTCTCACCCTTCAGTCAACCCTCGTGTTGTTGTTGTGAATGCCCACAGTGAGTAGGTTTACTTTTTTGTGCATCTTGAAAAGGACGTTTAGTGGCAGTTTGCAGTAGCTTTCCTCACATCCCGAGCGTGCTAATGAAGGTGGATCTTGGTCCTCCAGGTGGTTGTGCCATGTTTCTTCTTCGTACGCTGTCAGACGTCAACCTGTATTTGTTCGATGAAAGCAGCGGTCATCCTGAGGCTGTCGACACTGCCATAGAGGTTGTCTAGTGTTGCCACTGGTGATGGCCACATGTACTTTCTCTGGTCCTTGTATGTCGGGCTGTTTTGGTGTTCAGCTGTCATTTTCCCTGTACCACAGGTGCATTCGTCAGTGCCACCTATCTTCAGTTTATTGAATAGATGGTACCTCAGTCTGTTGTGGCCTGTGCGGAGTCTGAAGACCACGACCTGCTCGCTTCTGTTCAACTGGTAATAGGCATCATTTTTTTGTGTAGTCAGTATGTTCTGTTTCCCATTTGGCCATGTATCTGGCCCTAATAAACCTTTTGGACTCTTCGTAGGTCACACTAGAATCTGGTTGTGGTAGTCTTGCACCTTTTTTGCTAGTCTGTCTACCTTCTCGTTGCCTTGGATGTTACAGTGAGATGGAACCCACTGTACCACTACTCTTTTTGGTGCGGACTGCTGGCATAGTTGACAGAGTACTGCTCTTAAATCATTTAAGTTCTGTATTTTTTCTGGCTTTTTAGTTCTGTAACCACGGCCAGAGCATCTGTAAACAGGACTATCTGGCTTTCATTGCTTTCGCCTGTCAGCATTTCTTTTACTGCAGCCTTCAGTGCCTTTGCCTCTGCTCTGAAATTGCTTGAGAATTTTCTAGTTGCCACTGACAGTGCTATTTTTCTACCATTTGTTAGGCTCAGGAATACTCCTCCCCCTTCATTCTGTGTTGTGTTTGTTACAGAACCGTCGGTGTATGCATGGGTCCAGTCCATGCTTGGGTAGTTTTCCGCTATATACCTCAGAGTTATGTCTCTTCTTTCTTTTTCAGTCTGGCTGTTCTTGTTTCCAATACCTGGTATATTTTCTACCACCTCTGGAATGATATGCTGCTTTCATGTGGGTTTGCGTACAGTAGGGATGGGCTTTGGTGTTGTTATGGTGTTCATAGGGTCTTCGCTCATCTTTGCTTTGGCTATTTCTGCAAAGTTTCTCCGCTTTAGTTTCCCTTTTCCAAATCTATTTAGTCTCTGATGCATTGGATGGTCTGTCAGTCTTCTGAGTTTCTCTGCTTGCTGTTGGGCTCTGCTACCTCTTCTGTCGGTCATGGATTGCAGATTTGTAATCTTTTCAAGTTCTGAGTTTCCAACAGGGGCAGAAGATGCAGCACGGAATGAACTGACAGCAGTCAATTACTCATAGCTGACTGCTTGCATCAGGGTCAGCGAGCCACAGTTGACAAGACCATATTCCACCTCCAAGATGCGGCCGTGGAAACAGACTGCATTAGTGTAGTCTGGCTAACAGAATATGGATCGCAGTGGGAAGGAAAAACTGGTACCCAAAAAAGTTTGCTGAATCCGCATGTCAAGCCGAAAGGCACAGAAATCACAACCATGCTGTGATCTATATCACAACGTCCTTTTCAGAACAGACGTCGAAGAAGACGTCTCCCAATACTTCATTGCTGGCGACAGTTTCTGATATGGGAAGTGAACCATAAATATAGTGTCATTTCTAGAATACATGATGTTAGATGTCATGTGAATATGATGGTATCAAGCAGGTGGGCTGTCAGTCAAACTCTTAATGTCAAATGAATGTGTTGGTATCAAGTTGATGTGCTGTCAGTCAAACTCTTAATGTCAAGTGAATGTGTTGGTAAAGACATGCGACGTAACATTTAGATCAAACTGAGTCTGAAGCTCAACATTGAGAGGGGAAAGCAGATGCTGATGGTATGAACAAGAAACTACAAGCAAAACAGAAGCTTATTAAGTCCAAACTGATCACAGCTACTATTAGCAACAAAATATAGATGGATCAGTCTTGTTGGTCACATAGGTGACGAGTATTGCAATGAGCAGAAACAATATCACGTTGCTTGCCTACAAGTCAGTATCCACAGTTGGGGTTGGGTGGGGCGTGATGCATGGATAGTAAGGACACTAGGAAACACTCGATGATTGGTTGATACATGTTGACTGACACACTCAGTGATTGCTAGTTACATGTTTACTGACACACTCAGTGATTGCTAGTTACATGTTTACTGACACACTCAGTGATTGCTAGTTACATGTTTACTGACACACTCAGTGATTGCTTGTTACATGTTGACTGACACACTCAGTGATTGCTAGTTACATGTTTACTGACACACTCAGTGATTGCTAGTTACATGTTTACTGACACACTCAGTGATTGCTAGTTACATGTTGACTGACACACTCAGTGATTGCTTGTTACATGTTGACTGACACACTCAGTGATTGCTAGTTACATGTTTACTGACACACTCAGTGATTGCTAGTTACATGTTTACTGACACACTCAGTGATTGCTAGTTACATGTTTACTGACACACTCAGTGATTGCTAGTTACATGTTTACTGACACACTCAGTGATTGCTTGTTACATGTTGACTGACACACTCAGTGATTGCTAGTTACATGTTGACTGACACACTCAGTGATTGCTAGTTACATGTTTACTGACACACTCAGTGATTGCTAGTTACATGTTTACTGACACACTCAGTGATTGCTAGTTACGTGTTTACTGACACACTCAGTGATTGCTAGTTACATGTTTACTGACACACTTTAGCTGATGAAACATCAGTTCTGATGTGGCTGCATACAATTTGAATCGAACATTGGACGAGTATTAACGGAGCCCTGAAATGAAGAGTGTGCATAACCAGCAATCTACAGAAACAATCAGCAAAAAATACCCATCACCATCTAAGAAATAAAGCGGTAGTACTTATATGTCTGTCTGGAGTGCAGTGATGTTGGCTCTGCTAAACTGTAAACAATAGATATATACATGACAGTAATTGGTATTGAACAAAAACAGGAAACACGTGTCAAAGGTGGTGGCCATAATTTTTGGGAATGACAAAACCACTAGCAGCAAACACTAAATTGCATGTAATAATATACATAGGGGAACCAGATTTAATTGTGGAAGAACACAGAAGAAATAACAGGATAGAGAGTTACTGGTATCCAGGGGATGTGCATGGGGGTGACTTCGGGGGGCATGACCCATCCCAATCGTCCGCTGGTCACTTTGTGATGAAACTACACCACTGGAATGTAACACTTGTTGTCTAAAGACTCTGCAGAGTCTTCTGGGAACACTTTGGTCGAGAAGTGAGGCACTAGCCTATGAAAGGGATGAACAGAAACAGTGGACTATCGAATCCCACAAGTTTTAAACTAATCCCTGGTCTCACGGGAGGTGGGACCAGAGTGCCTGCATCCTGAGTTGCCTCAGTCGTCTTAACTAATGTCTTGCCACTGGTCCAAGGTAGCTCGGGACCAGAGAGTGACGTTGATGACAGGTGCAGTTTCTTCCTCACTATAATCCAAATACAACGCAAGTAACATCATTAAGACAAAACCATCTGTTGATGTGGCCATCATCGCTTGCAATGGGCGACTAATAAAAATCAGTTAGTTGCTTTACTACATGGTAGAGATAAGCAGGAGAGTGTATAGAAGGAATGTGTAATATCTGAGATGGTCTGAGAAAGATGGACAGATGGTGTAGAGCTGGACTTAATATGGCCTGATAAAGATGGACAGATGATGTAACTGGACTTGATATGGACTGAGATAGATGGACAGACAGAGCTGGATGATATGGTCTGAGATAGATGGACAGACAGAGCTGGACTTGATATGGTCTGAGATAGATGGACAGACAGTGTAGAGCTGGAATTGATATGGTCTGAGATAGATGGACAGGCAGTGTAGAGCTAGACTTGATATGGTTTGAGATAGATGGACAGACAGTGTAAAGCTGGACTTGATATGGTCTGAGATAAAAGTCATGAAGTGATACATTGAATAACACTGGGATGGGAACTGATTGTTATTACTGCAGAGAGACTTAATGACTCAAATGATCAGTAACAAATATCAGAAACAGAATCTACATTTTTATTTTGGTTGTTTGTGTTTGTTGTTTTCACATTTCCTAAACTGGTCTTATTTTGTATTTTGATGTCTGTCTTCAATTTTTCTAAACTGGTCTTATTTTTTATTTTGATGTCTGTCTTCAATTTTTCTAAACTGGTCTTATTTCAGGTTTTTTAGTTTCTACTATCCATAAAACCATCACCGAAGTTGCTTCAGGTGTCAGGCTTTGTCCAGAAAACCAGGTGTTCCACATTTCCAATGGCTACTGACAAGCTTCACTGCTGATCTAGAATGAGGATAGAAGTTTTTGTTTTAGATGAGTGGCTCATATGAACCTTTGTCAGTTTTTAGTTGATACAAACATTAAGAGAAATGTGGATTATAGGGACATGCCATCACGGACAGCCACTCAATTTTCTGAAATTTTGTAGATAGTCAAACAAAGTATGGATGGTGTTTTGTTTGTTGTTGTTTCATCCTGGAGGTAAAATTAGACCAATAAATAAATTTACAAATAAGAACATGGGGAAAGTGGCATCAAAATAGAAATGTCCATTTAAATTTGTTTGTCCAATGGAAGGATGTTCAAATGTGACGTGACATAATTAAATCAGTGCCCTGTTAATGTTTTGAGTTATATAGATAATAACATTGCAGCAATGTGCATAAAGACATTGCAATGGTTGAAAAAACTATTTTGGAGGTATATGTTTGTTGAAAAAGTTTCTGAAATGTGAAACCTTGAGAACAATCTAGATTAAAGCCTCATATTTTTTAAATTTAACAGTATGTTATCAATTAAAAACATTTAATCCTTGCCAGGTCACATTGCCCACCACCATATTGTCATTTACAGTTCAAAATGCCAGCTGTCATCTTCCCCCCACTCATGTATCATCATGTAAACGTTAAATTACCCTCTATTGCCCACCCACATGTCACTTACAATTCAAATCACTGGTTGTCACCCGCCCATACACATGTCACTTACAATTCAAATCACTGGTTGTCACCCGCCCATACACATGTCACTTACAGTTCAAATCACCGGTTGTCATCCGCCCACCCACATGTCACTTACAGTTCAAATCACCGGCTGTCATCCGCCCACCCACATGTCACTTACAGTTCAAATCACCGGTTGTCATCCGCCCACCCACATGTCACTTACAGTTTAAATCACCGGTTGTCATCCGCCCACACACATGTCACTTACAGTTCAAATCACTGGTTGTCATCCGCCCACCCACATGTCATTTACAGTTCAAATCACCGGTTGTCATCCGCCCACCCACATGTCACTTACAGTTCAAATCACTGGTTGTCATCCGCCCACCCACATGTCACTTGCAGTTTAAATCCATCAAAATTCTATGTTATATGATGTCACATAGCAACGAAGTTACATTTTACATTTTTAGAGAGACCTAATCAACAGACTTACTTCCAGGTAGCGAAATCTACTCTAAAATCTAATGGCATATGCATGTTTAATGAATTATTTAATCTGTAATTTTCCAAGTAATGGAATCTGTACTACCATAGCCTAGATATGAATTAGTTTTTGGTTAGACATGATCATGTATCTGACTATTGAATGAAAGTCAGGCTTAGACTCAGACCGAAGCTCAAAACAAAAGTGATCGTAGTGGTGACATTGATGGGATAACAAAAATTGAACAGGTGCGAAACAAATAAATACAAATTAAGCATTAATTTGTTCCCATGCACTGATTGAAAATATATTTTAAAATTATGAATACTTCATGTGATACATTATTCAATTTGCTTTCCATAAATCTAATAATTATAATTTTAGCTCAATTAGTTTAGTTTGAATGAATTTGAAGGAAAAAAAACTTAAACAAATTTGATATGGTCTGATCAACTCTGGGCGGATTCCGTATCACACCCGCCATGTTTTCAACGGTCTGCTGAAGAAACTATGAGTCAGAGGATAATAACATTTTGCAAACTTGACGGTTGGTATGAGCTGTTTGTATCAGAAGTGACGTCATCATGCGCATCGTATGTATTTTCACTTGGTGCAGTTAGGTTCGGTTTTATTTGAACACGACTCGTAAAACATATATTTTTTAACAGCGTAGGAAGTAGCCACATTTGTATTTTAAATGAGAAATCTCAGAATTTATCATTTTTAAGCAAGTTGAACATTTGTCTGAGTATCTGGTAAGCTGAAACTAGATAACGCCATGGTGCCTAATTACTGACTATGTTTGTATATTAATATGTTAATATGAGGAGCCGTGTTAGGATTCTGACTAAGACAAATGTTGGTGAGGAATAGATTTTTTTCTTTCTGAGGTAAATTAATAACCTATCCTGTACAAATCATGCAGTGGAGTTTGTAGCCTAGTCGTCAGAAAGCTGACTTGTAAAGACTGGGATTACAGCACACCAGGGTTCGATTTCATGGACAGACAGAAGTAAAATCAGGACTGGCATGACCGCTCCTCCAGTCGACCCAGCTGTAAATGGGTTTCTGATGTATGAGTTAGGGAAGGTAAACACAGCAAGGAAAGGAATTGGCCACCCCAACTCACAAAGGCTGAGGCTTAGTACACGAAGAGTTATCTTCATCCCCGATGGCAATTGTTGCCATGGGACTGATCTTACTTTACCTTATAATGCATGCTGACTGCAGGGACAAGTGGCCTTTATTCCTTAGCCCTATCAATCCTTCCGCTCTGGGCTGCGACAGTGGAAGTAAACTTTGTAGTGATAGTAATAGTTGTTATAGTGAATGTTTATTATCTGCTATACAAAATAATAATTTTGTGAAGATTTTTCTGCTTGTTATTTTACATTTGTTTGGCCGGAAATGGTTGGTCGGGAAGCTCATGGCACGATATGCATTCCAAGTGTTTATTTCAACAATGTTGTTACTATTCCAAGTGTTTATTCCAATTGTTTATTCCAATTGTTTATTCCAATTGTAAACTAATTTGAATGCAATTTTTATTGCAATATTTGAGTGACTATATTTATACATTCCATATTGTTGTTTACCTTTATGTATTCTCATGTGACACTGGAAAAACTGGCAACAATATATAGAAATATGGATAGAGGAAGATAAAGTGAGAAAATGTCAGATTTAGCATCGTGGTATGTTGTTGGTGAATGCCCACAATGAGTAGGATTATGCTTTTGTGTGTCCTGAAAAGGACATTAAGTGGTGGGTTGTCGTAGCTTTCCTCACATCCCGAGCTTGCTGATGAATGTGGACTGGGGTCCTCCAGGTGGTTGTGCTATGCTTGGCTTCATCTGCGTATTGCTCACTACTACGGGGATCATGTCGATCCATCACCTTGTTAGCCAGGCTGCCATGAAAATAGCCCCGGGAGGGCTGCGAAAAAGCCGAGGTGAGGTCCTTGGCCAGGATATTTTACCTAACCCTGACTAACATGTCTAATCAGTATATTTTTCCTGACCCTGACTAACACGTCTAATCAGTATATTTTGCCTGACCCTGACTAACACGTCTAATCATTATATTTTGCCTGACTAGACGTTAGTCTGCCTCCCCAGCATCATGGCATATAAGGGAGTTAATGGTAGAACTGATAAACAGCGATTGGGGTGAGAGGTAGTGAATATTGATAGTTAACATATACCAGTCAGGTTACCACATGATGATGACACTTCATGGAATCATTTATTGGCAGCCTAAAACTGTTTTGCATACCATTTTGCCTTTTACCATTTGTCTCATTGTACTGCTGCTGCTGACTGATGTGACTTTCATTTTTGGTGATGATCCTTGATTCTTCCTTATTTACTTCATTAGAAGCCTGTGTAAAAAATATGTTTGTGCACTTTCAGATGTGGTTCCACACCTCTTTGTTTTATATAATAAGTTTCCTAGCTCCATCCCATGTGGTTTCTTTGCCTCTTTGTTTTATATAATAAGTTTTCTAGCTCTATCCCATGTGGTTTATACGCCTCTTTGTTTTACATAATATTTTCTAGCTCCGTCCCATGTACAACCCTCCTTAGTTCTTAATTTCCACATATATATTAGGGTACAGTTATTGGTGCTATTCTGTTCTCCCCAGTAGGAGGAAGTGCCCCTTGGATGAACTCAAACAGGGGACTTCTGTGTTAAGCAAGTTTATTTTAGTCACACTTTTATCTTGTGTTCAGAAGTGCTTCATGGAGACACATGTCAGCAAATACATGCACTCAATGACATATATACACCATCAATTTGTAAGTCATTATATTATATTTATAGCCTGTGTAGAGTACTTTTCCATTCTGTAGGTGATATGTATGTTATATTATTGTTCTTAGCTTCAGCTAGATTTAAAGCATTTTTTTCTGACAAGTATCAGTATTTGACGGCTATTTAAGTCAGTATTTGACGGCTATTTAAGTCAGTATTTGACGGCTATTTAAGTCAGTATTTGACGGCTATTTAAGTCAGTATTTGACAGCTATTTAGGTCAGTATTTGGCGGCTATTTAGGTAAATATTTCATTTATAAACAAATGACTTTGGACCAACATAACACTATAAAATATAGGTTAGCAAATAAGTTAGCATAACTGGGCATAAGAATGCTTCTGGAGCAGCTTCCTTACCTTTTTCAATTGCCTACAAGAGAATTAAGGCCTTGCCCTGTATGAAGGCTGTACTTATAGGCACATTGTGACTGCTCTGACTCTCAATCCACACCAGTACAGCTTTTAAACATACACGACCAATGCTGTCACAATGTCTAATCATGTTTGTGTACACAGGTTTAGCACTTTTTGTTTCTTTTAACACTTTTTTCTTTGCATTATTGCTGTACTCACTGTTTAGCAAATCTAGTTTTGGACTATCCCAATTAATTGTTTATTTCTTACTTTGCATTTCAAGTAATAAGAATACAGCTCTTCTTTGTCTTACTTGATGCATGCCATCATAATTTTAGTCAAATTCACTTGTGTGTAAAATAAGTTTTAAAATGTAGAGAACACTGCGAGATGTAGAGCAATCTCTGACTGACAGATATCAACATGACACCTGACTCCCATTTAGAACTCTACTGGTAATCACTACTAGAATAATCAAATAGCAGGATCAGTAGCTGACTGACAGGCATCAACATGACCCCTGACTCCCATTTAGAACTCTACTGGTGATCACTACTAGAATAATCAAATAGCAGGGTCAGTAGCTGACTGACAGGCATCAACATGACACCTGACTCCCATTTAGAACTCTACTGGTGATCACTTCTTGACCAAAAAGCAGTCTAAGTGTAAAGAATGCCCTGAGCACGTGTAGGCTTATAATGTTAAAGCACTGTATCAGTGAAGTACTGTAAAAGACAACTTATTTAATCCAATTTTGCCAGATCATCTGAATATCAAATATCAGGTTAATTTGAAATTGACAGTAATTAAATCATTTTGTTACATTTGTGTGTAATTCTTTATTTGTATTCATAGCCTGCTTTTATTACTCTGCTGACAAACCTTGCTTTTTGACTATCCACTTTTTAACAATTCACTGAAACAATAATTTGTAATAACTACCATGTCTCAGAAAGTCAACAGTTAACGTATTAATGTGGCAGTCTTATAACACAATGCTACATGCTTCCTAGGCTCTTATTGTTGACAATTCATTACTCGCTTCATCTCTGTGTTTATAACTATTTTTTTATTTTGTTGTTGTCAATATGAAACAAAAATATAATTAAGGGCAGATAAAAATGGAGAGAGGAAGAGAGAAGTATACAGTCTGCTATATTAGATACCAACATTAACATGATAACATTTAGTAATTGTGGTGTATTGATCAGTGAGATAGGTCAAAGGCTAAACATGCATGGCGGGGACGATGTGGGCTAGTGGTTAAGTGACACGGCTTGCAACCCAAAGGTGGTGGGTTCGCTCCTCAGTCACAGCATTGTCCGTTACCTCAGGGAAGCACACCCTTAGAAAATACAGGAAGAAGCAGACCCTTACATAAAATGTATGATGAAGTCGAATGCACTGGGCTGACAGGCGCAAAATAAAAACATAGTGCAACGCACACAGTCTTGGGTGAATAGAGAAATAAGACAAACGCAAAACAAACAAAAACACAGTTGGGTCAACTGGAGCTGCCAGTAGTGAGAGTTGAACTCTATACCTTTGCCATGAAAAGCGAATGCTCTACCATGAGTCCTATTAAGCAAAAGCAAAATAATCTTAGTCCTAGTTGACCTGTACTTCTACCGGGGCATAAGCCCCTGTGCAGGTCCCATCTCTGGTATGAGCTGGATGTAGCCAGGAGGATTTCCTGCTTAACGGGCTAGGCTCGAGCAGCTTATTACTTCACTATGGAGAGTGGTTAACTGATGTGCGAGTTCATCTTAATAGACTCAAACACTAGAGCAAAGTAGACCCATAGCCTGTTATGCTGCTCTTAAGAAACCACCTAACCATGGCTGGTGTTAATGCCATGTCATACAGTTAGCCGCCTCTTACGACAAGCTCTCTGTGGGGCAATGGTGCTATTCTTGTCCTTGTCATACACAAAGACTCCATCAAACCACTCGGGATCGAGGGTAAATAAATTAAAATACAATATTTATTTTCATTGTAAATTTGTAAATGTTTTATTTATGTGAGTTATGCACATATGTGATCATTAGAGTTCAGATAGTACAGTTTTTGACATGTGCAAATAAATGCAATGACTTGCTTGCTATATGATATCTGTTTACAAGTTTGTATGAATGGGTTATGGGTATGCCTGGATATGTATTTCAGCAGGTCCTCATTGTCCATTGTTTGTTGCTGCCTTGAAAGGGCCTCAGAAAATAACAGTGAGGGGTAAACAGACAATAGATTAGCAAGTTATAATAATGATACATCTCAGTAGATTAGCATATTATAATAAGGATACATTTAAATAGGTTAGCTTGTTGTAATAATGATACATCTCAATAGATTAGCAAGTTATAATAATGATATATCTCAATAGATTAGTGTGTTCTAATAATGATACACCTCAATAGATTAGCATGTTATAATAAGGCTACATCTCAATAGTTTAGCGTGTTATAATATTACTTTCCAAGATATTACACATGAGAACTAAACTTGTTTCTTTTCGGTAAATAAGCATACATTTTTCTTTTTTTAGTTCAAAACAGATGAATACTAGTGTCTTTGTTTTCAGCAATAATATATAAACTCGTCAAACATATAATTATATCAGCTGCTGCTAATTGTGCATAATTTTGATACTTTTGTTTATCTGCTGCAATTGTTATTATTCTTGTAGATGGTATTCTTTATTTACATCCTTGGTTGGTTGTATTTGACAGCTTCATGGTTAGAAATTACATTTTGTTTGGTTACAAGGGAAGGCTACACTTTGCCGATTTGATTAGCTTTCTCTTTTTTAGACTTAACAAATATTTGTACTGGGTTTGTAGCAAACAATATGTAAGTAAAACTAAATTTGTAAGAACTTTCTGGTATTGAGTGTTGTTTTTTCAGAAGGAAATAACCTTTCAGTTGAAAATGTGAGCTTAAACAGTTTTGCTTATTGTGCATCTCTTATCTCTTTCTACTCGTGTTTTTGCAGCGGCTCAATTTTAATTGAAATGAGTCGTAAAGTTAAAGGAATGCAGATTTTCTGACCCAGAGTGACGGTTCAATTAGCTGTCTGTTACACCGTTTAGGCCTTAACATGCTTACATAAAACTTGAGATATAAAACAGATATGTTAACCATAATTACAGATGCAGAAATAGCTATGTTAAATTTTGGATGAGTGAGGGATATGTGAAATAATGGTTATCAAAGATGGTAGGTATTGAGGGCTAACTGTATTTATTTTAGATTACAATACTGTATGTGTGTGCATGTATACACATGTGTGATGCTTTCAAATGTTATTTCATGATGTAAACTCTTTTATCTCTAATTGGTTCTTGTGAAAAAGCTAGGGACATCAGAGGCATGTTGGAGACTAAGAAATTGCTTGTTGTTTGTTCTTGGTTAATTTAACTTGATAATAAGAATTGCAAAATGAGTTGACAATTAAGCATAATATCAAATTCAATGGTGTAAAAGTGTGTATTTTGTATTTCATGGTGTAAAATGTTATTTTTATTTTTAAACTTTAATTCATGATGTTGTGATTTTGGTTCTTTAATATGAAATGTGATGTTTTTAATCTTTGTTGTTGGTTTTATTCTAGCACATCATTTATAGATGTGTCCATTTAACTTGGAAGATTGACATTGCTGGTTTGTTGACATCCTTAATGACTATCCTGAGCACTACATTAAGTGGTTATGTTTGGTCATCAGTATCGTCTCGTAATTGTGGATGAGAGGAAGAGGTCTAGAACTTCCACACACATACTTTCTGTAATGAAATGAGCCATGCTGCCAATGCAAGTCACCATGTTCCTTGCTAGGACACTGACAAACAGAGGGCAAGTTGAATATCAGCAAAGGTAGCTTCCCATACTCTGATTAAGATTCATCCGCAGAGATCACAGAAAATGTGATGTTGGCAGAAAAATTGTGATTACTGCCAGGTGTAGACTAGTCGGAGAAATGGCAACAATAATGATTGTAATATTTAGTTGTCTGAGTGTTGTACTTGTTGAGGTGGAAATTGTTCGTCATGTTGTAAAACTTTTAAATTGGAGTTTCTTAAAAACATTCCAGAATCACTGTTATAATCTGTACATGTGACAAACTGCTGATCATGCATTTATGAATTTGAAGTGCCAGAATTTAGTGAATTAGCTTGTGATAAATTGCTCATATTTACCATAACAAATATACGACAATTGTTTGCGCTGATTTAGCAACAGCTCACGTTTAAGGTTTTCTTGCCTGCCGAAGACGGATGTGTCAGACTGAAAGATGCAAATATCGCAATCAAGTTGTAAACTAGCGACACAACGCATTCCGTTCTCTGGACTACATCCTGCTACTTCCAAAGCTATGTTCAGGACTTGGTATCAGGAGATTGAGAACGAACGAAAAAGAAGAAGGTGGTTTTCTTGATTCAAGTGCAGTCTAGATGTTAATTTCCATTTTGATAGTATTATCCTTCAAGTGGCTCTCCCAGCAAGGAGATTCAAGATATAGACGTATGCATAATACAAAATGGTTTGTTTATTTCATTGGTGTGTTTGCTCTGCACATAAACCCACATTTTAAAAACATGCTTGCTACAATGGATATAACACTTCACTATATTTGTAAATATTCATATTATTCTTTACACATTTCCTCTTGTTGGGTATTTTTTCTCCTGTTTATTACTATGTCTGTGTTGCCTTGCATTCCATATATACATTTAATCTAAATCGTCACATTTGGCTGCTTCATATATGTATATTTACATTGTGGGTCTAGAAGCCAGTTTTTTGTCACTTCATTTCAAAACTGTGTCAATTTGAGTGTCTTTCTGATAACCAAGTGGGACTGTTGTTTCTCAGCTTAATTGATATGTAGGAATGTGCTTTCTTAAGCTTGTTTGAACTGCTCATGGTGAGCTGCGTTTTCTATCTATACCATCACTTCAGTACGGGACATGTGGCAACAACTGAAGTTGACTTACTTGTAGACAGCTAGAACCAAAACAGTTGACTTACTTGTAGACAGCTGGCACTAAAACAGTTGACTTACTTGTAGACAGCTAGAACCAAAACAGTTGACTTACTTGTAGACAGCTGGCACTAAAACAGTTGACTTACTTGTAGACAGCTAGAACCAAAACAGTTGACTTACTTGTAGACAGCTAGAACCAAAACAGTTGACCTACTTGTAGACAGCTAGAACCAAAACAGTTGACTTACTTGTAGACAGCTAGCACCAAAACAGTTGACTTACTTGTAGACAGCTAGCACTAAAACAGTTGACTTTCTTGTAGACAGCTGGCACTAAAACAGTTGACTTACTTGTAGACAGCTAGCACTGACTTACTTGAAGACAGCCAGCACCAAAACAGTTTACTTACTTGTAGACAGCGAGCCCCAAAATGGTTGACTTACTTGTAGACAGCGAGCCCCAAAATGGTTGACTTACTTGTAGACAGCGAGCCCCAAAATGGTTGACTTACTTGTAGACAGCTAGCACTAAAACAGTTTACTTACTTGTAGACAGCTGGCACTAAAACAGTTGACTTACTTGTAGACAGCTATCACTAAAACAGTTTACTTACTTGTAGACAGCTGGCACTAAAACAGTTGACTTACTTGTAGACAGCTAGCACCAAAACAGTTGACTTACTTGCAGACAGCCAGCACTAAAACAGTTGACTTACTTGTAGACAGCTAGCACTAAAACAGTTGACTTACTTGTAGACGGCTAGCACCAAAACAGTTGACTTACTTGTAGACAGCTAGCACCAAAACAGTTGACTTACTTGTAGACGGCTAGCACCAAAACCAGTTGACTTACTTGTAGACGGCTAGCACCAAAACCAGTTGACTTACTTGTAGACGGCTAGCACCAAAACAGTTGACCCACTTGTAGACGGCTAGCACCAAAACAGTTGACTTACTTGTAGACAGCTAGCACTAAAACAGTTGACTTACTTGTAGACAGCTAGCACTAAAACAGTTGACTTACTTGTAGACAGCTAGCACTAAAACAGTTGACTTACTTGTAGACAGCTAGCACTAAAACAGTTTACTTACTTGTAGACAGGTAGCACTAAAACAGTTAACTTACTTGTAGACAGCTGACACCAAAACAGTTTACTTACTTGTAGACAGCGAGCACCAAAACGGTTGACTTACTTGTAGACAGCTAGCACTAAATCAGTTGACTTACTTGTAGACAGCTAGCACTGACTTACTTGCAGACAGCCAGCACCAAAACAGTGTACTTACTTGTAGACAGCCAGCACCAAAACAGTTTACTTACTTGTAGACAGCGAGCACCAAAATGGTTGACTTACTTGTAGACAGCGAGCACAGAAATGGTTGACTTACTTGTAGACAGCTAGCACTAACACAGTTTACTTACTTGTAGACAGCTAGCACTAAAACAGTTTACTTACTTGTAGACAGCGAGCACCAAAACTGTTGACTTACTTGTAGACAGCTAGCACCAAAACAGTTGACTTACTTGTAGACAGCTAGCACTAAAACAGTTGACTTACTTGTAGACAGCTGGCACTAAAACAGTTGATTTACTTGCAGACAGCCAGCACCAAAACAGTTGACTTACTTGTAGACAGCTAGCACCAAAACAGTTGATTTACTTGTAGACAGCCAGCACCAAAACAGTTGACTTACCTATAGACAGCTGGCACTAAAACAGTTGACTTACTTATAGACAGCTAGCACTGACTTACTTGCAGACAGCCAGCACCAAAACAGTTGACTTACTTGTAGACAGCTGGCACTATAACAGTTGACTTACTTGCAGACAGCCAGCACCAAAATAGTTGACTAACTTGTAGACAGCTAGCACTAAAACAGTTTACTTACTTGTAGACAGCTGGCACTAAAACAGTTGACTTACTTGTAGACAGCTAGCACTAAAACAGTTGACTTACTTGTAGACAGCTAGCATTAAAACAGTTTACTTTCTTGTAGACAGGTAGCACTAAAACAGTTAACTTACTTGTAGACAGCTGACACCAAAACAGTTTACTTACTTGTAGACAGCGAGCACCAAAACGGTTGACTTACTTGTAGACAGCTAGCACCAAAACAGTTGACTTACTTGTAGACAGCTGGCACTAAATCAGTTGACTTACTTGTAGACAGCTAGCACTGACTCACTTGCAGACAGCCAGCACCAAAACAGTGTACTTACTTGTAGACAGCCAGCACCAAAATAGTTTACTTACTTGTAGACAGCGAGCACCAAAATGGTTGACTTACTTGTAGACAGCGAGCACAGAAATGGTTGACTTACTTGTAGACAGCTAGCACTAACACAGTTTACTTACTTGTAGACAGCTAGCACTAAAACAGTTTACTTACTTGTAGACAGCGAGCACCAAAACGGTTGACTTACTTGTAGACAGCTAGCACCAAAACAGTTGACTTACTTGTAGACAGCTAGCACTAAAACAGTTGACTTACTTGTAGACAGCTAGCACTAAAACAGTTGATTTACTTGCAGACAGCCAGCACTAAAACAGTTGACTTACTTGTAGACAGCTAGCACCAAAGCAGTTGATTTACTTGTAGACAGCCAGCACCAAAACAGTTGACTTACCTATAGACAGCTGGCACTAAAACAGTTGACTTACTTATAGACAGCTAGCACTGACTTACTTGCAGACAGCCAGCACCAAAACAGTTGACTTACTTGTAGACAGCTGGCACTATAACAGTTGACTTACTTGCAGACAGCCAGCACCAAAATAGTTGACTAACTTGTAGACAGCTAGCACCAAAATAGTTGACTAACTTGTAGACAACTAGCACCAAAACAGTTGACTTACTTGTAGACAGCTAGCACCAAAACAGTTGACTTACTTGTAGACAGCTAGCACCAAAACAATTGACTTACTTGTAGACAGCTAGCACCAAAACAGTTGACTTACTTGTAGACAGCTAGCACCAAAACAGTTGACTTACTTGCAGACAGCCAGCACTAAAACAGTTGACTTACTTGTAGACAGCTAGCACTAAAACAGTTGACTTACTTGTAGACGGCTAGCACCAAAACAGTTGACTTACTTGTAGACAGCTAGCACCAAAACAGTTGACTTACTTGTAGACGGCTAGCACCAAAACCAGTTGACTTACTTGTAGACGGCTAGCACCAAAACCAGTTGACTTACTTGTAGACGGCTAGCACCAAAACAGTTGACCCACTTGTAGACGGCTAGCACCAAAACAGTTGACTTACTTGTAGACAGCTAGCATTAAAACAGTTTACTTACTTGTAGACAGCTGGCACTAAAACAGTTGACTTACTTGTAGACAGCTAGCACTAAAACAGTTGACTTACTTGTAGACAGCTAGCACTAAAACAGTTTACTTACTTGTAGACAGGTAGCACTAAAACAGTTAACTTACTTGTAGACAGCTGACACCAAAACAGTTTACTTACTTGTAGACAGCGAGCACCAAAACGGTTGACTTACTTGTAGACAGCTAGCACTAAATCAGTTGACTTACTTGTAGACAGCTAGCACTGACTTACTTGCAGACAGCCAGCACCAAAACAGTGTACTTACTTGTAGACAACCAGCACCAAAACAGTTTACTTACTTGTAGACAGCGAGCACCAAAATGGTTGACTTACTTGTAGACAGCGAGCACAGAAATGGTTGACTTACTTGTAGACAGCTAGCACTAACACAGTTTACTTACTTGTAGACAGCTAGCACTAAAACAGTTTACTTACTTGTAGACAGCGAGCACCAAAACTGTTGACTTACTTGTAGACAGCTAGCACCAAAACAGTTGACTTACTTGTAGACAGCTAGCACTAAAACAGTTGACTTACTTGTAGACAGCTGGCACTAAAACAGTTGATTTACTTGCAGACAGCCAGCACCAAAACAGTTGACTTACTTGTAGACAGCTAGCACCAAAACAGTTGATTTACTTGTAGACAGCCAGCACCAAAACAGTTGACTTACCTATAGACAGCTGGCACTAAAACAGTTGACTTACTTATAGACAGCTAGCACTGACTTACTTGCAGACAGCCAGCACCAAAACAGTTGACTTACTTGTAGACAGCTGGCACTATAACAGTTGACTTACTTGCAGACAGCCAGCACCAAAATAGTTGACTAACTTGTAGACAGCTAGCACTAAAACAGTTTACTTACTTGTAGACAGCTGGCACTAAAACAGTTGACTTACTTGTAGACAGCTAGCACTAAAACAGTTGACTTACTTGTAGACAGCTAGCATTAAAACAGTTTACTTACTTGTAGACAGGTAGCACTAAAACAGTTAACTTACTTGTAGACAGCTGACACCAAAACAGTTTACTTACTTGTAGACAGCGAGCACCAAAACGGTTGACTTACTTGTAGACAGCTAGCACCAAAACAGTTGACTTACTTGTAGACAGCTGGCACTAAATCAGTTGACTTACTTGTAGACAGCTAGCACTGACTTACTTGCAGACAGCCAGCACCAAAACAGTGTACTTACTTGTAGACAGCCAGCACCAAAACAGTTTACTTACTTGTAGACAGCGAGCACCAAAATGGTTGACTTACTTGTAGACAGCGAGCACAGAAATGGTTGACTTACTTGTAGACAGCTAGCACTAACACAGTTTACTTACTTGTAGACAGCTAGCACTAAAACAGTTTACTTACTTGTAGACAGCGAGCACCAAAACGGTTGACTTACTTGTAGACAGCTAGCACCAAAACAGTTGACTTACTTGTAGACAGCTAGCACTAAAACAGTTGACTTACTTGTAGACAGCTGGCACTAAAACAGTTGATTTACTTGCAGACAGCCAGCACCAAAACAGTTGACTTACTTGTAGACAGCTAGCACCAAAACAGTTGATTTACTTGTAGACAGCCAGCACCAAAACAGTTGACTTACCTATAGACAGCTGGCACTAAAACAGTTGACTTACTTATAGACAGCTAGCACTGACTTACTTGCAGACAGCCAGCACCAAAACAGTTGACTTACTTGTAGACAGCTGGCACTATAACAGTTGACGTACTTGCAGACAGCCAGCACCAAAATAGTTGACTAACTTGTAGACAGCTAGCACCAAAATAGTTGACTAACTTGTAGACAACTAGCACCAAAACAGTTGACTTACTTGTAGACAGCTAGCACCAAACCAGTTGACTTACTTGTAGACAGCTAGCACCAAAACAGTTGACTTACTTGTAGACAGCTAGCACCAAAACAGTTGACTTACTTGTAGACGGCTAGCACCAAAACCAGTTGACTTACTTGTAGACGGCTAGCACCAAAACCAGTTGACTTACTTGTAGACGGCTAGCACCAAAACAGTTGACTTACTTGTAGACGGCTAGCACCAAAACAGTTGACTTACTTGTAGACAGCTGGCACTAAAACATTCCTATATGTACTTGCAGGGGTGTTTTCTGAAACATGATGATGTTGCCAACCCCATTCACAACCCACCTTAATCATCTTTAACAATATTCATAATAGTTGTCAACCAGTGGACATATTCTTTCCTTTCTAATAAGTGACTCCGGGATTCACAGAGGTGTTCCATCTATATCGTCATCATCATCTATCCACTTGTGTCTTTAGACGTCATGGGGAGGTGTAGTTTTCTGTCGTGTGCCAGCTTTGTCGCAGATGTTGTTGTCATTCCGTGTTTCTTCAGTGTCTCACTGACACCATCTATCCATCTTTTACATGGTCTGCCACTTGCTCTGCAACCATGATGTCTGGTATTGCAGATACGAGCAAGTGGTAACTTTGATTGCATTCTTGTCAGGTGTCAACCATTTTATTCTCTGCCTCTCTATGTATTCCATGCATGGTGTTCGCACCCATAATCTGTCTGATTATTTCGTTTCTCAATCTGTCCAGCCTTGTGATCCCACAGTCTTTCTCAAACACCTCATTTTGCATACCATGATTTTTCTTTCTTGTGCCTTAGTGAGAGTCCATGTCTGATACTGGTAGCAGAGAGCTAGTATAAAAATACTATATATCATGAAATTCCAGTCTACTTTTTTAGAACATAAATCTCAAGTTTTAGTAGCAGTCTTGGCAGATTGAAAGATAAGTTTACAAATGAAACATGCATTTAACAAAAAATAAACTTGTACAAAGATTATTTATGTACGAGAACAATTCAGTAGATAAGCCACAAATTACAATTTTTTTAAACACTAAATGGTAAACGAAGTTGAGAACAAATTAGTAATGCAGATACATTGCCCCTTATTTCTCAACATTATTTCCATCAACATCGATATACTTATCCCATAATTTTATCAGTGCACCAAAACCTGCAGCATTGAAGTCTTTGGTCTGTTGTCTGTCACATTTGCACTTCACATTCGACCCTTCGTCATTCGCAAAACGTCTGACGCCATGGTGTGAACATGCATTGTGCTGTAGGCTAACCCATGTGAACACCCTATTGTAGTTGCTACACTGTATTGTTACTCACCTGTCAGCTGGAATTGTTTTTCTCACCTGCCGCATAGATGATTCTGTTGCAATCTGAAAAGAATGACTCAGTCGAGCTTCATCAGCAATTTTTTAGCGTCCTTGAGAAAATTGATCGACCCAGTTATGCACAGCTTTACACAACAAACACTTCTCATCGTAAACAGGAAGCATTTTCTTATGAGTATCCATGCAAAGAGCACAGACGCCATTTTGTATCTGATCTGTGTCTGTGCACAGAACACCTAGTGTTTACTATCTACATAAATCACAAAGCTGGATGTTGCTGCCACCTAATGACACTTATAAACTACCAACTACATTTCTAATCTATCCAAATCAGTTTGTGACCTACCTATTGACATAACCTTGTGATCACTTGGTTGTGTTTGACTGGAGAGAACCAATAAATGTGTGATTGTCACATTGCTTCACTTGGCTGTGCTTAGCTGGAGAGAACCAATAAATGTGTGATTGTCACATTGCTTGACTTGGCTGTGCTTAGCTGGAGAGAATCAATAAATGTGTGATTGTCACATTGCTTCACTTAGCTGGAGAGAACCAATAAATGTGTGATTGTCACATTGCTTCACTTGGCTGGAGAGAACAAATAAATGTGTGATTGTCACATTGCTTCACTTGGCTGTGTTTAGCTGGAGAGAACCAATAAATGTGTGATTGTCACATTGCTTCACTTGGCTAGAGAGAACCAATAAATGTGTGATTTTCACATTGCTTCACTTGGCTGGAGAGAACCAATAAATGTGTGATTGTCACATTGCTTCACTTGGTCGTGTTTAGTTGTAGAGAAGCCAACATTGTCATAGCCACAACCATAACTGATGTCAGCCTTACTTGAAGCAGAAATTGAGGTTGATGATAATATAATGCTGAAAATGAACAACCAACAGAACTTGAGATCAAATCAAAATAAAAACTTATTAAGCTCCCTGTGGAGCATATGTCTTCAAAAATACAAGCCAAGTCATCAGATGTGGACTTCCCCATATCTATTGAAGTTGTTATGGTTTCTACAGGATGTGGTAGCCAGCCCCATGCCCAAGCCTTCTTAGTCACCTCTTTTAAACATGCCTAGCATGGTACAGTGCTACTAATCGTTACTCCTCTTTCAGGTCCCAGTGATACTCGGACACAACTAATGTTGATGAAGTCTCAATGAAACTATTGATTTATTTCATATCTTCATTTTTAAAAATGTTGTGCAATATTATAGTGTGATGTTGATTTGAGCCAATTTAATTACATTTCTCTTGTTATATAATAATTCGTGGTCATGAGTAATTATTTATAATAAAATACAATATCAGATTAATGATAAAAGTAAAATCAAAGATCAAGTTAAAGATAACAGTATGATACAAGATGAGATATAAATAAAAGTATGATACAAGATCAGATTATAGATAAAAGTATGATACAAGATGAGATTAAAGATAAAAGTATGATACAAGATCAGATTACAGATATGATATAAAATGAGATATAAATAAAAGTATGATACAAGATCAGATTACAGATAAAAGTATGATACAAGATGAGATATAAATAAAAGTATGATACAAGATGAGATATAAATAAAAGAATGATACAAGATGAGATATAAATAAAAGTATGATACAAGATGAGATATAAATAAAAGTATGATACAAGATGAGATATAAATAAAAGTATGATACAAGATGAGATATAAATAAAAGAATGAAACAAGATGAGATATAAATAAAAGTATGATACAAGATGAGATATAAATAAAAGTATGATACAAGATGAGATATAAATAAAAGTATGATACAAGATGAGATATAAATAAAAGTATGATACAAGATCAGATTATAGATAAAAGTATGATACAAGATCAGATTATAGATAAAAGTATAATACACGATGAGACATAAATAAAAGTATGATACAAGATGAGATATAAATAAAAGTATGATACAAGATCAGATTACAGATAAATGTATGATACAAGATGAGATTATAGATAAAAGTATGATACAAGATGAGATTATAGATAAAAGTATGATACAAGATGAGATATAAATAAAAGTATGATACAAGATCAGATTACAGATAAAAGTATGATACAAGATGAGATATAAATAAAAGTATGATACAAGATCAGATTTTAGATAAAAGTATGATACAAGATGAGATATAAATAAAAGCATGATACAAGATGAGATTATAAATAAAAGTATGATACAAAATGAAATTATAAATAAAAGTATGATACAAGATGAGATATAAATAAAAGTATGATACAAGATTAGATTATAGATAAAAGTATGATACAAGATGAGATATAAATAAAAGTATGATACAAGATCAAATTAGATAAAAGTATGATACAAGATGAGATATAAATAAAAGTCTGATACAAGATGAGATTATATATAAAATTATGATTCATGATGAGATTATAGATAAAAGTATGATACAAGATGAGATATAAATAAAAGTATGATACAAGATGATATTACAGATAAAAGTATGATACAAGATCAGATTACAGATAAAAGTGTGATACAAGATGAGATATAAATAAAAGTATGATACAAGATGAGATTATATATAAAAGTATGATACAAGATCAGATTACATATAAAAGTATGATACAAGATGAGATTACAGATAAAAGTATGATACAAGATGAGATATAAATAAAAGTATGATCCAAGATGAGATTATAGATAAAAGTATGATACAAGATGAAATTATAAATAAAAGTATGATACAAGATGAGATTATAGATAAAAAGTATGATACAAGATCAGATTATAGTTAAAAGTATGATACAAGATCAGATTATAGATAAAAGTATGATACAAGATCAGATTATAGATACAAGTCAAGTACAAGATCAGATTATAGATACAAGTCAAGTGCAAGAGCAGGTTTAGGGTAAAAGTAAGATAAGACCTAAAGGTGGTCAGTTATTTCAACAAACGGTGATGGCTATGGGTGCTGATGGCTCTTCTTGCTCACATGTTGTAGACACTCCAGATCTAGCTCATCATCAGTCTCGTAACCTTAGAGATCATTGGGGCACCAATACTGCAGATTGTTGGACCAGTTCCTGCCACTTCACTCGGTTTTGTGCCAAAATATTTGTTCTAGCTATGGACCTTTTTGTCCACTCTCTGATGTTGTCTTCCCATCTCTTTTTCTGCCTCCTTCTCTTACACTTCCCAGGCACAGTACCTTGAAGGACCGTCTTGGTCAACCCAGACGATCTTGAAACATGCCCAAACCATGTGAGGATGGTTGTTCTTACCATAGTCAATAGGTCTTTATATTGTCCGACCTCTCTCTTAACGGTGTCCCAAACTGCCTAATTCATGATGTAGTCTAGATACGTAATGCTGAGGATTCTAGGTAGACATCTCATCTCTGTTGCTCAAAATTCTTTGTTCTAGAACCGCTGTCAGAGTCCAAGTTTCGCACGCATAAATGTGCATGGGAGTGACAAGTGCATACTTTAAACTCAACTTGGATTTCAGGTTGATGCTTTTGTCCCTCCACATCGGCCTCAATTTGGTCAGAGCAGCCATAGTCGTCACTGTTCTTACCTGAACCTCAGTTCTGGAATCTTCCGCATCCATCAGTGCTCCCAGATTTAACTATTTGTAATGGTTTGCCTTTGATCACAATCAGACTTATTAGATCCTCTGGGATGTTGGCCATGATTTTACTCTCTCTGGACTAATTTCCATTCCAAACTTTTAAGCAGCATTGTCAAAGTTTGAGATTAGACTCGCAAGTTCTAGCTTCGTTTCAGCCAGCCCGGTAATGTTATCAGCAAACCTGAGATTATTGAGTGAACGATCACCTATGCTGAAAGTACCCACGTGGCCCTCCAGAGCTTCGGAAGGAAATTGTTAAATAGGGTCGGTGAAAAAATACATCTTTGTCGCACACCGTTTGACACGCGGAACCATTCCCCAGTTATCCCATTAAGGAAGACTGCACTGGTGACTTGACAGTAGAGTTTCTCAATGACATAGGTAAGCCGATACCCCATCTTATATTTTTGCATAGTTTCCCATAGGGCCTCATACCAGACCACGTCAAAAGTTCTAAATGCCCCAGATTTATTCTTGCAGGCGCCATCTCCTAATTCTACCTGCTCTTGATTCCAAACTCCTGAAGGTGTGTACGCTAATCATTGACAGCATGTTATTATCTAACAGACACTCCATGTTGTCATCTAACAGACACTCCATGTTATCATCTAACAGACACTCCATGATTGGCCTCGGTATGTCATCCTTAATTCGTCTCTTTCTTGTGGACAAGCACTACTGTCTTAATGAGCAGACTTTGTTTACAACTTACTGCCCAGAGTTCCCCCCATTTCCTTCCATATCTTACGTACTCACTACGGGTGATATTGAGGCCAGAATCTCGGCTGTTACATTGATGTAAGCACTTACACGACAACGGCACAGATCCCAGAAGTTTTGAGGCCTCTATTTCTGCTATCCATTCATGCAGTTGCCATCTCTTTTGGATCTTCCAAAGAATGTCAGCAGCAAAACCAAACTGGGCAATGTTGAGTCATGGCCATATGTTGCTTCAACGTAACATAAACTGGGCAATGTTGAGTCATGGCCATATGTTGCTTCAACCTAACATAAACTGGACAATGTTGAGTCATGGCCATATGTTGCCTCAACCTAACATAAACTGGACAATGGTGAGTCATGGCCATATGTTGCTTCAACCTAACATAAACTGGACAATGGTGAGTCATGGCCATATGTTGCCTCAACCTAACATAAACTGGACAATGGTGAGTCATGGCCATATATTGCTTCAACCTAACATAAACTGGGCAATGTTGAGTCATGGCCATATGTTGCCTCAACCTAACATAAACTGGACAATGGTGAGTCATTGCCATATATTGCTTCAACCTACACATAAACTGGGCAATGTTGAGTCATGGCCATATGTTGCCTCAACCTAACATAAACTGGACAATGGTGAGTCATTGCCATACATTGCTTCAACCTACACATAAACTGGACAATGGTGAGTCATGGCTATACATTGCTTCAACCTACACATAAACTGGACAATGGTGAGTCATGGCCATATATTGCTTCAACCTACACATTTTAAAAATCTTGTTTATAGCCTTGTGTCATTGGATGCCTTGTTCAGTATATCATATAATGTAATTGACATTGCTAATTTTATTTTTACAGAATAAAGTATCAACTTTTCTTTGTTAACAGCACTATGTTTGAGATGTGTCTTATCAACGTTCTCAATCTAAATAAATGGTATTGCCTTTGTGGGTGTTCAGTTTATTATAAGCAAATTGTTTATATTCGTTTCAGGGTCTCTGCATCTGGCAGGATCATTGCCATACTAATTGAGCACAATCTTTTTAGTACTGACATTGTGGAGGACAAGTGAGACTACAAGAAAGTGATAGAGACATGATTGTATGAAGACAAGGGAGACTACAAGAAAGTGATAGAGACATGATTGTATGAAAACATGTCATTGGCAACTGGAAAATAAACAAGCAATTTCAGAGCGGAGGCAGAGGCACTGAGGGTGGCAGTGGAAGAAATGGTGACAGGTAAAAGGAATGATAGCCATATAGTCCTGCTTACAGATGCCCTGGCCGTAGTCACAGCACTAAAAAGCCAGAAAAATACTGAACTTAATGATTTAAGAGCAGTACGCTGTCAACTATGCCAGCAGTCCGCACCAAAAAGAGTAGTGGTACAGTGGGTTCCATCCCACTGCAGCATCCAAGGCAACGAGGAGGCAGACAGACTGGCAAAAGAAGGTGCAAGACTACCACAACCAGATACTAGTGTGACATATGAAGAGTCAAAACGGCTTATTAGAGCTAGATACATGACCAAATGGGAAACAAAACATACTGGCTCCACAAAAAACGATGCCTATTACCAGTTGAACAGAAGAGATCAGGTCGTGGTCTTCAGACTTCGCACTGGCCACAATAGACTGAGGTACCACCTATTCAACAAATTGAAGATAGGTGGTACTGACGAATGCTCGTGTGGTACCGGGACAATGATCGCTGAGCATTTGCTGCAAAACTGCCCGACATACGAGGATCAGAGAGAGCAGATGTAGCCATCACCAGTGGCAATATTAGACAAGCTCTATGGCAGTGTCGACAGCCTCAGGATGACCGCTGATTTTTTCGAAAAAATAAAGGTCGACGTCTGACAGCGTAAGAAGAAGAAGAAGTATGAAGACATGTGAGACTACAAGAAAGTGTTAGATTGTTCATGCAACCTTCTGCACGAGAACATCAGGAAGAAGGGCGAGAGGTAGACTGAGGAAAAGGTGGATGGATATCGTAAACAAGACCTGCAGTTAAAAGGGAGGAAATGTTACTCGGGCCCGCCCCGAGAGAGGCGAAAGACAAATACATACGACACTGGGCTATAACCCGGTAGAAAGTGAGACGACAAAAGACGAAGAAGATAATATCTCTAATCCTCATTCCGATGGACTACCAACACTTCAGTTCTTCCTTGATAGGAGGATCAACCCCTCTATTACTATGTGACATAGTATGTCTATTCATTTCCGTTTGTCGGAGCTTGTTTTTATCTTCAACACGTTTGAATTTGTCCGTTATTTCTTCGACCAGATCAGTGTAGTTACAGACACTATAGTCCATCTTTTAATTCATGAACAAAGTGCGAAGCAATTTTCTTCTAAACTGTATGTCAGATCCAAATGATTTTTCGCATGCAGCCTAAGAATATCCATGACGCTAAAACATTGATATTATTTAGTCTATAGATGTTAAGACATTTGCACATCAACAAATTATTTTGATCTTTTAGGACCATTGCAAAGAAATGACATTAAATTTAATATTTTACAGTACGCAGCCGAATTTCTCAGCAATTTGTGCATAGGCGTATCTCCTTAGTCTTGTTAGATCAATTTATTGTTTGTGTTGCCCTTTATGTACAATGTAAAAATGGCACCAATATGCAACAGTTAGTAACACCCTTCAATCACTCAAAGACCCCAAAGGTTGTATCAGCTACGCAGCTAATTTTATGTTATGTAATGCATTTGAATATTGCAATGTATTTGTTGCTACTGTATGTACACATAGGGCCTAATCGTTTCGATAAACATACTCTAATTCATCAAAGTCTGCTAATCAGTATGTCCACAAAAGATGATATTAATCATCCGAATCTGTCGATTCAAAGAGGTTGAAAATTGTTACTGGCTGGACAAATTATAATACATCTCGTTGCCAGTACTCTTTTTCTTCCCGGAGCACATGTTCAACAAACTTCTTCCAGAACTGAATGTCTGTTTTTGAAAGGTACTCTCGTGTCAGCACTTCAACATCGCACTTTTTAAATGTCCTGTTCTGTTCGGCAACTTGTCCTTTGACTTAAGCCCACACAAGCTCTAATGATAACTTTAGTTTCCGGAGAGTAACAAGTTGATTTTTCGTCAACAGTTTCAATATCTCCCGTTTTATGACGTCTCTGTCAAAATCGTCACATTTCCTTTTCCTTCCTTGCTCGGCATGAGTGCACTGAGTCCTGTCCAATCTAACGGTAAAAGGATGATCTATCTAGACCAAACGTCAATTGCGTTTGCTTCTCTGAGTCATGAATATCGCAATATAAATGACCCATCTTAGGTTCCCTGAGGAAGAACTGTTATAGTAAAACGGTAACCTTCTTGTTATAAATGTACACTTCAAACTCATTTTGAAATTGATATCAATGTAAGTTTCAAGAAGCAATTATATGCCAGAATAACCACACCTAAAACTATTAATGTGTATTGATTGGCATCCTGTCAGTCTCGAGAGACAATGGACTTCACGCTAGAGAGGGGGCAGTCAGTTGTTCTCGCTTTTGCCGCACATGTTTGTAGTCTGCATGTTGAAGCATCTTGTCTTTCCCTGCCTGCAGACCAATAAACAAAGCCTGCCTCCAGCCAGGTCTGTCCTTGACGCGTCTTGTCTTTCCCTGCCTGCAGACCAATAAACAAAGCCTGCCTCCAGCCAGGTCTGTCCTTGAGGCATCTTGTCTTTCCCTGCCTGCAGACCAATAAACAAAGCCTGCCTCCAGCCAGGTCTGTCCTTAAGGCATCTTGTCTTTCCCTGCCTGCAGACCAATAAACAAAGCCTGCCTCCAGCCAGGTCTGTCCTTGAGGCATCTTGTCTTTCCCTGCCTGCAGACCAATAAACAAAGCCTGCCTCCAGCCAGGTCTGTCCTTGAGGCATCTTGTCTTTCCCTGCCTGCAGACCAATAAACAAAGCCTGCCTCCAGCCAGGTCTGTCCTTGACGCGTCTTGTCTTCCCCTGCCTGCAGACCAATAAACAAAGCCTGCCTCCAGTCAGGTCTGTCCTTGAGGCATCTTGTCTTTCCCTGCCTGCAGACCAATAAACAAAGCCTGCCTCCAGCCAGGTCTGTCCTTGAGGCATCTTGTCTTTCCCTGCCTGCAGACCAATAAACAAAGTCTGCCTCCAGCCAGGTCTGTCCTTGACGCGTCTTGTCTTCCCCTGCCTGCAGACCAATAAACAAAGCCTGCCTCCAGCCAGGTCTGTCCTTGAGGCATCTTGTCTTTCCCTGCCTGCAGACCAATAAACAAAGCCTGCCTCCAGCCAGGTCTGTCCTTGAGGCATCTTGTCTTTCCCTGCCTGCAGACCAATAAACAAAGTCTGCCTCCAGCCAGGTCTGTCCTTGACGCGTCTTGTCTTTCCCTGCCTGCAGACCAATAAACAAAGCCTGCCTCCAGCCAGGTCTGTCCTTGAGGCATCTTGTCTTTCCCTGCCTGCAGACCAATAAACAAAGTCTGCCTCCAGCCAGGTCTGTCCTTGACACGTCTTGTCTTCCCCTGCCTGCAGACCAATAAACAAAGCCTGCCTCCAGCCAGGTCTGTCCTTGACGCGTCTTGGCTTCCGCTGTCTGCAGACCAATAAACAAAGCCTGCCTCCAGCCAGGTCTGTCCTTGGGGCATCTTGTCTTCCCCTGCCTGCAGACCAACACACACAGCCTGCCTCTAGCCAGGTCTGTCTTTGGCAAGTTCCTCCCAGCTGCAGGTGTTCATATCCAGAGCCTTCAGGTCACGCTTGCAAACATCTTTGAAGCGGAGGAAGGTTCTACCTATTTTACGTTTTCCCGTGGTCAGCTCTTCGTATATACCTTTTGGTATTCGCACATCCTCCATTCTACACATGTGACCAAGCGGCGCTGGCGGAGGATCGTAACTAAACTGACAATCTTTGCACGGTTCAACGCGTCGCTGTTAGTCACTCTGTCACTCCATGAAATTCCAAGTGTGTGTCTCAGGCAGCGCATATGAAAAGCATTTAGCCTTTTTTCATAAGAGACATACAGTGTCCATGTTTTGCTGCCATAGATCTGTATACAGCAACCTTTGTGGAGATGGTCACCATGTTATTATTCCACACTCTGTGAGAGCCTGGAAAGTGCTGATGAGGCCATTCACTTCTGCAGCTCCTCGTCCAGTGAAAGGTTGTTGATGATGGTAGATCCGATGTAGTTAAAGTGATGTACTACTTCCAGATTTTTATCGTTTAAGATAATGTCTGAAGGATCTGCACCCTGAGCCATCACTTTTGTTTTTGTACACTGATAGTGAATCCAAACAGATCACAAGATTTTGCCAACCTATTAATGAGGATCTGTAGCTCGGCTTCGGTGTGGGAGAACAGGCAGCATCGTCTGTGAAGAGCATATCTAGAATGACAGTCTCCCTTCTATTACTTTTTGCTCGCAGTCTGGTTAGATTGAATAGTCTGTTATCTGACCTAGTATGCAGAAAGACCCCCTCTGTGGCAGTTCTAAAGGCGTATTTAAGCATAATGGCAAAGAAAATGCAGAATAGAATCGGAGCCAGGAAACAATCTTGTTTAACTCCGCTGTTAATGTCGAAAGGCTCGGATTCCTGATCGTCATGCAGCACTGTACCTTTCATGCCGACATGAAAGACCTAATCATGCTCAGTAGCTTAGGTAGGCAGCCAACTAGTTTTTACTTTTCATGCTCAGACCTCCTGTCTGTGAGGTCCTGTTACACCATCTCACTATCCTTCTAGAAGATCCTTACACTTGAGTGATATTTCCTGATCCTCCTCTGACGGCCAACAGAAGTGATAGAAACTTGCGTGACCTGTTGGTCACAACACTTTACAAAAATAAGCATAGTAGTTGCATAATGATTCTCTATGTTATCTAGACCTATTCTGTGTTCTTTCTGGCAGCAGTTTTTGAGATAAAAAAAAGGGTTTCACATGCAACCCATCCATGTAACCTTATCTCATTATTATTTGCACTCCAACATTACGTCGTGGGGGGGGGGGGGGGGGGGGGGATACCGTGCCTGCTAAACACCTCAATAACATTTCATGCTCTCCTGTCATCAACCACTTCAATAGTCCTGGACACTAGAGCTAGATAGAAATCAGAGTCGCTGGTATCGTCTCCTGTTCCGCTGACGATCGACACCAGTTTGAGTTTGCGAATGGCAGCCCAAAAGGTTTGAATACATTCCATACGTTTGTGAAGCTTACCTTTCATTTTGCTCTTACTCTCTTTATATATCTCTCTTATTTATTCATTACGAGTGCTTCTGTTAGATTATTCACTACTACATCTTCAGCCCTGTATGTATGAAGGGTATTTAAATCACTGGGACTTTTTTTAAGGAAAAATTTTTTTTATCAAGTCAAAATACCATTTATTTTTCTATATAACCTCCTGTAACGTTTATACACTTATACCAGTGTTTACGTAATTCTTGAAAAGCTTCAGTGTAGAAAGATTTGTCAGCAAGTCTGAACCAATCCAGGACAACCTGTTTCACTTCGGTCATCAGTGCTGAAATGCTGACCTCCCAGAAATTCTTGTAGGGGTCCAAACAGGTGGAAATCACTTGGAGCGAGGTATGGGCTGTAAGGTAGATGTAGCAATAGGCCTATATATAAATATATATAATTTTCCTCCATATGTCTTGATGTTTAAACATTTGAGAAAAAAAGTGTTCTGTCTGATCATTTCTTGTTTGGATTACTCTATTTTATAATTGGCATACCACATCTCACACTTTCCTCGCACATTTTTATTTTGCGTTCGCCTTATTTCTCCAATCCCCAAGGCGGTGTGCGTTGCACTGTGGTTTTTATTTTGCGTCTGTCGGCCCAGTGCATCCGACTTCAGCATGCATTTTATGTAAGGGTCTGCTTCCTCCTGCATTTTTTAAGGGTTTGCTTCCCCGGGATAACGGCCAGTGCTGTGATGGGGATCGAACCCAGCACCTTCGGATTGTGAGCCGTGCCATTTAACCACTAGGCCACGCCGTCCCCTCGAAGTGAACTTAAACCACTCATTTCACATCATGTCTTGTATTTTGTAGAGGTGATTTGTTAGTTGTTTTTGTTCATGTTTTGTCGAATGTGCCATTTTGTTTTCGTCTTGGTGCAGTCACTGAGCCATCACATGTATACATTTGATTGACTTTTGACCTGCAGCGTATACAAAATACGTATTTATCAGACGTGTGTTTACCTGTTTTCCTGTATGGTTCAAAAGACTTTGACCCTACTTAAAGAGGAAATATCAAGACTTGATGCCTTTCAAATGTGCAACCAGCGATGCATCCTCGGTATCCGGTGGTTCGATCTCGTCAGTAATGACGAGGTCTCTGCAAAGATGAGTCTTCTACTCCATCTCGGACACTCTGGTTCACTGCCGCATGTCTGTGTTTGGTGACATGGTTCGACTGGACCAGGAAGTTCTGGCTCACCAAATCAAGTCCAAGTCAGCTATGCGTAACAATGGTCGGCTGGAGGCGTCACCTCATTCTAAATAGCTCCGGCAGATAGCACTCTCTCCTTCGGCATTGGACGAGGTCTGGCTACAAGCCTCATCAGTTGGATATGGTAGTGGTTGATCGATGCAACAGGCCCTAGATGCCTAGGCAAACATTATTACCGCTGCAGCTTCGATCTATTTATTTCTTGTATGAAGACATGTACTAGGTTTTCTAACAGCAAGTCAAGTACCATTTGCAGCTGGGTTAACTGGAGCATGCAGAGACAAGGAACTTAACAAGCATCTTTCCCATGAGAAGCAATCAATCCTGTAACTCTGTTACCTTGACAATCAATGGACGATTCATCACCTTTTTCTGTCACTGATTGAGACAGACTGAAACAGACTTTGAAATTGCCATTGTCCAGAGGAGAGTACTGTCCTAGTCGACCTGCACTTCTATAAGGACGGATGCCCCTGTGCAGGTCCAGCGTACATGCACTGCTAGAAAAAGCACGACTAGGATGGGCCAGACACCTCGTCCGTATGTCAGACGAGCGGCTCCCAAAGAAGCTTCTCTACGGCGAGCTGAGAGACGGATGGCGCGAGAGAGGGCGCCCAAAGAAACGTTTTCAAGACGGTCTGAAGGACTCACTAAAAAGTTGCCAGATAGACTTCGACACCTGGGAATGTCTTGCGAAAAACAGATCTGACTGGAGAAGCGCAGTCAAATCGGGTGTAGCTGCCAGTGAAGATGACCGTGTTGTGAAAGCCCAGAACAGACGCGAGACGCGGAAATCCCGAGCAGCGGGAACACCATCCCCTTCTACAAACCTCGTGTGCCCGATATGTAGCAGATGTTTTCGTGCTCGCATTGGCCTGTTCAGCCACATGCGCACCCACACCCAACAGGGAAATCTGTGACAAGGATGATGTCGGCGGTCCTCATCGACAACGATGGACAGCTATTATATATATTATTATTATCATACACAAAAAACTATATCAGACCACTCGATATGGAGAGAGAGTACTATTAAAATGTCAAATGTTATTTAATTATTTAAAGTGTGAGTATATTTGATGGCATTTTATGGCTACAACCACAATGCTCTTGTTACATGTAGCTGAATTTGTGTTGGCGCAAACAAATATGATTAAATGGGGAGAGTAAAATACAAAATATATATGCAAAATCAACAAAAACTGATGTAGCTGGTTACAATATTTATTTAACAAATATAAAAAATATATGAGAAGAAAGGAATGCACGTAGACTATTTACTAGAAATATCTTCCAAATGTTTGAAATAAACTCAGCAAGTTCCCACACTATGTGTTACATCCATACACTGTGAATGTGTGCACAGACCAGTGTCACATCCATACACTGAGAGTGAGTGCACAGACTAGTGTTACATCCATACACTGTGAATGAGTGCACAGACCAGTGTTACATCCATACACTGTGAATGAGTGCACAGACCAGTGTCACATCCATACACTGAGAGTGAGTGCACAGACTAGTGTTACATCCATACACTGTGAATGAGTGCACAGACCAGTGTTACATCCATACACTGTGAATGAGTGCACAGACCAGCACCACATCCATACACTGAGTGAATGCTCAGACCAGCAGCACCACATCCCCACACTGTGAATCTGTGCAAAGACCAGCACCACATCCATACACTGTGAGTGCACAGACCAGCAGCACCATATCTATACACTGTGAGTGAACAGACCAGCAGCACCATATCCATACACTGTGAGTGAATGCACAGACCAGTGTCACACCATACCCAGTGAATGCACAGACCAGTGTCACATCCATACCCAGTGAGTGCACAGACTAGTGTCACATCCATACCCAGTGAGTGCACAGACCTGTGTCACATCCATACCCAGTGAGTGCACAGACTAGTGTCACATCCATACCCAGTGAGTGCACAGACCTGTGTCACATCCATACCCAGTGAGTGCACAGTCCAGTGTCACATCCGTACAATGTTTGAGAGTACACAGACCAGTATCACATTCATACAGTCAACACATGTGAGAGTGCACAGACAAACATTACATTATACACTGAACACTCGTGAGTTTATTCATGTTTAAGTAGGTAGATGTGTTGAGAATCGGTTTTCCTAAGTGGAAGTAGGACATAAATTAACATCTCCACTGTGTGGATCCTGCAGCCCGTAGATGGGGAGGAAGGAACAGGACCACAGCCTCATACTAAGCATGATCAAATCAATCAGAAAGTCACAAACAGTAACACAAGACGATTACCATAAGATGAACAGACAAAAGCAAACTGTTGTGTTGCACCTTAGAGCAGGACACAACCGACACCGCAGTCACATGTACACAAAATTGAAGATTAGCAACTCAGCTGAGTGTACATGTGGACAAGCACCGCAGAGCACATAATACAGAACTGCTCCGAATATGATATACAGAGAAAATCTCACTGGCCCATAGAAACAACACTGGAAGAGAAGCTTTATGGACCTGTATGTGAACTACAAAAGACAGTGAAGTTTATGCAAGAGACAACATTGCAAAGGTGACAAAACAGCACTATTCTTGAGTCCAGCAACCTCATCATGTCACAGATGCTGCCACAACTGTATGAGTACATACATGCTTTGTGACAGGCTTCTTGAGTGGAAGCCAACTTGAATGATGTCCATATGCTCCAACTGGAACTAAAAGGGAATAATGAGAAAGTCTAGCGCAACATTCCAGCAAATGTTCTCACTATAACAGTCGATAATCATGTACCTGGACTCTTGGCATCCCAGTAGCTGAGCTCCATACTCTCCTTCAAACACGTAAGTTTTGTAACAAGAACAAACAAATAGAACTCTCTCGAACACTTCAGTTTTGTAACAAGAACAAACAAATAGAACTCTCCTTCAAACACTTGAGTTTTGTGACAAGAATAAACCAATAGAATCCAGTGCTAGGTAACACACACATCCTGTAAACAACGCTGTATCGTACACATGTATCACTGCAGTATTATCCCTATTTATATCAACTGAAAGCACAACTGATATGTGTTCAGTTTTGAAATTTTCACAAGTGATAAATGTTTAGAAATATGTCTTTTGTTTAAAAATGGCACGCTCTCAAGGTGGCATAAACAATTAATTTGTCTGCATATGTTTAAGAATATTGTGTAAATGAAGCAGCTATCAAGCTCAAATTTGATAAAAAGATAGTTATGTTGATATACATACTTAATGTATGGAAACTTTCACAACTAGCCAGAAATAATGTCAGTATTTTCATCACATACTTACATCACATAATAATGTAAGTTCAATGGTTTGCATAGCAGTGCAAATGTTTGATTATCAAATTGCTTGTAACATCCAGATTCAACTTACAACAACAACAACAACAAGGCACTCATGATTGGTCAGGGTAGAGGACTGTAATCATCAGTTTTCTGTTCAATCTCATAATTTAATTAAGTCTACTTCTGTAAGGTGATCTGACTGAATCAACAGTCAGCTTGACTTTGGGATTACATCCTTGGTTTGTAAGTACAAGAGGTCACTCTATGAGGTTGTACAAAAGCAAAAATATATGATACAAAAGTACTGTCAAGGAAATATGGTCAACAATCACAATAGACATTTTCATCACAATACACATCACCATCATTATCATATTACATCACATTAAAAATGTCAAATTGATTCATTTCTTCTCCTTGATATTTACACAATTAAAATAGATTGAAATCACCAACCCCAGAACCTAAACATGTTTCTTTCATTGATTACTTGAGCCTTCAAAAAATACTTCCATTGAAATAGTGGCCTTAACAATCAGTAAGTCTGGAATGCATGTTTATATGGGACTGTGATACTCTGAAGATGGAAGTGTCTGCGAGCAGTAACAGCTGCGATAACTCCACTTTGTTACCACAGAGACGGAGTAGATTCTAGGGCAACATTTTGTCAACATAGATCACAGACTTCTCCTTGGAACAAAGATGTTATGTAAAATGTATACATGAAATATATTCCCTGGTTATTTGCAATGAATATATAATCCCTACAGAATGTCATATGTCATCTATTTACTGATGATATGTAAACCTGAACTATTCTATGATTATGGCAAAGACCCTGACTGATGATAGTATTGTCTATTTAATTTCTGAAATATATTTCCATAACAGTTGTCAGTATTTGTATAAATATGAACAAATATTAATGTGTGTAGTAATACAAATACTGTTACTGAGAAACCTCTAAATATTACTTGACTAAAAACAGTTTAAAATGAGAAATTAGCTAAGAAAACAAAGAAACAGCAAAAACTACTAAAGATGGCAAATGTTTCTTGTGGTTTCCTCAACAATGTACTAGGTCCTGATCAACTCCGGTTAGACACTCATGTCTGACAATAAATAAGTAATTGCATAACAAGCACATTTCTTCCTTCGTATTTGTTCGTATAATACACACAACAAATGTTTTTGATGATGTCTACAATTGCAGACATGACAAAAGTTTTAAAAAAGATCTACCTAAACTTTGCAAAGCCTGACAGCATGAAGCCACAAAAAGCCTGACAGCATGAAACCACCAGACAAAGCCTGACAGCATGAAACCACCAGACAAAGCCTGACAGCATGAAACCACCAGACAAAGCCTGACAGCATGAAACCACCAGACAAAGCCTGACAGCATGAAACCACCAGGCAAAGCCTGACAGCATGAAACCACCAGACAAAGCCTAACAGCATGAAACCACCAGACAAAGCCTGACAGCATGAAACCACCAGACAAAGCCTGACAGCATGAAACCACCAGACAAAGCCTGACAGCATGAAACCACCAGACAAAGCCTGACAGCATGAAACCACCAGACAAAGCCTAACAGCATCAAACCATAAACAGAACTGCCAAGAATTAAACAACTTTTCTATATCCAGCTAGACAGCACACAAGTTAAAATCACGTGACAGGTGACACAAGTCAGACATGTCATTAACCATTGTGAAGACTAGTAACAAATATATATTGTAACACTATGACATCCCTTTAGTCGTCTGTACACTTGACTTCTGGCCATGTAATCTGCTCATCTAACTGGTGGCACACAAGCAAGCATGCAGTATAACATCCCAGTTATAGCAGCAAAAAATAGTTTTAATTGTTGCAGTGTTTCATGAAGAAATCTGTTCAGAATTATCTAGTGATACTTACAGTATGAATAAATGATGAGCCCCCATTAACGTGACAAAGACAATGTTTAGTTTCTGTTAATCAGAACATGGACAACTATATGATATACATGGTAACTTTTGGGTAAAATCAATATAATTGTATAAGAGTGCTATTAAATATAAACAAATTTCAAGTAAGTATTTCAGTTTTGCAATTGTAGGTACTGTTTCCACAGGAAGAGAGAAAGAAATGGACAGGCAGATTTATAAATTTGTGTTGTGCCTTCAGTGGGATAAAACCAGCAAAAGATTACGATCTATGTGTACATTTCTCCAAGCAATTGCATAATTTAGCCATAAAATTGAAATGAAGCAAATGTATACATTTTATGCTATATTATTATTATTCATAGTGGCAAATGATGAATGTTTATTTAGATTTAACTTTTTACAATGAGTAAAGTGGGAGGCATGAGGTTAGTGTTGTTATAGATGTAAACTAGCGACACAACGCATTATCGTTCTGCAGACTATATCCTGCTACTTGCAAAGCACTGTTCGAGGAAATGAACATAAAAAAAAAATAATTATTTCAGAAACTGATAAGAAGGTATACAACTCTCTTTAAACAAGTTTCATGCTTTTGGTCTAGAGTGTCTGGTGTATAATGCTAGAGTAAAGGTCAACTGGAAATGTTAAACACTTCTGATGTTCAGTAACCACATACTTTCATATAGCCAAAAGTAAAGCAACAACGTCATATATCTGCTTTTGTAAAGTTGGCAAGATGAATGATATGAAACCTGCCGCAGGCTGGAAGACAAGAAACAATACACTTTCTGCTGAGTTGACAGACAAAATGCTGAAATATAAATTTAGTATAACACTAAGTCATTGAATGTCTCCCCTTCTATACATCATGACAAAATAATTGACTGGTTTATTTCAAACAAAACAATCTGGCCTCAGGAGATTGTGAAACAAAACAATCAATAGATGCGGATAATTATACCTGGTGACATGATATATGTTTCGTGCCAATTAGATCTTTGTGATAATAATCTATAAGGAAATCCAATGTCAACAATTGTCATTAAGACTTGCAAGATGAAAAATGGTCAGGTTAATTGTCTCCCATGAGTAAGATATGTAAACCAGCTATCATACATTTCTTTATCATGTGTTACAATGTCTGCAATAGTAGTACAAGTGAAACCAATATTACAATTTGCTGATATGTGAAGAAGCTATTAATCAAATAAATCAATCAAAGCCCATCGCTGTTCTCAGTGAATAGGCTATTGGCAACATCCCACCAGAATACACGGTCCTAAGCCTTTCTTTCTGCCTCTTTTCAGTTATTAAATTAAACAAAAATTATTACAATATGTGAAAGAGCTATTATAATTTTTGTGTTAATCTTACAATACATGAAAGATGTTATAATTGTCCGGTCAATATTACAATAATTCAAACAGCCATACACAAATATTCTCTCAACATTACAGAATGTGAAACAGCTGTTAAATAAAATTGTGTACGTTAATATTAGAAAATGTGAAACAGCTATAATATAAATATCTAACTATTACAAATTGTAAAACAGATATCACAATTATTCTGTGAATATTATACAATTTTAAACAGCTATTATAATTTTCTTTACGACATGTCAAATAATTATTTTGATTTTCAAAGAATTATTACAATATGAGAAACAGCTTTTATAATTTTCTGTAATTATTATATTGTGTGAACAAAGTATTGTAATATTCTGTAATTTATATATGTGAAACACTTATTCATATTTTTCAGTCAATATTACAATAACAGAAATAGCTTTTAGAATAATGAATACAATATGTGAAACAGCATTAACAATTGTTCTACAATTATTACAATATGTGAAAAAGCCATAACAATTTTTGTGATCAGTAAAGTAGACATACAAACATTAAAGGAACCACATTTTCACAGCCTGTTAAATTCAAAGATGAGTTTCGTCTAGAGTTTCTGACATTTTCATTTTTTTTGTTTTGGTAAAAATAAGGTGAAAAATAAAGGAAGTCCTTCTAAAATGCAACTAACTTAACGTCTTCATACTGGTTTAGAGGACTCTGCAGAATCTGTATACAACCAGTTTCCTTTACTTCACTTGATCAAAAAATAAATATGCACATCCGATTTATTCTTGAATGCATTAATTGACCCTGCCTCCATTATTTCCTGTGGCAATGCATTCCAAGCATTCACCACTCTCTGACAAAAACAAAATATTTCCTAGTATCTAATCTGGACTTTTCTTTAATTAATTTGTAGCAGTGCTCTCTTGTTCTAGTAAGCGGCTGTACAGATATAAACAAATAGAACTATTAATTTATGGTGAAATATAATATAAATTTGACAACATGTTCATGTGTCACGATTCTCATGGGTAAAAGCTTCCACAAACATAAATTTTGCAGCCATTCAGCTAAAGTGTCACTGCTTTATATTTTCAAATTCTTCAATTAGTGTTCACACATTAACATCTATGTACAAATACAGTATGAAAGAATATACAGGTAGAATATACATCTATAAATTATTCCTCTTCAAATCAATACAAATTAATATATCTACATTATCAATCAAATTGGCAAAATGTGTGCAATAAAAGCTAAATCATTATGCTAAATTCCAACATTTAAACAATCAATGTAGGAATATAGAGGGACATCCAACAAGGCACTCTTTCTGGTAAATATTGCAGAATCTTTGTAACAAGAAATTGTCAAATTTTGACTTTAACGCTTCATATTTCTCTTGAACTTGTCGCAAAAAGTGAAGTGCTGAATAAATATGAGTATAGTACAGCAATAGATTGTTGGTTTCTCGTTGGGTTGAGTTTTATGTGCTATGGTTAAACAAATTGTATTATATACAGTTTGTAAATATTTCCTATGCACTCTGAAATTCAAAAGACCAGCAGGTGGATTTTACTTTACAAAAAGTACAGTAGATCACTGCAAGCTAAAATGAAACTTAATATTTTACATAATTAGATGTTAAAATTGTAACAGAGCAGTACATAGTAGTGCCAATTTGGTATGCTCCACAGATGAACCTTGTTGCGATCAAGTCTGCCTCGGATGTTACTATTTTCCATCTTTGCTACTTGTCTTATCATGAAAAACTCTAGAATCACAGGTGAAAGTTTTCAGTCACAGCCAGTCAAGATGATTACTGCCAGAATGCCAGATCACAGTTCTGTGCTTGGCTTCTCACTTTTCTGACTGCTACCAATGCTTGGGAAATCTGGCTCTGCAAACGGGAACAGAATATTGATAACACAATAATTCACACTTGAGACAAGAAGGATCAAATAAGACACATTTTTTTAAAGCTTTAACAACTCAAAAATTAAATTAGACCATGTTACAAATGAACATAGTTAAGACATTATAAGTAATACATTTGTAGCATGCTACAGATGGTTGAAAAGGTGTAAGGTTAATGCAGCATTTGATAATAATAACACAGTGAATCACGGATACCCTGTGCCATCAACCGTGGATTGTAGTAATCACCCTCCAACTCATTGCTTCTCATTCTGACTTTAAAATGATTATCTGCAGTTTTCATGATTATCTGCAGACAAGTTTTCATGATTATCTGTAGGTAGATGATTTTTCATGATTATTTGCAGACAAGTTTTCATGATTATCTGCAGACAAGTTTTCGTGATTATCTGCAAACAAGTGTTCATAATTATCTGCAGACAAGTTTTCATGATTATCTGTAGGTAGATGATTTTTCATGATTATTTGCAGACAAGTTTTCATGATTATCTGCAGACAAGTTTTCAAGGTACAATAATACAAATTATTAAAACAATTTTACTTTAACTTTTCCCTTTTGATTCCTTTAGCCATACTCACTAATCATCTGTAACTTGTTGATTCCTTTAGCAATACTCACTAATCATCTGTAACTTGTATCTTATAAATGTCCATGTATCTAACATGTCTGGTGATTTTTATATCTATGGTTCAATTCCTTACATGATTTACACATGGCTAAAACTAGTTTGACATTTATATCTTTTTTTTCTTTTTCGCTCGTCGTATTTCTTTACTTTCCAATTCGGTGTGCGTTGCACTATGTTTTTATTTTAGCGCCAGTCGGTCTAGTGCATCCAACTTCGGCTTTTATTTTATGTAAGGGTCTGCTTCCTCCTGCATTTTTTAAGGGTTTGCTTCCCCTTGGTAACGGCCGGTGCTGTGCTGTGATGGGGTTATGAGTTGTGTTACTTAACCCCTAACCCACATCAGGTCAGGTCAGGTCATCCCATAACCGGTGAGGTCGTTGGGGCACACATAAAGACATCCTCACAACCCCACGCCACCCCTCTCTGTCAGATGCTGCTGCCTGTGACTCTTCTGGTCGGAGACTGGTCCATTCTTTTATGCTGTCCTCCCATCTCTTTTTTGGGCCGGCCTCTTCGTCGTTTGCCATGCACCTTCCCGTGGAGGATTGTATTTGCAAGACCATTTGATCTCGATATGTAACCGTACCAAGTGAGTTTCCTTCTTTTTACAGTTGCTAAGAGATCTTTGAAAGGCCCTATTGCTGTTGTAATTTTATCTCGTATTTCCTTATTTATAACTCTTTGTACGTGACGTTTAAAAGTTTTCGGAAACATCTCATCTCCAAGGCCTGTATCCTTTGTTGAAGGTCAGCTGTAACTGTCCATGTCTCACACACATAGAGGAATATTGACAGGACCAGTGTATGCATTAATCTGATTTTCGTGCATAGTGCTAACCGTTTATCTTGCCAGATTTTGTTAAACCGTGCAAGCGCCGCTATTGTCTGTGGTATTCTGGCCAACACTTCACATTTTGATCCTTCATCACTGACAATCGACCCAAGATATTTAAAACGGTCAACCACTTCGAGTTCCTGACCGTTAGCTTTTATCCTGCTGTTGAAGCCTGTGGCGTTGTTGGTCATTAATTTTGTCTTTCCAGCGTTTATCTCCATACCATAGTCAAGAGCTGTTTCATCGAGCCTTCTGACCCATTCCTGGAGTTCTGCTTCTGAACCCGCCAACCCGTCGATATCATCTGCAAAATGAAGGTTGGTAATTGTTCGGCTCCCTATCTTGACAGTACCAACATAACCTGCAAGTGCCTCACTCATAATTCCTTCAAGGAATATATTGAAAAGAGTTGGAGAGAGTGTACACTCCTGTCTCCCACCAACTGATGTGCGAAACCAGTCCCCTCGCCTCCCATTCACAAGAACTGCGCTAGACGCCTTGTCCGCATATTATTTATATCTGAGGCGGTGAATGCCACTGTGCATGAGGCACACAGTTAGGCTTGTTCTAGAGATCTCTTCATAACCTGATGTTGAAATACATAACATGATAAGCGAAAAGAAAGAAAGATATTTTTAAAGACCTTCTTTCCGTCTCCAGTTTTTCAATATTACTAGCACTTGGACACAATTCCTCTCAGATGTTGGGTTTGTTTATTTACAAACATAACACCATTTATAAATCTTCTGCATCCCAATTGGTTGTCAATTTCATTGAAAACATTGTTTCTTAGCCCTTCCTTCATCTTCTTCTTCGTATGCAGTCAGACAGTAACCATTATTTTTTCGAAAAAAGCGGCGGTCATCCTGAGGCTGTCGCCACTGCCATAGAGCTTGTCTTGCAGTTCCACTGGTGCTTAGCCCTTCCAATACCCATGACATTGCTTGAGCCATGTGTTTTATGTTGTCATATTATGTGCTCCTGTCTGTTTTATCAGCGTGTCAAATAATTCCATATATGTCACCCTTTCAGTATCAACTTTTGCATTGAAGTGTCCAAGTACTACGGTCATCCCATGACTTTTGCACTGAGTGATGGTCATTTCAGATTTTCTACAGAATATTTAAATGTCTTCATTTGAGCTGTCAGCAGTTGTTGGTCTGCCATTCAGTTTCAACTAAAAGGGCTCAGTCTGATACGTGTTAGAATTCCACTAATTATTTAGTTCTATCTGCATCTTCCTCATCCATGCATATTTCCTTCAGAGAAAATTATTTGGTAATTCTCCCACTATTTATCATGCAGAGATTCATCTCGTTTTCTATTTACTCATATTTCATCTTTGATCTAATATTCCATGCACCAGGTGTTAGTTTGTTTTGACTTAATGTCATTTAGATCTTTGATCTAATATTCCCTGCACCAGTTGTTTGTTTTGACTTAATGTCATTTAGTTCTTTGATCTAATATTCCATGCACCAGTTGTTAGTTTGTTTTGACTTAATGTCATTTAGATCTTTGATCTAATATTCCCTGCACCAGTTGTTTGTTTTGACTTAATATCATTTAGTTCTTTGATCTAATATTTCCTGAACCAGTTGTTAGTTTTGCTTAATGTCATTTAGTTCTTTGATCTAATATTTCCTGAACCAGTTGTTAGTTTTGACTTAATGTCATTTAGTTCTTTGATCAAATATTCCATGCACCAGTTGTTTGTTTAGACTTAATGTCATTTAGATCTTTGATCTAATATTTCCTGAACCAGTTGTTTGTTTTGACTTAATATCATTTAGTTCTTTGATCTAATATTCCCTGCACCAGTTGTTTGTTTTGACTTAATGTCATTTAGTTCTTTGATCTAATATTCCCTGCACCAGCTGTTAGTTTTGCTTAATGTCATTTAGTTCTTTGATCTAATATTCCATGCACCAGTTGTTAGTTTTGACTTAATGTCATTTAGTTCTTTGATCAAATATTCCATGCACCAGTTGTTAGTTTTGACTTAATGTCATTTAGTTCTTTGATCTAATATTCCCTGCACCAGTTGTTAGTTTGTTTTGACTTAATGTCATTTAGTTCTTTGATCTAATATTCCCTGCACCAGTTGTTTGTTTTGACTTAATGTCATTTAGTTCTTTGATCTAATATTCCATGCACCAGTTGTTAGTTTTGACTTAATGTCATTTAGTTCTTTGATCTAATATTTCCTGCACCAGCTGTTTGTTTTGACTTAATGTCATTTAGTTTTTTGATCTAGCACACTATAGTGTCTGCTGCATGAGGTGTTTCTTTTAGAATCCTTGTTAATGTAGTTCATATTTCTGAAGAAGTTGCCCTGATCCATCACCTTTACTAGAGATAATGAATGTGATATTGGTTTCTCCTTGTCCTCTATTCTCTTATTTACAGTTTGCTTCACAAGCCGTAAACTACACAGCCTTTCTCACATGGCAGTGGAGAGGAGAGAAGAAAAAGTGCCTGTAGCTTGTAGTTGTCATCTTTTATTCAGGCAATTACTTCCATATTAGTATTCTTGACTAAGATCTACCTTGAATATCTTGAAGCTGTTCCACCATCTGTTGGATCAGTATGGTAAAACAGGCTCATCCTAATAAGGTATATTTTCAAACAATCTTTACAAAACCATGCTAAATATGAACATTCAGTTTCAATAACAAGAGAACACAATTTCTAGTTCAGAACACATTTTCTAGTTCAGAACACATTTTCTAGTTCAGGAAAAATGTTCTAGTTCAGAACACAATTTCTAGTTCAGAAAACATTTTCTAGTTCCGAGCACAATTTCTAGTTCAGAACACATTTTATTTCTAGTGTACAAGACGATTTCTAGTCTCTGTCAAGAGGGTCAGATGTGATTTAGTGGTATAGGTATAATATGAAATCACTTACCAAAAGCCACATTATTGTAGACATACTTGTCCTCTTTGACTGCACTGTTTTCATAGATGTTCTCCTCCTGTTGTACCATGTTTGCATACACTCCATTGCTGTTTTCATACTGTTTCTCTTCCTCTGATTTGATCTTTTGTTGAATTATTTTGTTAACAGCATCATAGATAAAGATGTACTGACTCTGAAAGATGTACAAATGTTCACTACAAATTACAACACGTCACGTATAATTCCACGTGTATGGAAATTGACGGATATATCGGCAAAACATGTGATGGGGTAAGACTTGGTCAGTACGAAATTAATGTTCTCTCCAATTTCTACCTCCGCATTAATGTAATTTAACGCTTCTTCTTCCTTCTTCTTCTGCGTTCGTTCTCAATCTCCCACTACCAAACCCTGATTAGGGCTTTGCAAGTAGCAAGATGTTGTCTTGAGAGCGGAATGCGTTGTGTTGCTAGTTTACAGCTTGGCTGCGATATTTGCACCTTTCGGTTCGACTCATCCATCTTCTGCAGGATTTAATGCTTCATACTAATATATAATTTTTATTATGAATACTTAATGTCATAAATAGTTAAATTATGTGTCTCACGATGTTTAGATGGCAATTTTGTCTCAATTTGCTCAGAAATAATGAATTTTATTTTGTATACCAACTTAACCTTAAAATCTATCCTTTTAATTTAAAAACCTTTTTGAAGATAAACCTAATTTTAATTTTAAAGACCATTATGAACACAAACATAATTTTTAAATATTTGATTTGTTTGGTAATACTGACCACTCACATGACTTTGGAAGCCTGAGGAATATTGATATAGATCACATGTCTCGAACCTATGACAAGGATGAATCTAACATGCTAAATTATTACCCAACCGAACTGATTCTTCCATCGAGTGTATAGCTCAAATGTAGCATATACCCACATCATATTTAAATGATACAGGTCCAATACAAGTCATGGCATACATCATTCCTCACATGATCCTGAGCTGTTCCCTCTTTTCCTATGCCCCACACAAGTACATCAATTCTTTATCTGTTTTCCCCATTATCATTTAGTTAGATATTTTTAATTTGTGTTGTCCTCAGTCCCTGATAAATGTCTTTGGGTGATAATGCAAATTTTTCTTGATCTTTGCACTTGCACAAACAGACTCACATTTATTGATCTAATAAACAGAGAAGAATTTGAGTTGATTTAATACAAGTTTATAAGATAATCAAGGGAAAAGACAAGTTTTTAATAGTACAACTGGCCACAAGAACAAGAGGGAACATCATGCAATTGTTTAACAACAGATCCAGATTGGATATTTGGAAATATTTTGTTAGTCAGAGAGTGGTGGATGCTTGGAATGCATTGCCACAGAATGTAGTGGAGCTAGGGTCAGTTAATGCGTTCAAAAATAAATTGGATGCTTAGTTATTTTTAGTATTGGAGGAGTGGAATAAACTGGTTGTATACAGACTCCATAGCCTTCTAAACCAGTATAATGATATTAAGTTAACAGCATATTTACCTCAACCTGCACCATCCGGCTACGATTTCTTCTCATCTGCAACACAAATTCAAAAATGTCCACCTCATTGTTCAGGCTGTGTCTTTCTACATACTGTGTGAAGTAATCTAGGGCTATCAGGGTGCCTGTGCGTCCAACACCAGCGCTGCATAAACACAAGACAAAACATATGTACAGCTCAATGTGTTACTCCAACCTGAGATCAATATTATCATGAAAATAACGAAAGCATGAGTGATTCATTCAATCCCATTTTCTGCTGTTCTTCTTCTGCGTTCGTTCTCAATCTCCCGCTACCAAGTCCGGTACAGGTCTTCGCAAGTAGCAGGATGTAGTCCGGAGAACGGAATGCGTTGTGTCGTTAGTTTACAGCTTCGCTGCGATATTTGCACCTTTCGGTCCGACATTTTCTGCTGTAAGAACGTATAGGTGATTCACAAACATGAAAAATTAAGCAGAGGATAGTTTGAGAACGAACAACGATGAAGAATAATAATTTATTTTTAAGTATTATATAAATTATATATATTAACAATGTAAACAATAATATACTTGAGAAGATTTTTAAAAAGCATTATAAATATGGAAAGAAATTGACAGTGAGACAGAGAGAGAGAGTGAGAGACAGAGAGAGAGACAAGATACAGAGAGTGAGGCACAGAGAGAGACAGACACAGAGAGAGAGAGAGGCTGTGTATATAAATATTTGCTTTGTTGCTGTGCTCTATCATACTCAGAGAATGAGAAAGTGCGAGGGATAGTCAGAAAGCTAGAGAAAGACAGAAATAGACTGGAGCAGTGTAAGAGAAGGTACAATTACCTGCAGTGTACAATGATTGGTCCTGGATTGGCAGGCGTTGCCTCTTGCCTGATCAACTTAACAAACCCCAGAACAACATCAAAACCCACATCAGCGCTGAAGTCTGACCATCCAGGCAGGAAAAAGTGAGTCATTTTCCGTGACTCTGTTCCCTGAAAGTGGACAATGGACATATATTATAGTTTCCATCTATAGCAGTAAACAGCGTAAAAAGTGAGTCATTTTCTGTGACTGTACCCTGAAAGTGACATATAATCTAGTTTCCGTCTATATCAGTAATTAACATAAGCAGGTCATTTTCCATGACTCTGTACTCAGAAAATGGACATACATTCCAGATTCCCTCTGCAGCAGTAAATAAGATAACAATCCCATGCTAATACTGAAGTATCAATAAGATTTTTGAAACTATTACAGTATTGAAATCTACAACTTTCTGCAGTTATTAAGGGCAAAACAACTAGCAATAGTCCAGCAGCGTACATCTTTGCCAATTTTCTCTATAATTCACCACCATATTTGTGAAAATGTCTGGTTTTAAACAAGGGCCAAAACAGCTGAAAAATGACCGAAGTGTTATTTTCATTTGAAGACACACACTTCAGTTGTGTATGCATAACAAACAAACAAAAAATAATATGGATATTGCAATGTGGAATTTATAAAGGTGAAAAGCTCACAGAAAGATGCACAATATGAAAAGGATAATTCTTCCAACTGCTAAATTTTACAACATAATATTAACTAAAAGGTCTACTGGATAAAATCCCAATTGAGATGGGTTGGCCAACTTGCCCGATTGTCAAGCAAAATGCTTCCAAAGATGCCCCTGTATAGTGAACTGAGGAAAGGAGAATGATCACAAGGATGGCCAAAAAAGCATTTCAAGGACAGTCTGAAGGAGTCTCTTAAGTGCGGTCTTAACACCTGGGAGAACCTGGCTCACAATCGCTCCATATGGAAGAGCACGGTCACAGACGGCGTTAAGCTCAGTGAGGGTCTCCGTATCCGGGCAGCTCTGGATAGAAGTGCAATCAGGAAGTTAAGAGTAGAGAAAATAGCAGAGACATCTGCTGACTATGTTTGTCAGTCGAGGCTCAAATTGGCTTGATCAGTCATGAGTACACACATACTCAAGGTTGCATTATGACATGTGACGATGTTGGTGGTCCTCATCGACGACGATAGCCGAATTATTATTATTACTGGATAAAGCCAACAAATATTCACTAAGATTTGATCAGAAGCAATCAAGTTGCCACTGTGAATAATCAACATTGTAAGTCATGTCCCCAAAGCTGACTTACCTTTGTCACTTTGAAGTTGCGTATGATGTAATTGTTGAGCTGTGAAAAGTTGGTCATTTCTACCACCACAGGGCCATAGTTTATAGGTTCATTGAGATTTTCAGGCCAGTACAGATCAACTTTTCTCTGTGGCGGTGGATTAGTAGTAAAATTATATGGTTAGTTTATGTTAGAGTCATAGAAGCATTTTATTGGGTAGATTGTCATGAAATATTTAGATAGATTGATTAAAGTACATAAGAGTGTATATATCAGGCTGTGTGAGCACTGACTGTGCATGTAATGTTAGTCCATTATGTCTACATTGATTTTATTACTTATGTTCATTTCTCAAATATCTATTTCATCTCTACATGATAGTTTAGAAACAACAGGACCACTCATTTATTCCATTAAACTTCTATACATTAAACATATGCTAGACATATGTGATATTTAACTTTGCTTAACATCTTTATACTGATTTATAAGACTGCAGAGTCTGTATACAACCAGCTTCTTTTACATTAACTTGACCTAATAATAACTATGCGCATCCAATCTATTCTTGAAAGCATTTAATTGACCCTGCCTCTACTATTTCCTGTGGCAATGCATTTCAAGTATTCACCTATATTTCCTGATATTTAAACTGGACCTTTCTTTAATTAATCTGTGCCTATGCCCTCTTAATCATGTAGGGTTTTTATTTTTAATAACGCTATTTTACGTTTCCATCGATTATCTTACAAACCTGTATTAACTAGGCCATAAGAATGCTGTCGCTGTTCTTCCTGACTCCGCGTGATGCCAGACAAACGCTCATATCATTAACTGCGCATTGAACATAGCAGTTTAAGATTGTCTAATAGTAGGTTGTTTTTATCTGTAGAAAAGGCTAGGGAGTTGTGTACACTAGATGAATTTAGTGACGAGGATTCACATTTTTCTGATGTTGAATCAAAGTCAGACATAGAATATAATATTATTCAACCTACTCAGGCTACTGAATCTGATGCTGAGGATGAGGGCGGTTTGTCCCAGCCAGGACCTAGTGCTGCTAAAAGTCAAATTCGTTTGCAATAGAAAATTGAAGATGCAGTATTTCTAAAGCAAATTCGAGAGAACATGATAGTGAATGGGTTTCAGTACCACAAATTCTATCACCACTGGCTGACAAACCCCTGCAACTCAATGACACATCAACTCCATTTGACTGCTACACTAAATTATTATCTTGTAGATATTATTCATATGTGGATTACTGTTATTCTGAAGTAAGCTAGACCAATCTGCATTACGCTTCAGTGGTTATTCATGGATTGGTCACATTTTTGTGTGTGAAAAATATTTTTTTTTAAATTAAAAAAATGACGATATAATTATAAATTACTTATTGTAATATTTTATGACATTCTACAAGACCTTCATATTCTTACTACACATTCATTTTCCTTTAACTTGAAATATAACATGTTTGTCTTCCTTGTGAAATAATTAAGAAAAGTCATGTTTTATGAAGAGACTGCTTTTATATAAAAAATAATTCTGGCAGAACTAGTTACAAAATTATGGCCCTAAAGAGTTAAATCACCTAGAATTCTTCTCTTTTCTAGACCTTATAGGCCGGTTTGTCTTTCCTCATAACTCTAATTCTGGAATCCCACTATCAGTTTTGTCGCTCTTCTTTGTATCCTTTCCAACAATTTTTATATATTTAGAAGCAACAAAAGTTATAAATGTTAAAATAAGAAAACATACAAGCTTAACACACTAAACAAGTGATCACAATCCATATACATTCGTAGGTGATTTATCTTTATAATAACTACAACAATAAATATTTAACAATAGGACAAAACTTGGTTATGTACAGAAGCAAGCAATAATATGTTTACCTTTCCATTCTCAGACAGGTCTGACAGCATTACTATCACCTTACACTTCTGTTCCCAAATCATCCTCCAGAAATCTGGTATTGTAGAATACATAGGACCCTGGGTAGCAATGTACTCTCGCACAGAGGTGTAGCCCTGCATGGACAAAGGTTAACATTCATATTTGTAAAAAATACTTGCATGTGAACTACAGAATGTCTCATTTGACAGCTGTTAACAATCAACTAAACTGGAGGTGACAGGAAGTGGGCAAACACAATTGGTTGCAGTTTGACCAGCCACTACTCAACACAATTGGTTGCAGTTTGACCTACCACTACTCAACAGAATTGGTTGCAGTTTGACCAGCCACTACTCAACAGAATTGGTTGCAGTTTGACCTACCACTACTCAACAGAATTGGTTGCCGTTTGACCAGCCACTACTTAACAGAATTGGTTGCAGTTTGACCAGCCACTACTCAACAGAATTGGTTGCAGTTTGACCTACCACTACTCAACAGAATTGGTTGCCGTTTGACCAGCCACTACTCAACAGAATTGGTTGCAGTTTAACCAGCCACTACTCAACAGAATTGGTTGCCGTTTGACCAGCCACTACTCAACAGAATTAGTTGGTAACAAAAAGAGGTGCAGGCTAGAGATTTGAGTGTAGTAGGTTTCAGCTTTATCTTAGGTGAGGTGAAGCGACCAGTAACCTTCATGGTCAGCTTGTAGCAGACGGAACGGGGTTCTGCTCTTCTGACGCACTCAAGCCTCTACTCTCCACTTCTACACTCTTCAGTCTATCACTTCAACTAACACTTTCTTCAATAAACTAAGAATGCTATTTCAAAACAATAAAAACAAATTCATTATTCCTACACGTTTCAATTTCTCTTCCACTCTTCTATCATACACAGCTTATTACACACTCCTATCTAATGGCTATCTATGACTTAAAACTCTAACTACAGCTAAACCTATAACTATTGTGATCAGTCTACTCTCTGAACTTGGCCTGCTGTAATTTTGTGACTAATCTTTCGTGTATTGACACAGATTGTAAATTCATTGTTTAACCCAGGTGATCATCCTTGGCTCTGTTTCTCTACGACGACTGTCGATCTGCGTGGTGGATGTAAAAAATCTAGGATGCTTCTGTCAGATCTACGATTCTCTGGACTACATTCTGCTACTTAGGTCCGTGTCAGGGTTTGGAAGCGGAAGATTGAGAACGAACGAAGCCAAACCAAGCCAAGATCTACGATAACTCTGCGATGACTACAAAATGGTGAAGGTTGGCCACATGTCTGTCGCTGGTTGCTAATAATTTCTGGTGAAGTTTTATCTCTTAGCCGATCTAAATCTTGAAGAAGGGCTGTACTCTTCTATAGCATGATGGTTGTAAAAGATCAAGGCTGCTTTTGTGAGATCTACGATGACTCTGCACAATACAAAAATCTGTATTACCTTTCTTCTGTGACCTGAGAATGCAATTCTATTGTCAGCTACTGTAGGTCTAGATCTTGTAGGAATTAGTCTGTCCTTGGCTACAACTAACATTCACTCTCTCTGCGTTTTCTCTCTGACTATCCCTTTCCTTGTTTGCTTCCAGTTTTTATAACCCCCGGATTATATTTTCCTACGCCGGACCTAATTTCAAGATGGCGTTGTGTCCTGCGTGTTTTCTGTCTTCCGCTTTCATGCACCCTAGATTATTCCGCGCACTTTCATGGTATTTGTCGATGTTGTGAGTGGTCAGGAAAATCCTGTCACTGATTATATTCACTCTTTTTAAATTGAATTACGCTTGCGGCGTAATTCTGGCAAAAAACTAAGAACTGTCTATACTGAGACACGATTGGTCTGGCAAGACCAAATCTGTCACAAGCTTGTCTTCTCTAACTGAGGTGGGGTGAGGTGACAAGTTCCCTTCATAGCCAGCTTGTCTTCCTTAACTGAGGTGGGGTGAGGTGACAAGTTCCCTTCATGGCCAGCTTGTCTTCCTTAACTGAGGTGGGGTGAGGTGACAAGTTCCCTTCATGGCCAGCTTGTCTTCCTTAACTGAGGTGGGGTGAGGTGACAAGTTCCCTTCATGGCCAGCTTGTCTTCCCTAACTGAGCTGGGGTGAGGTGACAAGTTCTCTTCATGGCCAGCTTGTCTTCCTTAACTGAGGTGACAAGTTCCCTTCATGACCAGCTTGCCTTCCCTAACTGAGGGGGGGGGAGGGGTGAGGTGACAAGTTCCCTTCATGGCCAGCTTGTCATCCCTAACTGAGGTGAGGTGATGAGTTCCCTTTATGGCTGGTTTGTCTTCCCTAACTGAGATGAGATGGCCAGTTCCCTTCATAGCTGGTTTGTTTTCCCTAACTGAGGTGAGATGGCCAGTTCCCTTCATGGCTGGTTTGTCTTCCCTAACTGAGGTGGGGTGAGATGATGAGTTCCCTTCATGGCCAGCTTGTCTTTCCTAACTGAGGTGAGGTGACGAGTCCCCTTCGTGGCCAGCTTGACTTCCCTAACTGAGGTGAGGTGATGAGTCCCCTTCATGGCCAGCTTATATTCCCTAAATGAGGTGAGGTGACGAGTCCGCTTCGTGGCCAGCTTGACTTCCCTAACTGAGGTGAGGTGACGAGTCCCCTTCGTGGCCAGCTTGACTTCCCTAACTGAGGTGAGGTGACGAATCCCCTTCGTGGCCAGCTTGACTTCCCTAACTGAGGTGAGGTGACCAGTCCTCTTCATTGTCAGGTTGTCTTTCTTAACTGAGGTGAGGTGAGGTAGCCAGCTTCCTTCTTGGCCAGTTTACCTTTCCTAGTTGTAAACCAGATGCTCATTTACAGCTTATATAAGATTATGTTGAAACTAGAAATCGAATCAGAGCTCTTGTAGTGAGCAAAATCACTCTAACTGCTCTACCCCTCAGACACTAAGATGTTAGGTAGTTTTCTATATTATCCCAGAGACATGTGAAAAATATGCAGAGTGATGTTATGTATATCAAGTAGTCAAATATTCTGTTGTTTACTAAGAGGTGTTCACCTAGATATAAAATAAAATCAAGTGGGAAAAGAAAACAAGAAGTATCTGAAGATTATCTTCCCCTTATTCCCCCCCCCCCCCCCCATATAAGTTGGAAACATAAAAACAGATAGTAATGTTGTACAATACTCAGTGTTGATATGGTACCTGACACTCGGATCATCTCAAATAATACAATCTACTTTAACTAACTGTTGTTATTTACAAATAATTATTTACTTTGTTTAGTCAAATGTAAAGTTTACTCCGAGGAAGGTGTGCTCTGAAACAATGAATGTGCGTCTGTAAAAGTTGACATATACACCATTTTGTATTTCTTAATTGTCAGTTTCAAATGCAGATTTCACTCCAAACAATTTCTACTAACACTAGACTTGAAATATCTCACTGCATGACAACATTTAACTCACAGGAATGTAGTTGGCATTGATGAAGTCATTAGATTCATCCCCTTCTGACAAAATGTCCAGCTTGACTCGGCTGTGATCATCTGAAGACATGATGTAAGAGTATGATATGATGAAAGAAAACAGCTCAGTAGAGTACTAACAGACCAGATAACTGTCAGGGGCTGATGATGCAGCAGCAAATGAGCTGGCTGCTTGCATCAGGTTCAGTGACCCATAACTGGCCAAGACTCTATTCCATATTAATGTGGTGGACCTAGAAACATACTGGTTGAGAGATTAGGGATCAAAGAGGGAAGACAAACCTGGTCCCAAAAATATTGTACTGTGTCAGGTCAAAAGGTACAGATGTCAGAACCTCGCTCCAAACTATGACACAACGTCACAGACGTCCTTTTCAGGACAAACGTCGAAGAAGAAGACAACTATCATATCTATGTCAAAGGTTGACTGCATTAGATCATCAACGTCTTCTATCTGTCTTGATGTGCACTTTGATAGGCTTTTACCTACTAATCTCTTGACGTTATCCTCCTGTTTAAAGAGGTTGTCTTGTTCTGGCAAATTGTCCGCTACCATTTATTTAAGAACAGCTTACAGTAAGGTGTGATTCACATTTTTTCATGGCCAAAATATCTTAGCTATCTGATTTCCTTCATTAATTGACCATTCACCTCCAAACTTCTCCAAGTTTCTTTCATTACTTTCCATGAGATAATTTAATCCTTTGAACCCTAAGTCTTGAAACAGGAAATATATGTTCATAAGGGCAAGAAGATACTTCTTTGTTTCACTTATATACTATTTATTTGCACATGAGATTTGCATGCTCTTGCAGTTTAAAATAGAAGTTAACAATTACATTTAACAGAATGATAATTAAGGTTTTTTTAACAAAACATATTGCGCATGTCAGGGTGAAATGGGTTAACTTAACGTCTTTATACTAATTAAAAAGACTGCTGAGCCTGTTTACAATCAGTTTCTTTTACACTTCCTTGAATTTTTTTTTTTTTTTGCGTTCACCTCATTTCTCTAATCCCTAAGATGGTGTGCGCTGCACTGTGGTTTTTATTTTGCACCTGTTGGCCCAGTGCATCCAACTTCAGCATGCATTTTATGTAAGGGTTTGCTTCCTCCTGCATTTTCTAAGGGTTTGCTTCCCCGGGATCTAATAACTACGTGCATACAATCTATTTTTGAATGCATTCATTTACCCTAACGTCACTATTTCCTGTGCCAATGCATTCCAAGCATTCAGCAGTCTCTGCTAAGAAAATATTTCCTAATATCCTAAATAGATGTGCCATACTTCACATTCATGTTATATTTGCAGTTCAAAGGCATCAAAACCTCTCTTTCAACTGCTTATTCACTGTCCATCTTTCTATAACATGCATGTAGAGCATATACAACTCTTGAAATTACATTTGTTTTTAATTTGTGAGTTAATTGTTATGATGTCAATATCTGTCTCATTTTGGTAAAAACAGCATTGGTCATTCATATTCTGTTTAAGGCTTCTTCTGCTTTGTACCTTCCGTTCTCCATTATTATATTTTCAAGATAGGAGAAGATCTTGAGCTGCTCTGGCATCTTGCTATTTATTGTTATCCGTAGAGCTAATTTGACTACTTGTTAATTGTCATAGTTGTTATTTTCTCACACCACATTCCTGACTCCAGCTGTTTACTTGATTCACTAGATCCTGCCCTTTTTGTTTGTTTTCAGCTAACAAAGCTGCATCATCCACACATCTAAGGCTATTTATTGATACTCCACTGATGCCGAACCCTGGCATTTTTTCTGTCTGTTTTACTACACTGAAAACATTAGTAAACAGGTAGAAGCGTACTAACTTCATCGATAAAACAATATAAAACTAACTTCATCCATAAAAAAAATATAAAACTAACTTCATCCATAAAACAATATAAAACTAACTTCATCCATAAAACAATATAAAACTAACTTCATCCATAAAACAATATAAAACTAACTTCATCCATAAAACAATATTGAACTAACTTCATCCATAAAACAATATAAAACTAACTTCATCCATAAAACAATATAAAAACTAACTTCATCCATAAAACAATATAGTACTAACTTCATCCATAAAACAATGTAGTACTAACTTTATCCATAAAACAATATAAACCACAGACTACCCTGCATACTAATAGTGAACATGGTACAAACTATATACCATGTTTCAAATATAACACATCAGCTATATAATTAGAGAAAAAGTTCTAGAAAATTTGATGACAATCTGAAAGATCAAATAGTAATGATGCATAGAAACACATAGGATAGATCTGGAATGGTTATTAGAAGTTAGCTGGATTTCTCAGTAACTCAAGTACAGAAATGCTCAAAAGATAGATGGTCTAGAGATGGTATCGCCACAAAGCACGACACATTACGATTATTTCCGACGAACATGTTTATTTTTACATATGGGGTCTCGGGTCTATTTCACATGTGGTATGATGCTACAGAAGGGGTCTATTTCACAATATGTGATATGATAACTACCGAAGGGATCAATTTCACATGTGGTATAACTACAGATGAAATCTATTTCACAACATGTATGATAACTACAGCTCAGATCTTTTTCACATGTGGTATGTTCCATCAGATGGGATCTATTTCACATGTGGTGTGATAACTTCAAATGGGATCTATTTCACAACATCTTGTATGATAACTACAGATGAGATCTATTTCACATGTGGTGTGATAACTACAAATGGGATCTATTTCACAACATGTTGTATGATAACTACAGATGAGATCTTTTTCACATGTGGTATGTTCCATCAGATGGGATCTATTTCACATGTGGTATGATAACTACAGATGAGATCTATTTCACATGTTGTATGATAACTACAGATGGGATATATTTCACATGTGGTATGATAACTACAAATGGGATCTATTTCACATGTGGTATGATAACTACAGATGGGATCTATTTCACAACATGTTGTATGATAACTACAGATGAGATCTATTTCCCATGTGGTATGATAACTACAAATGAGATCTATTTCATATGTGGTATGTTCCATCAGATGAGTTAAGTACTTACAAGGCAGAATGTCCACATATCGGTTCTTTACTCTGTTTGGTTCTAATTTGGCTTCTTCACAAGATGTGTTGAATGTCTTTGACACTGTCTGAATGCTCTGTGTACAATATGCAACAATTTTTACAGTTGTGTTCAAAGAACCTAAGATAAGAATATGTGCTGAGAAAGTATGTAAAGTGACAGTAAACATGGTTTAAGGAAGTCATAGTCAAACAGGCAAGTACATCAATATAGAATGATAGATTTTTCATTAGTTCTAACCAAACCAGACATCAATGTAGAATGATAGATTCATCATTAGTTCTAACCAGACCAGACATCAATGTAGAATGATAGATTCGTCCTTAGTTCTAACCAGACCAGACATCAATGTAGAATATTTGATTCGTCATTAGTTCTAACCAGACCAGACATCAATGTAGAATGATAGATTCGTCATTAGTTCTAACCAGACCAGACATCAATGTAGAATGATAGATTCGTCATTAGTTCTAACCAGACTAGACATCAATGTAGAATATTTGATTCGTCATTAGTTCTAACCAGACCAGACCTCAATGTAGAATATTTGATTCGTCATTAGTTCTAACCAGACGAGACATCAATGTAGAATGATAGATTCGTCATTAGTTCTAACCAGACTAGACATCAATGTAAAATATTTGATTCGTCATTAGTTCTAACCAGACCAGACATCAATGTAGAATATTTGATTCGTCATTAGTTCTAACCAACCTCAATGTAGAATATTTGATTCGTCATTAGTTCTAACCAGACCAGACATCAATGTAGAATATTTGATTCGTCATTAGTTCTAACCAGACCAGACATCAATGTAGAGTGATAGATTCATCAATGTAGTATAATAAGTCCGTTATTAGTTCTAGCCAGACTAGACAAAAAAGACCAAACAACAACAACATAAAAACACTGAATTTGTTGCGGTATATGAGCTTATCAATTCAACCAAGTTCTGACACCTCTCACCATATTTAATCATATTTTCTATTGTGGGTTGCATAGATCTTCTACCATGGGTTGCATAGATTTTCTACCATGTGTTTCACAGATATTCTTCTCTGTGTAAAATAGATCTTCTACCAAGTGTCTTACAGTGATTCTTCTATGTGTTACATAGATATTCTACAAAGTGTTTTACAGATATTCTTCCATGGGTTACATAGATATTCTTCCATGGGTTCCATAGATATTCTTCCATGGGTTATATAGATCTTCTTCCATGGGTTATATAGATCTTCTTCCATGGGTTATATAGATCTTCTTCCATGGGTTATATAGATCTTCTTCCATGGGTTACATAGATCTTCTTCCATGGGTTATATAGATCTTCTTCCATGGGTTACATAGATATTCTTCCATGGGTTCCATAGATATTCTTCCATGGGTTATATAGATCTTCTTCCATGGGTTATATAGATCTTTTTCCATGGGTTATATAGATATTCTTCCATGGGTTACATAGATCTTCTTCCATGGGTTACATAGACCTTCTTCCATGGGTTATATAGATCTTCTTCCATGGGTTATATAGATCTTCTTCCATGGGTTATATAGATCTTCTTCCATGGGTTATATAGATCTTCTTCCATGGGTTAAATAGATCTTCTTCCATGGGTTACATAGATCTTCTTGTTATGGGTTACATAGATATTCTTCCATGGGTTATATAGATCTTCTTCCATGGGTTATATAGATCTTCTTCCATGGGTTATATAGATCTTCTTCGATGGGTTCCATAGATCTTCTTGTTATGGGTTATATAGATCTTCTTCCATGGGTTATATATATATTCTTGTTATGGGTTATATAGATCTTCTTCCATGGGTTCCATAGATCTTCTTGTTATGGGTTATATAGATCTTCTTCCATGGGTTATATAGATATTCTTGTTATGGGTTATATAGATCTTCTTCCATGGGTTATATAGATATTCTTCCATGGGTTATATAGATCTTCTTCCATGGGTTACATAGATATTCTTGTTATGGGTTATATAGATCTTCTTCCATGGGTTACATAGATATTCTTGTTATGGGTTATATAGATCTTCTTGTTATGGGTTATATAGATATTCTTCCATGGGTTATATAGATCTTCTTCCATGGGTTACATAGATATTCTTGTTATGGGTTATATAGATCTTCTTCCATGGGTTATATAGATATTCTTCCATGGGTTATATAGATCTTCTTCCATGGGTTCCATAGATCTTCTTGTTATGGGTTCCATAGATATTCTTCCATGGGTACATAGATATTCTACCACGGTTTGCAAAAATCTTGTGTCTTCAAGTATCTATAGGATAGGGAAGCTGGCACATTGACTGGCCTTCCTTAGTTGGCTCTTAAGATATGCCTGGCAGATTACAGTGTTACTATTATTTGCTGCCCTTTGAGGTCCTGATAACACCATGCAAGTTTCTCTCATCACAAACTAAACAGTGATAGCTTTAAAGCAACTTGGAATATGTCCTTGTAGACATTATGTGAATATGTACTTACAGACATTATAGTATGTGAATATAATATGAAACGTGAAAGCAGACCAACACAAATGTGGTTTTTTCCCCCAGTACATTCACCTTTAGTAACAAGTGCATACATTCACCTTTAGTAACAAGTATGAACATTCACCTTAAGTAACAAGTACATACATTCACCTTTAGTAACAAGTACATACATTCACCTTTAGTAACAAGTACATACATTCACCTTTAGTAACAAGTACGACCATTCACCTTTAGTAACAAGTACATACATTCACCTTTAGTAACAAGTACGACCATTCACCTTTAGTAACAAGTACATACATTCCCCTTTAGTAACAAGTTCGTACATTCACCTAAATAGCACTTTTGCAATAGACAAATCAATATGCTCCACCCATATTAGCTAACAACCTTTACAGAGCAGAAACAAAGAAACATATATGAGTTATACCTCAAACTCATCCTGAAACAAAAGGTTTGAGTCCTTGTGAAATTTGACAACGTGTTCACTGAAGTCTTGTAGTCTAACTGGCCTGTATATTTGAAAAAAAAAACAACAAAAAAACAAATAAAAATTAGCACAAATCTATTAAAATATAACATTTTGGGTTCAGGAAACAAGAGGACATGTAAAAAGAGGAGAGGAAGAGATGAGGTGAGTTAGTTTTCTGAGGAGAGGAAGAGATGAGGTGAGTTAGTTTTCTGTCTACTTGTGCCGTTGAGCGTCAGGGGGGGGGGGGGGGGGGGGGAAGGAGTCTTCAGTTGTTTGTCCTGCACCAAGTACAATGAGTCGGTCAATGTGAGCTCGTGTCGCTGCACAACCACTCTTATGTCATCTAATCACCTGCCTCGCCGCCGTTCCCTTGTCCTGTAGCCAGATCTACCAGCATTGTAAACCATTCAGTGGAAGTTCATGAGTGTGCATTCTCATGAGATGACCAAACCAACTTATTGTCTGCCTGGAAATGTATTCGGCACAAGACGTAATGTTGACCATACTTTGAATGTCATTGTTCCGCATTGTCTCTCCTGGTAACATCGATGACCTTCCTCAAACACTTCATTTCATTCCGTCAAAATTCTGCTCTCATGCGCCCTGGAGAGAGGCCATGTTTGGCACTTGTAGCACAGAGTCATCATAAATATACTGTTTATCAGCTGTTGCTTGGTTGCCAAACTAATGCTCGTCGATGCCTAAGCAGTGGTGACGGCTGATAAGTCACAGCAGATGCTTTCTGACACCTAGTCTCAATTTCCCTGCTGATCCTGTCACTTGCTGAAAAAATACTGCCCAAATACTTGAACTCCCGGTCATTTACATCTTGAGTGGGCCAGGTGTTCTACTGATCATCAGAGTTTGTTTTGTTCAGTAAAATCAAAGAAATTGTCAGATACAGAGGTTGAGATTTGAATCACTGTAAGCGGAGAACAATACTGATATCATTTATAATAACTGCGGAGAACAATACTGATATCATTTATAATAACTGCGGAGAACAATACTGATATCATTTATAATAACTGCGGAGAACAATACTGATATCATTTATAATAACTGCGGAGAACAATACTGATATCATTTATAATAACTGCGGAGAACAATACTGATATCATTTATAATAACTGCGGAGAGCTTTTCTAGGATATTATCATATTCTCAAGAGGCTATCTTCCTTGACACACCTGAGTTTACTGTTATTTTAAGTTTTCAAAAATGTAAAATACAAAAATTACAAAGGTAATATTTGTATGTGTGTGTTTACATTCAGCTTTTCCTCAAAGGTCATATGTGTTGTATTGTTTTGTGTCAAATGGCCTGTGCATACAACTTCAGCACACATTTTAAAATGGGTTTACTTCTCATAAGTGTACGGTTTCATTGTTTCAAGAATTGGAACCTGGCAAGTTTGGGTTTTGAGCTGTGTGTCTAACCATCGAACCACTTTGATGCGAGTCTAACTTCGCTCTGGTATTTGAGTCTATTATCAATGCCGCCAGGCCATGGATTTGACTGGAATTCATACTAGTCGACGACTTACACTTGTGTCCATGGAAAGTGTTGCTATTTTTCATTTGGATTAGTTAGTTCGTTTAATTTTGGTATTTTCCCTTTGATTATCCTGGCATGGTCATCAGTTATATATAATGGTATTTCCATGACCTAGTGCACACGACACAACTTTATGAGATTGAAGCTCTTTGCCCTATTTGCAGACAGTCTTGATTTTGGTATGGCACACAAGACAATAATGTACTAAAACACATCGCCTGAGAGAGATTGGAACCTGCCCTGTTAGCAAGATGCCCAAGACACATCACTCACATGCTGAGCAATGCCTCTACAATACAACCTCTGGCAGGGGTGTGAGATGTTAGCGATCTCACATTTCAAAGGCTCGGCTATATGAGGGCGGTAACCATCTCCTCTCCCTCGCTGCTTTTACTTCCCGGACTGAACCGGTACCCATTTAAGGCTGAGTCGACCCGAGAGCCGTTGCAGCCTGAAAAAAATATTTCCACCTGAACTGGGGAATGAACCCAGAACCACTTAGATGCGATGCCAGCTTGCTAACCACTGTGCTATGCGGCTCACTAAACTAGTATAATGACGATAAATTAGGTTAAGTTTAAGTCACCTCCCAAACAAAAAGTAAATTGATTGGCCAGTTTGACAATGGTATTTACACATTGAACATACCTTTTCAGTTTGATTTCCTTGTTTTCATCTAAGGACTTGAAAATGTTAGTGGTCCTGCTGGAAGGAAGAAGAAATAAAGTGAAAAAAAGGATTTCTTCTTCTTCTTCTTCTTCTTCGTACGCAGTCAGACAGTAACCATTATTTTTTCGAAAAAAGCGGCGGTCATCCTGAGGCTCTCGCCACTGCCATAGAGCTTGTCTTGCAGTTCCACTGGCAATGGCCACATCTGCTCTCTCTGATCCTCGTATGTCGGGCAGTTCTGCAGCAGATGTTCAGTGGTCATTTTACCAGTACCGCACGGGCATTCGTCGGTACACCCTATCTTCAATTTGTTGAATAGGTGGTACCTCAGTCTATTGTGGCCAGTGCGGAGTCTGAAGACAACGACCTGCTCTCTTCGGTTCAACTGGTAATAGGCATCGTTTTTGGTGTAACCAGTATGTTCGGTTTCCCATTTGGTCATGTATCTGGCTTTGATAAGCCGTTTTGACTCTTCGTACGTCATACTGGTATCTGTTTGTGGTAGCCTTGCACCTTCTTTTGCCAGCCTGTCTGCCTCCTCGTTGCCTTGGATGTTGCAGTGTGACGGAACCCACTGTACCACCACCCTTTTTGGTGCGGACTGCTGGCACAGTTTGCAGAGTGCTGCTCTTAAGTCATTAAGCTCAGTGTGAAAAAAAGGATTTAAAGTACCCCACTTGGACGAAAACACTTACGAAATCTACATTATGACCAACAGGCCTTCATCAGGGACAACGAACAATAACAATAATGAGCCAGTGAATCATAGAAGAATACATAAATGAGGGATGTTAATATATAAGGAGAAAAAAGTGTACTCATCTGAAAAAGTCACATTACTTCTACCAAGTGACAGACAAAAGGTCAGATAACGTGATCAGGAGGGTCTAAAAATTGTGAGAAATGGCAGGATAAGCCAGACGAAATGGTGATATAGGTGGAGGGAAAAGAGGAAGGCAAATGGATGGAGGCTGGTATGAGATTGGGATTTCAGAAAAGGTATGGAAGATATTAATGCCATGTAGTTGAAGGTAACCCATGCTGGAGATCAGTTTGTTCTCAAGGTCGAATTGATGACAATCGTCAGAGAAGCAAGGAACTAAGCCTGTGACGCAAACACCAGCCTTACTTCGGTGCCCAGGACTAATTAGGTGGTTGGCAATTGGAAAACCTGTGTGGTTATGGATATCATTGAGGTGTTGTCAAAAACGCTCACGCAGTTCCAGATCAGTTTCCCCATATCGCAGAGGTGACAAATGACGGAGTAGACAAGGTTGTGAGACTTAATTGTGAATCCCTCCTTGATGAAGAACTCCGCTTTAGAGAAGGTAGCCGAGCTAGAGAGGATGCCATGTGGGCAAGTAACACAGCCACAAACATTTGTGCACGGCCTGGTGCATGGATGACTATAAGGGCTAGTGTGTAGGTGACTACTGATCAGCCAGTCCCTCAGGTTTCTGTCCCATTTGTAGGCGACATGGGGACGATCTGAAAAAATCTCAACAGTAAAAGGGTCAGAGTGAAGGATAGCGAGATGATGGAATAAGATATTCCGGACAGAGGCGCAGTGAGGGTGATACGTGATAACAGGTTTCACTAGGTCAGAGGGAGGGCGGTGAGTGGGAGTGAGGGAGTCATGACGGGAGATGGGGAAAACCCACTGGAGGGTGGAGGAGAGAGTGGTCTCAGGGAAGAGTCGCTCACGGAAGAAGTCAAGCATCTCATAGTATCTAAGAAGGAAGTCGTCGTCATCCTGACAAAGACGTAGGAGATGGAGGAGTTGGTAGACAGGGAACAAATCGTGGCAGGATTGAGGATGGGAGGAAGTGTAGAGGAGGTAGTTGTGGGCATCAGTAGGTTTGTAGTAGACAGTGGTAGAGGGGAATGAAGGCAGATGGAGACCGTGATGTCGAGAAAGTGGACAGATGTGAGGAAGATAACAGACATGAACTGGATAGATGGATGGACGTCATTAACAGTCAATGAAGCTTAAGAGGACCTTCTCAGGCATGTCAGTAATGCCAATCCCACCGTCAATGTAATGGTAATACATCAAGGGAAAAGGGCCTTGATGCTGATGCCAGATCAAGTATTCCAGGTGTCCCATGAAAAGACAAGCGTAGCTAGAGCCGATTTTGATGCCCATAGCTACGCCGCTGATCTGGTCAAAGTATTAGCCATTTAACTCAAATGTGTTGAGGGTGAGGACGAGTTCAGACAGATGGATGATAGTGGATGTAGAGATAGATGAGTAAACCCTCAGGTCAAGGAAGAAATGGAGAGCTAATAAGCTGTCAGTGGGGGATGGAGGTGTAAAGGGAACAGACATCAAGTAGGAATAGATGATAGGTGCAGTCAGAGCAGAAAACAATGGAAGAGAAAGTGGTTACGGCATGGTTAAGACATCCTTGAGAAATGTGGGAAGATTCTCAACCATAGGCTGGTAGATACCATCAAGGAAATAAGACACCAGTTCAGTGGGACAGGAACAAGCAAAGACAATTGGATGTCTGGGGATGTTGGGTTTGTGAATTTTGGGAAGTATGTTGAAGAGACAGTGGCATCATTGGAGCCCGGTTTGTAGAAAGAAGGATTAAAGAGTTGAAGACTGCCCTCCTGAGCATATAAATCCTTGCGCCATACCACCACTGCTTCCCTTCTATCAGCCAGTTTGATCACGAGATCCTAACGCCGACTTATGCTAGCCAGAGTGCGGTCCTCTGTGTGAGAAATATTAGAATACCGAAGGCGGCGTATGCTTAGAGCCTTGGTATCAAGAAGAGTCATTTTGATATAGTGGCCCAAGGCATGGGCTCGGCCAGGGTAGTCAGATTTATGGTGGGAATAGCTGGAGAAAGGGTCATCGGTGTGCGGAGAAATACGGGGGTCATCGGGGTGCGGAGAAATACGGGGGTCATCGGGGTGCGGAGAAATAAGGGGGTCATCGGGGTGCGGAGAAATACGGGGGTCATCAGGGTGCGGAGAAATACGGGGGACATCGGGGTGCGGAGAAATACAGAAGTTAAGATTGGTGTGGTACCATTGTTTTAGACAAAGGCGGCGATGATAAGCATGTACATCATTAAGGACGGAATACTGGTCAATGGAAGGTTGGAGGGGAACAAAGTTAAGACCTTTGCTCAGAACTGATATTTCAGTCTGTCAGGAGAAGATGAGAGGGGATACAGACAACTTGATAACGAGATGCTGTGGACGAGGAAGATGGGGGAGGGGTTGGAGGGCGGAGACGGGTGAGCTTGTCCTTCTTACGGGCAGACAAGAAGTCATACAACTGGCGATTGATGGTGTGAACAATCTAACGGATGACAGCATAGGAAAAGTAGTCCTGGGTGGAGAGAGCTAACAAGCAGTGCAAATGATGAGATTGGGACGAATGAAGATCGTTGAGCAGATTAGGGTAGCTAGAGGCAATGCAACGCATGCACTGAAAGGAACAAATCAAACTGTTGAGATCAGTACTCACAAAAATGTGCAGATAGTAGTAAGGGTCAGTTTTGTTTACAATAAATTACATGAATAAACATAGGCACATACTAAAGTATGGAGAAACATACAAATCTAGTTTTGGGTGTGTGCATATGCTTGGTGCCTAAGTTGACATTCAGATTAAAATTATAATTCCTACCTCGTTTTTTTTGTTTTCTTCTGCCTCGATCTCCTCAAGAGGAAAACAACGAGACAAACAACAGCAATTAGTGCCAGCCCTCCCAAAACACCACCTACAATAGCTCCCACTTGAGGTTCAGGCTCAGTAGCTGTGGAGCATAAAATATTGATCAAAACATTATGGCCACATGTATGAGAAACAAATCTATAATCACATGCAAACCAGTACCAGAGACACCAAGAGACATCTGTAAATAAAGTTTATTCAGCCCAAACACAAGCAGGTAAAACTAAATGAAGGACAGCACTGTTCAAGAATACAGCATGCCCGACATTCTATGAAGCATATTTGTGATGAAGCATCATCATCTTCATATCATGTGTCATAACTAGGTCATCATCATCTTCTTCTTCATTAATCGATCGACTTATGCTATGCTTCTAGTCCGGTGAGTTTCACGAAGACGACTGTGCATTTCAGGTCTTCGCCGGACCCCCACAGCTTTTCAGACTGCCTCTCTTTGGTCTGCATAGGTAGGGCAGTCCTGCAGAATGTTCTGGTGTTTGCTAGAGTGCTCCACAATCGCACCTGGCAGTGTATCTGAGACCCATTCTGTGGAGGTGGGCCTTGAGTCTACAATGTCCCGTTCTGAAGATCTTTGTCTGCCCATCTCTGCCAAGTTTGTCTATGCTGTCAATTTCTAGCTTGTATTCTTTGTGCTGGTCTCTCCATTCTGTCCTCATGGATCATTTGATGAGTGTCTTTGCTTCTTTATAGCTCTGTGGATGGGGAATCTCCTTGCCGCCACTTCCAGCTTTTGTGAGCTCATCTGCTTTCTCGTTTCCAGGGATCCCACAGTAGGCCAGAATCCATTGTAGGACTAAATCTGTTTTTTGAGACAGCAATCCTATGTTGTATTTTGTTTCATGTCAGAGTCTATCTTGTTTGTGGCTTGAGATGGCTTGTACACTCCTGGAGTCTGTTAGAATGATCGTTTTCCTTGTAGTTATATTTTGGCTGATAAGAATCTGAGTTGCTGCATGAACAGCTCTTGCTTCAGCACCTGCCTATGCACAAAAGGCTAGCATTGCATGACAACGCACCTGCCTATGCATTGCAACTTTTAACTAAGCACCACATTCCACAGTTTAGCCAACCACCCCATTTGTCAGGTCTCGCTTCCTGCTATTTCTTTCTCTTCCAAAAAAATCAAATAGCACTTGAAATAAAAAAGATTGCAGGATGTTGGGGGGATACAACGGAATGTGATGTGGATCCTGTAGGCTATTTCAGAAAATGATTTCAAAACATGCTTAAAGCAACGTAAAGAGTCCTGGTCTAAATATATTACATTAGAGGTGAAGAAGAGTATTTTGAAGGGGATATACTTACAAATCTGTAACTCTTGTTATATTTTCAAAACAAATCCATGCAGATCCTATTTGATTACACCTTTCATTTCCAAACATTAGAAAAATAATATTAGTAAATTTCAGGGCTTTCCATAGTGTCTGAGCAACTTCCACAGTGATTCCCCGTCTAAACTGTCAAATGTTTTTATTTTCATGATCAACGAATTTGATATAAAGTGATGAGTTCCTTTGCCCACTTTGTTCGGGATGTGAGGAAAGCTACTGCAACCCGCCACTTAACGTCCTTTTGAGGGCGCACAAAAGAGTAACTTACTCATTGTGGGCATTTGCAAAGAACAACAACTGACTGAACATCATCTAGAGAATCTTGTTGTGCAGGCCTATTTAAAAGTTAATTGAAATGTTTTATCCACCTCTTCATCTACTCACTTGTGTTATTCAACAAGTTTCATTCCTTATCTTTGATAAAACCATTTACTTGCTTATAGTTTCCTGTTAGTTTGTTTGTGCTGTTGTTTAGGTCTTTCATATTTGTTAGTTTGTTTGTGCTGTTGTTTAGGTCTTTCATATTTGTTAGTTTGTTTGTGCTGTTGTTTAGGTCTTTCATATTTGTTAGTTTGTTTGTGCTGTTGTTTAGGTCTTTCATATTTGTTAGTTTGTTTGTGCTGTTGTTTAGGTCTTTCATATTTGTTAGTTTGTTTGTGCTGTTGTTTAGGTCTTTCATATTTGTTAGTTTGTTTGTGCTGTTGTTTAGGTCTTTCATATATGTTTGTTTGTGCTGTTGTTTAGGTCTTTCATATTTGTTAGTTTGTTTGTGCTGTTGTTTAGGTCTTTCATATATGTTAGTTTGTTTGTGCTGTTGTTTAGGTCTTTCATATATGTTTGTTTGTGCTGTTGTTTAGGTCTTTCATATTTGTTAGTTTGTTTGTGCTGTTGTTTAGGTCTTTCATATTTGTTAGTTTGTTTGTGCTGTTGTTTAGGTCTTTCATATATGTTAGTTTGTTTGTGCTGTTGTTTAGGTCTTTCATATTTGTTAGTTTGTTTGTGCTGTTGTTTAGGTCTTTCATATTTGTTAGTTTGTTTGTGCTGTTGTTTAGGTCTTTCATATTTACTTTTGCTGCAGCTTCTGCCACTTCTTTTGCCAAATCATGAATATATTTTCTCGTCTCTTCTCATGCTTTTTCTAATATATTTATTGGCTGCAGTATATATTTCCTGAGCCTTGTCTCTGGTTTTGCTGCAGTTCAAGTTTGCTTTCCTCATTTTACTTATCTTTATCGTTGCTATAGTATCTACTGTTGCCCATACCTTGTGTTTTATTTCTCTTTTACCCAGAATTTTTCCACAAGTCTTCTTACAAATATTTGTTATCTGTTGACAATACTCTTCTGTATCTCCGACTTTTTCCAGCTATTGTACACATGATATTTATTTGACATGGAGACTTTAAACTTGCATGACCTTGTTCCTGAGGAGTCCCATGTTGAACTGTAGTCTGTGGTTATGTGTTGTTATATACCTTTTCATTTGATCTTTATTTTGGTTATCTGAAAGAAGTGCTCTGAGATGATCATGTAAACTTCTCATTTATACATATGGTCCCACTGGTTTTCTGTTCTGTGGTCTGGAGATACCCATGTTGTTTTGTAGATCCTGTTGTGTACAAACATGCTACCACCAATCAGCCGATTTTTAAAAGCACAGAATTCGTTAACCATCATCATCTTGAGTCCCGATTCCATACTTGAGTATGATCTCTTCCCAACCAATGTTTTCATTGCCAACCTTAGCATTCTGGGTACTATTGACTAGTTTTGTATAACCGCTTGCTGCGCCTCAGTTGATAACATCATGATCACACCTCCACTATGGTATGTGCCTATGTCAATGTGCCAGAAAGACATCTGCAATTCCCTGCCTATCATACCTCTGTCAGGGGACGGCGTGGCCTAGTGGATAAGTGGCACGGCTCACAATCCGAAGGTGCTGGGTTCGATCCCCATCACAGCACCGCCGTTACCCCGGGGAAGCAAACCCTTAGAGAATGCAGGAGGAAGAAGACCCTTACATAAAATGCATGCTGAAGTCGGATGCATTGGGCCGATAGGCGCAAAATAAAAACCACAGTGCAACGCACACCGCCTTGGGGATTAGAGAAATAAGGCGAACGAAAAAAAAAAAAAAAAATACCTCTGTCAACCTCAGAATAGTAATTTTGTATTTCCACAGCCACCTGTGCAGCCTTCCCTGTTCATACATAATATTAATCATGTGGTGCTAATGTTAAATCCGCTTTGCAACTACCTGTCCTTTGAACCCTTCAGATGTTCTGGTGATTTTTATTTTTTAGTGACTTCATTGCCATTGGCATTTCGTCAATTCTTAAAATTTCCATCATGTACTCTTCTGCCCCAATTTGCCATCATGTACTCTTCTGCCCCAATTTTCTATCATGTACTCTTCTGCCCCAATTTTCTATCATGTTCTCTTCTGCCCCAATTTTCTATCATGTACTCTTCTGCCCCAATTTTCTATCATGTACTCTTCTGCCCCAATTTTCTATCATGTACTCTTCTGCCCCAATTTTCTATCATGTACTCTTCTGCCCCAATTTTTTATCATGTACTCTTCTGCCCCAATTTTCTATCATGTACTCTTCTGCCCCAATCTGCCATCACATACTCTTCTGCCCCAATTTGCCATCATGTACTCTTCTGCCCCAATTTGCCATCACGTACTCTTCTGCCACAATTTGCCATCATGTACTCTTCTGCCACAATACTTGTATTGTTATGGGTATTTTGTTCATTAATGGTATTATTGTGGTGTGTTGTAACTTCCACTAGCCCAGTGTTCCATAAGTACAGCTACAGCTTTTTTTCTGGTTAGCAAAAGGTCACCATGCTTTATTGTAATTTGTTTGGTGTAGTATGCTTCCTTGTTCGGTGCTCTAGCTAGTTTCCAAAGTTGGTTTCCCTCACTATATACATTGTGAGATTATTTTCGTTCTTTCCAATTATCTTGTGTCTGATTTAAAGCTCTTTAACCTTTAAGATCCTATAGATATTTGTCATGATGATCTATAGAACCCTGAATTAAATCAACAAAATCAATGAGAAATGGGCGTTTGTCTTATTTTACCTGTAACTTTTGTATTTGTTATGATATTGGAATACATTTTGAGTATGTTATGTATGAATGGAGGAGTGTCCAAAACTGCATGCTAGTGTGCAAAAAGTATAAATTGCTGTACGTGTGCCACCTGCTACAATAAAAGCTCCACCCATAGTGAGCAGTGCACACTGAACGTGCACCTTGTGTCGTTTACACTAGTGTCACTAGGCCAACAATCATCGTCAATTGACCCGACCATCGATACCATTGCTGTGGTATAGATCTAGCTGATCGTTATCACGCTCTATCTCAATATCTGATTGATTATCATCATAATCAAAGTCTAGCTGGTCAAATAAATCGGAGCAGATTTCATATTGATGGCCCTGCTTGCTCACTATCAGATAAATCGCTAATTTTTTTGTGAAAATGCACTGGTTTGAATTTCCAAGCTGTTTTCGATACTTTATTGATACTTTATCCTTGCATATGAATTCAAACCAGACAGCAAACGATAGGCGTAACAGCCAGGAAAGGAATGCAATGCGTACAAGCTGTTTTGATAGGTATATGATTTGAGAGCGTTAGTGGTTACCAGTGATATATGACCTTAAGGGTTAATATTTTACAATGCTGTCTTTGAGAGCAATGTTCACTTTGGCTGGCTGTTCTGTTTCCAACAAGTTCCTGGCATCTGATAGTTTATCCTTGAGTTTTTGTAGTTCTTCACCCCAGCAGTGTTTGTAGTTCTTCACTCCATTTCAGTAGGGTTTGTAGTTCTTCACTCCAGCAGGGTTTGTAGTTCTTCACTCCACTCTAGCAGGGTTTGTAGTTCTTCACCCCAGCAGGGTTTGTAGTTCTTCACTCCACTCTAGCAGGGTTTGTAGTTCTTCACTCTAGCAGGGTTTGTAGTTCTTCACTCCACTCCAGCGGGAATTGTAGTTCTCCGCTGCAGCAGGGTTTGTAGTTCTTCACTCCAGCAGGGTTTGTAGTTCTTCACTCTACTCCAGCAGGGTTTGTAGTTCTTCACTCAAGCAGGGTTTGTAGTTCTTCTTTGCCCTTTTGGAAATGGTCTCAGCAGCAGCTTACAGAATAACTTTATTGAAGCTTCCAACCATTGTTTTCATGCTGCAATTTCTTGTATTTGTGGTCTCACAAAGTCTGTCTGTCAGCATGGCACATTTGTCCTTGTCAGCTCTTGTGTAGCAGCAAGGCAAAGATTTTTGTGTATCGGGAATAGATTCACCCACCAGCAGCGACATGTCTCGATCTGTCTGCTGAATCTCCTTGCCAAACTGCACCAAGCCTTCAATCACCCCTTGTATACCGCATACGTGGACTTATCGGCCGGCTTTATGGCAAGTCCTCCAGGGAATAGGCACCCCGGATCCCTATCAGTCCTGATCAAGGAGCTACTCAAGTAGCTACACAAGGACACGGGCCCCAGAATTTGATAGGGTGGCACTCTCTTTGACAGATTTCCCCACAACTTCGGGTGTCAGACAGGATGTGTTCTTATCCCCGACCTATTCTGCCGGGCAGTCAATTGGCTTCTTGACCGCCTCAGGAGGGTATAGCTATTGATCAGTCAATCTTCACTGATCTTGTTTACGCAAACGACATTGTCCTGTTCAGCAGAGACAGCTCTGTGCTGCATTGCTCTGAAAATGTTAGACAGCGAAACGCCCTCCCTAGGCCTGTCTATATCCTGGACGAAGAACAAAGGTCAGAGCCTCATTTCCAACACAGCACCCTAGGGTATTGAAACTCAAGGTCACACTTCGGAGGGTACCAACGAATTCATCTATATTGGTAGCATGATGGCATTCGATGGGCGCAACGGTCCCGATATGTCCAGGCGGATCGGACTAGCTGTGTCTGCTATGCATGACCTCCAACGTGTGTGGAGTAATAGCAAAATTTCCCTTGAGACAAAAATCCTCATTTACCAGTCCTGCTTTACGGCTTCGAAACCTGGAAATTGCTGAAACATGACATGTCGAGACTGGAAGCCTTCGAAATGCGCAATCAGCGGCGTATCCTGGGCATCTGATGGCATGACCAAATTCGCAATGTAGAGGTCTCTGCTGAAACAGGCCTCCACCCAATTTCAGAAACCGACGCCAAGTTTCTTTGTTCAGTCAAGTTGTACGGCAGGAAACCCCGGCCCACAAGATACTACACAAGTCGTTCCTCAGCGCCAAGTCTTCCCCCGAGCGGATAGAGGGCGTCCCCGCACAGTATGGCTCCAGCAAATATCAACCTCCTCCTCTGTCCTGGATGAGGCGTGGAACCATGCTATAGCAGTGGGCCATGGATGTGGTCGACTGATGCATCGGGCCTCAGACACTTAAGCTAACATTATTATTATTAAACATATTCCATATGTATTGCCAACCTTATAGGTCTATGGTCGCTGTCTGCTAGCGGACAAAAAATATCTCTAGCAATTTTATGGTGGATATTCCATGTGGAAAAAACTAGATCTGGAGTGGAGGTTGTGCGCTCCTTATGGAGTATAAGCTTGGTTCATCATCCTGCCTGCATATTTGGTGAAGATTTGTATCAATGTCCCAGTCCTCTACTTTATCTTCTCTGCCATCTATGTCTGAATATCCTCATCTTTCTGAGTGGCTACTGAAGTCTACAGCCACTATCAAATTAGAGCTCTTTATTTCAAGACTAGAAAGTGAGAGGTCTTTTATTGGTGGGCCATATCGGTTTTAAATGGTCGGCCATATATGTTATATATGGTGGACCATATAGGTTATATATGGTGGACCATATCAGTTTTAAATGGTGGACCATATAGGTTATATATGGTGGACCATATCGGTTATATATGGTGCACCATAACGGTTATATATGGTGGACCATACCGGTTATAAATACAGATGTTGGTTTTATTGACAGTTATATCAACTTCTATTATTTCTGCCTGATTATTTATGCTCACTGCTACCTGGCTGCTTACAACTGAGCAACTCTCAAGTACCAGCACATCTCTATTGTATCCATCCTCTGACCAAAAATCTGTGGTTGCTATTGAGCTGAGTCTCCTGGATACATGCCACATTAATTTGGTCTTCATGAAGTCGTTTTGATGGTGGGACTTTTTTCAAATTCAGAACCCCATCCGCATTACACTGCAGTAGCTTGAGTGTTCTTGATGTTTAGTAAATATCTCTTTACCTTTCCCTCTGTACCTTGACTTCGCAGAACAGAGGAGGGTGACCACCAGTAGCATTGGGTGGACCCCTTCGAGGAGGGAGCAGGCTGGCACTCTCAATGCCTGGTGGGACTCTAGGGAGTGACCACCACGGCGCTTTCTCTTAATTTGTAAAGTCCTCATAAAGCGAAAATTACGGTACACTGTTTCATCTGGGCTGCATCCATTTTCAGTACGCGTTTTGGTCAGGTTTGCCCTCTCTAATCCTTGACTGCCTGAAGTGCAACAGGTATGTATCTCCGCATGGTCTGGTCCCTATCCTTTAACCTGTCCAGCTTGGGAGGTCCTGCTGGTAGCATGCTATCGCGTGAATAGATCTTGAGGTCATGTGGGGACAGAAGCTCCTCTACATCGACAAGGTGGAGACACGAGAGAGGAGTGCTTTTATCCATTTTAAAAGACTTAAATCTGTCTAATTAAATGGTTAGCTCATTCACTTGACAGCATTTCATATCTGTTTGTCAAATTTTTATCTTGTATGGTATTTCAGATTGCAGTGGTCACTTCTTGTTCTCTAATTGATGACTTGGCCTCTGCTCATTAACGAAAAGTATTCCCCTTTCATTTAAACTGGGATGTTACTTATTACCACTTTGGTTGCTCTGAAATCACTGGATGATAAAAACACCTATCTGTTACAAATACATTTAAGAAAAAAGAAAACTTACGGATGTATGTCTTAAATTCGCCATCGTCCTTGTAAATGTCACAGCCAGCAGCAGTACACATAACAACTGTGATACTGGAGACAGAGAGAGAAAAAGTGGTACAGCTCAATGTGGCTAGGATTAGTGTTGATGTCTCTCTCTTTCTCTATGTATGAGTATATGTGTACAAATATTAGTGTTGTGTACACAATTTGAACTATACATGTGTAAAAGTGACAGTGTGTATATGTGCTTATTGGTAAGTGAATGTGTCAGTATATATGTGGATCTGTCCTGTCTTTGTACTTATCCTTGAGCTTTTATTCCAGCAGTAATTTATATAGTTCTACTTTGGCGATTTAGCAGATACACTAGGTTGAGGTGAATATTAAAGTTCTACTAAAACAAAACAGTGTAAACAGAGATAAACAATTGCAGATCTTCTAACAAATACTTTATATTTAAAATACTAAATAATAAATAGTTTACAAATACACACAACAAAAACTGTAAGCTGCAGCAGCACAGTGGTTAGTGCCCTGGTTGTCCAGCCAAGCAATGTAGGCTCAATCCCCAATTGGTGTGGGATATTCTTTCGATTGTGACGACTCTGGAGTTGATCCAACCTTTAAAAAAGCAGGGTACCAGAACAAGTTTAGGAAGTAAAGATGGCTGGTCACCTAATCTGCTTTTGGTCAATAAAATATGGACCTAAGACCATATACCCAATATGCCACACAGCATGTAAACATGTTCTTGACTTGACTTGACACACAAGAAATTATCAAAGGATTTAACTTACACAAACTGTTTCCCAGAAGGCAAAGGTCCATTGCAATGATCTGTGGAAGAAGCTTTAGCACAACTTGTGTTGTTCCCAATGATATAGGTCAAATAATCACCTGAATTGAACAACATGAAGACATAAGGTGAAACAAAAATTAGGTCCTCTCTACTGTATATTTCAAAACAGACTAAACCAACAGAGGAATAAATATAGATGTTCATTCTTGTACAGCTACCATTTGGAACATGAAACGGTCAGTCTTGTAAGGGCTTAAGCTTTGCATGAAGGAAAACAAATGCCTAAAAAATGCACTTAAATAAGATAATTGGTTGTTCAGTGTTCAGAGGCTGTAAGACTTTGTCTAATTGTCTCTTTTCATGGATGCCAGCTTAAACACTAATGTGGTTACACATTTCTAAAAGGGAAAGGCTCCAGTCATTGACCTTAATGGTCCTGAGTAATGCCCCAGCTTATTTCATTTGTTTAAAAAGTTTGTAGCGTTAAATGTATGCAGCCAATGAATCTGTGGATGACCTTTTTGTTTGTTGCCCTGTTCTAGGCTGAAAAATATAACATTTTGGATCAAAATATATATAGAATATGCTGAAGTCTAGAACAGAAACCATATGAGGGTCACATGAAGTCAAGGTGTGGCTTCGATGATCCTGGGTAATGTATCCCTGCTAATTTGATTTATTTAAAGAGTTTAGAACATTAAGCGCATGCAGCCCATGAAAATATGCATTACTTTTTAGCATATTGCCCTTTTCTAAGCTGAACAATTAACAATTTTGTGTTAAAATATACATATTATCTGATGCAGTGTCGACCTGAAACCATAATGTAGCTCACATGAAGCCAAGTCGATGATCAAAGGACCACATCACAGAACTATCATGATAAACATGTGATCAAAGGACCACATCACAGAACTATCATGATAAACACGTGATCAAAGGACCACATCACAGAACTATCATGATAAACACATGATCAAAGGAGTACATCACAGAACTATCATGATAAACACGTGATCAAAGGACCACATCACAGAACTATCATGATAAACACATGATCAAAGGAGTACATCACAGAACTATCATGATAAACACATGATCAAAGGACCACATCCCAGAACTATCATGATAAACACGTGATCAAAGGACCACATCCCAGAACTATCATGATAAACACATGATCAAGAAAACAACATCACAGAACTATCATGATAAACACATGATCAAAGGACCACATCCCAGTACTATCATAATAAACACATGATCAAAGGACCACATCACAGAACTATCATGATAAACACATGATCAAAGAACCACTTCACAGAACTATCATGATAAACACATGACCAAAGGTCCACATCCCAGAACTATAAAAATAAACACATGATCAAAGGACCACATCCCAGAACTATCATGATAAACACATGATCAAAGGACCACATCCCAGAACTATCATGATAAACACATGATCAAAGGACCACATCCCAGAAATATCATGATAAACACATGATCAAAGGATCACATCACAGAACTATCATGATAAACACATGATCAAAGGACCACATCACAGAACTATCATGATAAACACATGATCAAAGGACCACATCACAGAACTATCATGATAAACATATGATAAAAAGACCCTATCACAGAATTATCATGATAAACGCATGATCAAAGGACCACATCACAGAACTATCATGATAAACACATGATCAAAGAACCACATCACAGAACTATCATGATAAACACATGATGAAAGGACCACATCACAGAACTATCATGATAAACACATGATCAAAGGACCCTATCACAGAATTATCCTGATAAACGCATGATCAAAGGACCACATCCCAGAACTATCATGATAAACACGTGATCAAAGGACCACATCCCAGAACTATCATGATAAACATATGATCAAAGAACCACATTACAGAACTATCATGATAAACACATGATCAAAGAACCACATCACAGAACTATCATGATAAACACATGATCAAAGGACCACATCCCAGTACTATCATGATAAACACATGATCAAAGGACCACATCACAGAACTATCATGATAAACACATGATCAAAGAACCACATCACAGAACTATCATGATAAACACATGACCAAAGGTCCACATCCCAGAACTATCAAAATAAACACATGATCAAAGGACCACATCCCAGAACTATCATGATAAACACATGTTCAAAGGACCACATCCCAGAACTATCATGATAAACACATGATCAAAGGATCACATCACAGAACTATCATGATAAACACATGATCAAAGGACCACATCCCAGAACTATCATGATAAACACATGATCAAAGGATCACATCACAGAACTATCATGATAAACACATGATCAAAGGACCACATCACACAACTATCATGATAAACACATGTTCAAAGGACCACATCCCAGAACTATCATGATAAACACATGATCAAAGGATCACATCACAGAACTATCATGATAAACACATGATCAAAGGACCACATCCCAGAACTATCATGATAAACACATGATCAAAGGATCACATCACAGAACTATCATGATAAACACATGATCAAAGGACCACATCCCAGAACTATCATGATAAACACATGATCAAAGGACCACATCACAGAACTATCATGATAAACACATGATCAAAGGACCACATCACAGAACTATCATGATAAACACATGATCCATTTCTAATGTGCAGTATTTCTTAACTTTACTTACATAAAGCTGTTCAAGAACTTGTTTGTTTATTTTTCACTGAATGTATTCAATATGGTTCAATAAATAAATAAAACAAAGCCCATCACTAGTCTTGGAACATATGCCACCATCTCACCAATGTGGACTTCTGAGGAAAGGTGTCCTTTTGCAACATGAAAATGTTCCACTTTCAGTGATTACCACATCCGCCGTGCTCAAAAGACTTAGCCCTAAGTCATTTCCATGTCTTTGGATGACTAAAAGAGTCATTGGGAGGAAAGACTTTCAGGTCCGATGAAGAGGTCCAGCAGGTGGTTCATGAGTGAGTTACACATGCTACCAAGCTAATTTCTTTCTGCAGTAAGCCATGCACTTTATATGCGCCGGAGGATTTTTATCGTATGCAACGGTTACTACGTCAAAAAATGATAGTTATGTTTCACTTTTTCTGAATAAATTTATCAACAAATATATTTAAGGTTTTCATTTTCATTTTAAGCCTATCTCACTATGCTGGACTGTGTCTTCAATAGCGTGTGTCTTATCAGTTACATTTTCTTCGCTTAACTTGTTGCTCCAGTGACTGTTTCATATAGGTCTTCATTCCTCATAATGTCCTGCCACTTTATGCTCATTATCCTTTGCAGAGATATGTTAATGAAGGACTGTAATCTTTGTTGTATGGTCTTGTTCATTCTCCATGTTTCAACCACCTACAGCAACACCGACTTGACACTGGCATTGAATATTCTAACTTTGGTGTGAATCTTGAGTTTTCTAGATCTCTACATATTATTTAGTGTTAGGAATACCACTCCTGACTTTTCAATTCTGATCCTTACATCTGCCTCTGTACCTTCTGATGTGTCAATTGTGCTGCCCAAATAGGTAAAGGTATCCACATCTTTCAATGGCTCTCCCACCAGCATGATTGGTTCTTTGTTAATAGTGTTGAGTTTAAGGAGCTTGGTTTTCTTCATGTTGATATTCAGTCCCAATTTGACTGATTGTTCTTTTACCCTATCAAGTTTCCCTTGCATTAGGCTATGACTGTGTAACAAAAGTACCAGATCATCTGTGTAGTCCAGGTCCTCCAATTGTGATAATAGCATCCACTGAATATGTTTTCCCCACTCGATTAACGTCTTCATTATCCCTGGCAAAATCCTACTATTTTCTCTATGAGCTTTTTGTCTACTTCCGCTTTTAAGCTGTACAAAATGATTCTGTTGAATATCTTGTCAAGCACCAAATGTATCTGTATAACAATGGGACATGCTATGCATCCACGCTTATTGCTGCAAAGAAACTTCCTGGTAAAGGCTGCGAACTTAAAACATTTGGTATTATTGCTATATAACATGTCTTGGTTTTTGTTGTGATTTATTAGTTGTTTTCATGTTCTTTGTTCCTGATGAAGGCATTGTCAAAGTGGGTTTCATTTCATTTTTGCCTTGGTGTGGTCACTGAGTCATTACCTGTGTATGTTTTTCATAGATTATTTTTTTTCTTTTAGCAAACCAGAGGCGCATCTTCGACATCATCTGGCATGACATGATTTCCAACATTTCAAAGTACCCAACTTGCAGGCATTGTCTCAACGATTGATCGCCATCGTCTCTCCTCCGTCTGTACGTCGCTCGCCTTTCCCGGGAAGTCCCAGACCATGAGATGCTCCGGCAGGCTGTGGTGTGTGTGTTATGGGAAGAAGCCTTGCTCATTCTGGATATGTCCTCTTGGCCGCCCTTGCAACACCTGGCTAAGACAGATCGCCACCTCCCCAACAGAACTGCAGGCTGCCTGGGATGCGGCCATCAGACATTATAATGGACATGGTCCTTCGACGCGACGGGCCCTGGTCGCCTAAGCGTACTATTGAAACCAGGTACTGACTGTTTTCCCAACCATTCTGTCATGCCTTTCCACATTTTTCAATTCTTGTTACCTCTTCTTACATTGCCTATGATCTATCTCTGTCACAATACTTTTCAGGCCCTCAATCCTAAGTATGTGCTCTATGATCTATCTCTGTCACAACTTTTCAGGCCCTCCATCCTAAGTATGTGCTCTATGATCTATCTATGTCACAATACTTTTCAAGCCCTCAATCCTAAATATGTCCTCTATGATCTATCTCTGTCACAACTTTTCAAGCCCTCAATCCTAAGTATGTGCTCTATGAGATTCTCCTATCTTTAAACATTTCTTAAAGCAAGATTGATCTTTATAAATTATGTTTTATTGTAATATTTCTTTATTTGATTTCTCATGTCCATGGTAAACACAACACTTTCTGCTGGAAAAATAGTTGTGTTGTTTGGAAGCAATTCATGTGTTAATTTATTCACCGCTCAAGATTCACACCCACAAAGCAATATTTGGACTGACATAACATGTAATACTCTTTCTCCCTACTATTGCCAGGGATGTCAATGTTAGTACATATTAATTGTTGTTAATATTCTAGAAGCCAGCTCAATTCTATTCTTTATTTGTTATACATCTTCACCCTTCTGTAATGATGGTTCTGAGGCATCAGAAATGTGTTACTTGTTTCAAATCTTTCCTTCTACCTTAATCTGACATTTAACCTGTATCTTCACTACCGAAGCATCATGGATTATAAAACAGCCCTCCTGTTGATTTTAATCAACATCAAAGGATTCTCTAGTGACAAAGGAGCATTACTGACTGAAATATACCCTCAGTGTAAATGGTCTAAGAGACGCATCACGCAATCGTTGACCACAGACATGAAGCTTGATGTGGAAAGACCAGGTGGGGAATATGGGAGCACCATTTTTGCCACACCAGACCTAGTTAGAATAAGCTCAGTCAGCCAAACCTCCACAGGAAATACACAAATCTTCACATTCCAAACCTAATCATGACCAATAACATCTGTATAGCCCAATAACAACTTTGTCTTCAAAGAGAATGATAATTTCTGGTGACAAAACAACAAAATAGTCATTGGAGATTTTAACTATCATAGCATTACATGGGGGGTTACAATGGTTCCCTAAGCACGTCATCATTAATCCTTGGAGTTGTCTTTGGGATTCATTGTACAGTTTGAGAGCAGATCGAGTGATAGCACACATCTTTGTCCATCTTCCAATTTTATCTGCAGGACATTTTTCTGTTACCAAATCTTATAGCTGTTCTTTTTTAGATCTGGCATAGTAGCATTATTTTACAGACACACGAGTGTTCAAAAATTATCTGACCGTAACTTTTTTTGTGGAAACAAATGAAGCATGGGTGTAGTCCTTCAGCAGGGAGGTATATGGGACCGTCATGTGCATGAGAGAATTTTTTCTTAAAACCAGGTTGCGTCAGTCGCTAGCAGTCAGCCTTTCCGTGTTGAGTGCAGTGAGCACCCCTTGGGTTTTCATTCACAATGAAATGACGGAAATAATTGAGCTGCAGTGTTCCATAAAATTTTGCCAAAAGCTATGCAATGCCCAAGTGGAAACCATTTGGAAGATTCAACAGGCTTTTGGTGATGATGCATCACACAAGTTAAGGAGTGGTACAATCACTTCAAAGATGGTCATACATTGGTGGAGAGTGGATCACGTTTCAATAGGCCCTCAATATGCTGAAATGATAGGGTCATTGACCAAATACGGACTTTGGTCTTACAAAACAGTTGTGTCCCCATCCAAGAACTTGTATTTGAGGTGAGGATAAGCATTGGTTTGGTACAGTCCATTTTGAGCGAGGATTTGGCTATGTGGCCAGTGCCTGTGAAATTCGTGTCAAAGCTGCTAACACTGGAGCAGAAGCAACTTTGTCGGGAAGTCTCAAATGACATGCTGGACTGCGCAAACGATGACGCCGACTTCCTGAATACCGTGATCACTGGTGATGAGTCGTAGGTTTATGGGTTCGGTCTGGAAACCAAAGCTGCAGACTTTCATCATCCACGAGGCCACAAAAGCAAGGCAGAGTTGCAGCAATTGTAACAGTTCCCGCCGGAGCAAAGAGTTTAGGGCAGGGGTGATGTGGTTGCTGATAACAAAGGTACCTGAATACGTGTCAAGATCACTCTCTGTCTGAACACTACGCCTAGGTCACTCACTGTCTCAACAAAGGAAAACAGAGTTGGGGCAAAGAATGTGAACAGGTAGGAGCTGACCACTGGCGTTCCGATTTGGTTAATGGGGGGTGAGTGACATACGGGACGGCAACGGAGCTTGCTGCGATAGATGAGTGACAGGTGTGCAAAGTATTTCGTTCCGATAACGACTGAATATAGCCATCCCCCTGAGATCCATTGGTCAGCTCTGATTCTGCTTGAGTGTATATAACTCGAGACAAAGTTTAGCTCAGGAGGCTGGATGAGAGAGGCTGGATGGAGAGGGGAGGAGAGCGAAAGAGTGAATGTAGATAGAGGTCTGTTAAGCTCACCGATTTGATAGAGGAGCGATTAACAGACTGTTGTATGAATGTTAGTGATAGAACAGGATCGCTCAAATAGGTGTGTGAGTTTTGTATTAATAGATAATCTGAACGTCTGTTGTAAGTAGGACACATTGTGAACGAGGTATGTCCAGATCGCCTGCCTGAGGGGATTTGAGTGAGGAAGTTTTTGATAAGGTGTGATGAGGATGCAGTTAAAGAGATGTGTGTGATGTGTGTAGGCAATAGAACTGAGTTTTTGGATAGTTCTGAATTCCATCAAGAGCTAATGCTTAAAATTTCCGCTTTAGTTAATATTTATATTAACATATATATAATATAAGAATATTTAGTTAAGATGCTATGTATTGTATTGTGTTTGTAATTTCACTACTCATTTTTCTGGTATGAGTATTATATAATAAATATACCATCTGCTGTGTGCTATATTATTTGCAGTGTGTGGTCATGATGATGTGGATGAGTGTGATAATGTTCTAAGTTAGAATAACTCTAGGGCAAACAGTGGGATCTGCTACACAATGTTGACCATTTTCTTTGATTCCAGTGGAGTTGTGCATCATGTGTACACACCACAAGGTCAAAACAATACCAAAGGAAGGTACTACCTGGAGGTTATCTGTCACCTTCATGATGCTGTTCAATGCAAATGACCGGACCTGTGGTCAATGGGAACTTGACAGCTCCATCATGACAACGCACCTGCCTATTCTTTACATCTGATTCAGACTTTCTTGGCCAAACACAACATTCCCCTGGTTCACCAGGCTCCCTATCTCCCCCACATGGCTACTTGCAATATTTGGCTGTTCCCAAAGCTGAAATTTCACTGACAATTTCCAGATTTGAGTCATGTGAAAAAATTGTAACAGTCCCAGCCGGAGCATGAGCGTTTAGGGCCAGGGCGATGTTGTCAGCGATTCTGAGAACAAAGGTACCTGAATGTGTGCCAAGGTCACTCACCGTCTCAATACTAAGTCAACAAAGGACGAGGTTGGGGGAAAGAATGTGTCTAGTACAGGTAGAGGTTAGATGCTGACCACTGGCGTTCCGATTTGGGAAGTGGGGGATTATTGACAGACAGAAGCCAGCAGAGCTTGATGCAACATTTTGAGTGACAGGAGTTCAGAGTGATGCGTTCCAATGGCAGCTGAATAGAGGTAGATCCAAACTAGATGATGGCTGGGTGAAGACATCCCCCAGAGGTCGATTGAACAGCTCTGGTACTGCTTGAGACTATATAATACTAGACAAAGTTTAACTCAAGAAGACTGGCCATGGAGTGAGAATGAGAGAGAGAGACAGAATTTAGCTAGGAGTGTTTAGCTTGCCGACTTAATAGAAGAGTGATTGATAGGCTGTTTTACGATTGTTAGTGAGATTGAACAGAGTTGCTGAACCAGCATATGCCTTTGAGTCTTGGCCAGTCGCACTATAAGGTGTGTGTTGGGTGCCCTGTGTCTAGAAGAGATCTGAATGTGTGTTGTATGTGCAGCACACCTTGTGAACAATGTATGTTCCAGAGTGTGTGTATACACAGATCGATTGAGTGTGTGATCATATGTGAGTATACGTTGAATGTATAATGTCCAGTTCACCCATCTAAGGGAGTGTGAGTGTGAGTGAATGCACAGAATACGAACGTGAGAATGAGTTTTTGAGAGTGTGTTGAGGGTGCAGATAAGGGGAGGGGAGTGTGGGGCAAGAACTGGGTTGGAGTAGTCTGGAGCAACATCAATAGCTTATAAACTCCGTGCATCTATTTAGATAAGATGTATTTCTTGTGTTGTTTGTAATTTCATTGCACTCACTTTAATAGTAGTTGTATGGGATCAAGATGTTGAGCAGCACATGAGCTGCAGTGGTCAGCGACCCATAGCTGACTGCTAGCGTCAGGGCAAGCGAACCATAGCTGCCAAGACCCTTCTACACCTCCACGCGGTGATCCTGGATAACAGGCTGCAGCAGGGCAGACTTGTTAAGGAGAAGGGATCGAAGAGGGAATGCTAACCCGGTACTCAAAAAATGCTTACTGAAGTCGGATGTGTTGGATCAAAAGGTGCAAATATCGCAGTCAAGCTGTAAACTACGACACAACGCATTCCGTTCTCTGGACTACATTCTGCTACTTAAGCCCTTTCAGTGTTTGGTAGCGGGAGATTGAGAACGAACAACGAAGAAGAAGAAGTAGTTGTATGAGTATGATATAATAAATATGCCACCTGCTGCGTGCTATGTTATTTGCTGTGTGTGGTTGTGAATGATGTGGATGAGTGTGGTAACATTCTAGATAGAATTACCCCAGTGGAAACCTGGACTTTGCTACAACATTATGCGAAATGCAACAACCCAGTTATACTCCATTCCCAAAGAGGATTCCTGAAATGCTTTCAACAATGGCAGGACTGCTGAGAGAAGTGTGTGGAGTCCCAAAAATGAGAGAAGTGTGTGGAGTCCCAAGGATGAGAGAAGTGTGTTGAGTCCCAAAAATGAGAGAAGTGTGTGGAGTCCCAAGGATGAGAGAAGTGTGTGGAGTCCCAAGGACTGCTGAGAGAAGTGTGTCGAGTCTCAAGGACTGCTGTGAGAAGTGTGTGGAGTCCCAAGAATGAGAGAAGTGTGTGGAGTCCCAAGGATGAGAGAAGTGTGTGGAGTCCCAAGGACTGCTGAGAGAAGTGTGTGGAGTCCCAAGGATGAGAGAAGTGTGTGGAGTCCCAAGGACTGCTGAGAGAAGTGTGTGGAGTCCCAAGGATGAGAGAAGTGTGTGGAGTCCCAAGGATGAGAGAAGTGTGTGGAGTCCCAAGGATGAGAGAAGTGTGTGGAGTCCCAAGGACTGCTGAGAGAAGTGTGTGGAGTCCCAAGGATGAGAGAAGTGTGTGGAGTCCCAAGGACTGCTGAGAGAAGTGTGTGGAGTCCCAAGGATGAGAGAAGTGTGTGGAGTCCCAAGGATGAGAGAAGTGTGTGGAGTACCAAGGATGAGAGAAGTGTGTGGAGTCCCAAGGACTGCTGAGAGAAGTGTGTGGAGTCCCAAGGATGAGAGAAGTGTGTGGAGTCCCAAGGATGAGAGAAGTGTGTGGAGTCCCAAGGACTGCTGAGAGAAGTGTGTGGAGTCCCAAGGATGAGAGAAGTGTGTGGAGTCCCAAGGATGAGAGAAGTGTGTGGAGTCCCAAGGATGAGAGAAGTGTGTGGAGTCCCAAGGACTGCTGAGAGAAGTGTGTGGAGTCCCAAGGATGAGAGAAGTGTGTGGAGTCCCAAGGACTGCTGAGAGAAGTGTGTGGAGTCCCAAGGATGAGAGAAGTGTGTGGAGTCCCAAGGACTGCTGAGAGAAGTGTGTGGAGTCCCAAGGATGAGAGAAGTGTGTGGAGTCCCAAGGATGAGAGAAGTGTGTGGAGTCCCAAGGACTGCTGAGAGAAGTGTGTGGAGTCCCAAGGATGAGAGAAGTGTGTGGAGTACCAAGGATGAGAGAAGTGTGTGGAGTCCCAAGGACTGCTGAGAGAAGTGTGTGGAGTCCCAAGGATGAGAGAAGTGTGTGGAGTCCCAAGGATGAGAGAAGTGTGTGGAGTCCCAAGGACTGCTGAGAGAAGTGTGTGGAGTCCCAAGGATGAGAGAAGTGTGTGGAGTCCCAAGGACTGCTGAGAGAAGTGTGTGGAGTCCCAAGGATGAGAGAAGTGTGTGGAGTCCCAAGGACTGCTGAGAGAAGTGTGTGGAGTCCCAAGGACTGCTGAGAGAAGTGTGTGGAGTCCCAAGGATGAGAGAAGTGTGTGGAGTCCCAAGGATGAGAGAAGTGTGTGGAGTCCCAAGGATGAGAGAAGTGTGTGGAGTCCCAAGGATGAGAGAAGTGTGTGGAGTCCCAAGGACTGCTGAGAGAAGTGTGTGGAGTCCCAAGGAAATTAAAGTTTCAAACCTCCAGGTGAGTAATTGTATTTTTTTGGCCCAAAGGTCGGATACTTTTCGAACAGACCTCATATATATATATACACACACACACATACACACACACACATTGACTTGATAATTGATTGTTAGAATCTTCTCACCTTTCAGAGTCTGTCCCCAATTATCTGGAGTAGCGCGATATGCTACACTAAAGTCATTCACTTTAGCATTGTTCCATGTGCCATATTTACTATATTCATTGTCTATGGCCCTCCTCTTTCTCCCTGGAGAGACAAACAAAGAGTAATTATAATACTGTAATAATGTTAAATCTATACATCAGTACCTCCCATTTGTGTTTTGGCTAAGATTCTGAGAAAGGTGTCTGAAAGTAAAATGTGCATCTTTTCTTCTTTTCTTTTGTCTTCTCACTTTCTACTGGGATACAGTAGCCCAGTGTTGTGGTAGCCCAATGTCGTGGTAGCCTAATATCGTAGTAGCAAAGTATCATGGTAGCCCAGTGTCGTGGTAGCCCAGTGTCGTGGTAGTTTCTTTCATGTTAATTGCCAATCGAAAGTGATGATGGCGACATCGTTTTATTTGGTCTTGATGATGTAACTTGCACTGTATTTGGATTTTAGTGAGGAAGCAATTGTGGTGGTCATCAAGCTCACTCACTTGTCCCGAGCTACCCTGGACCAGTGGCAAGACCACCAGTCGAGCCAACTGGAGGTAACTCAAGATGCAGACATTCTGGTCTTACCTCCCTTGAGACAAGGGGCTCACCTAGAACTTGTGGGATTCGATCTTCCACCATTACTGTTCATCACTTTTAGAGGCGAGTGTGTTACCTCTCAATAACAGCAACCCAATGTCAAATCCAAATAACAATGATATGACCATCAATCAATGGTTGATGTGGTAAATGATATAGAGCAAATGTTTTCACAAGTTCCAAGAAATAATGGCCACACTAAACTATGCTTTTCTGTTGCACCAAAAATAACTATTAAAGATAACCATTTATGTGAACGACTTTGATGATGATGTTATAGATCTGGTCAGGCATTAGCCTGTAGGCCCAATGACCTGTCATGGTATCTGTACACGTTTGTTAGTTGGTGATTAGCTCCATATATCTGGCCTTAGGGAAAATAGCATCTTTTGTTATATTGTTGAGCACATTACTTAAAGAGATGGTGATCAACCGTTTTGTATGGATGTCCTTCCAGTTGGCACTCTGGAGTGTGTTGTGGTTGTATTCTGTTTAAGTTATTGTTATTTGAGATATGCTGGGTACATAGCTGGAAAATGGTGGTCTGATTCCTCCTTGTGAGTTGATTGATCATGTCATTGGATTGTCACGTATGTAGACCCCTGTCCTGGTATTTTCCATAGCCCCATACATGCAGTCAAGTTCTTTGTTTGCTGTTTTTATGAGTTGACTGACTGTTTGTAGAGTTTCTGTGTAGACCTGTTTGTAGAGTTGCTGTGTAGGGCTGTTTGTAGAGTTGCTGTGTAGACCTGTTTGTAGAGTTGTTGTGTAGGGCTGTTTGTAGAGTTGCTGTGTAGACCTGTTTGTAGAGTTGCTGTGTAGGGCTGTTTGTAGAGTTGCTGTGTAGGGCTGTTTGTAGAGTTGCTGTGTAGACCTGTTTGTAGAGTTGTTGTGTAGGGCTGTTTGTAGAGTTGCTGTGTAAACCTGTTTGTAGAGTTGCTGTGTAGGGCTGTTTGTAGAGTTGCAGTGTAGACCTGTTTGTAGAGTTGCTGTGTAGGGCTGTTTGTAGAGTTGCTGTTGTGTATGGCTGTTTGTAGAGTTGTTGTGTAGGCCTGTTTGTAGAGTTGTGTAGGGCTATTTGTAGAGTTGCTGTTGTGTATGGCTGTTTGTAGAGTTGTTGTGTAGGCCTGTTTGTAGAGTTGTTGTGTAGGCCTGTTTGTAGAGTTGCTGTGTATGGCTGTTTGTAAAGTTGCTGTGTATGGCTGTTTGTAGAGTTGCTGTGTAGGGCTGTTTGTAGAATTGCTGTGTAGGGCTGTTTGTAGAGTTGTTGCTGTGTATGGCTGTTTGTAGAGTTGCTGTGTAGGGCTGTTTGTAGAATTGCTGTGTAGGGCTGTTTGTAGAATTGATGTGTAGGGCTGTTGCTGTGTATGGCTGTTTGTAGAGTTGCTGTGTAGGGCTGTTTGTAGAGTTGCTGTTGTGTATGGCTGTTTGTAGAGTTGTTGTGTAGGCCTGTTTGTAGAGTTGTGTAGGGCTATTTGTAGAGTTGCTGTTGTGTATGGCTGTTTGTAGAGTTGTTGTGTAGGCCTGTTTGTAGAGTTGTTGTGTAGGCCTGTTTGTAGAGTTGCTGTGTATGGCTGTTTGTAAAGTTGCTGTGTATGGCTGTTTGTAGAGTTGCTGTGTAGGGCTGTTTGTAGAATTGCTGTGTAGGGCTGTTTGTAGAGTTGTTGCTGTGTATGGCTGTTTGTAGAGTTGCTGTGTAGGGCTGTTTGTAGAATTGCTGTATGGCTGTTTGTAAAGTTGCTGTATGGCTGTTTGTAGAGTTGCTGTGTAGGGCTGTTTGTAGAGTTGTTGTGTAGGGCTGCTTGTAGAGTTGTTCTGTAGGCCTGTTTGTAGAGTTGTTGGGTATGGCTGTTTGTAGAGTTGTTGGGTATGGCTGCTTGTAGAGTTGTTGTTGTTTATGGCTGTTTGTAGAGTTGCTGTTGGGTATGGCTGTTTGTAGAGTTGTTGTTGTTTATGGCTGTTTGTAAAGTTGTTGTTGGATTTGGCTATTCTTGTCTTGATACCTTCTTTGTCAATCTATTTGCCTTGTCTTTGACAGATTTGTTTGAGTGCCCAGGGACCTACTGTATAACTATTCTGACAACATGGGAAGTGACAACATGGTCAGCATATAGAATATTTTGATAAGACCATATCTAGAATATTCAGAAACTTTCGAAGTTCAAGAGCTGTCATCGAAGTGTGTAAAAATAACAATGTTTTAGACCTTTCAGGGAAAGGCATCGTTTTCAGATGGTGCAAGTGAAAGTGAAGTTAACAGACAAAATGGCATGAAAAGGGGCACAGAGATACAATAAATAAGCAAGGCCATGAGGTGAAGTTAATGGCAACAGAATGGCAAGAATTAGGGTATGAGTTGATGTTAACAGATAAAATTAACAGACAGATACATGAGGTACATGTTACAGAATTACAGGGGTACAACGAGCCAAAACCATGGAAGCCCTAAAAATACGGTTTGTGGTTCCAGAACATAACTTGAGAACCCGGTCCGAGTGTTTCAGTTCATTGAACGAGGCATGGTCCTCAACTCTCAAACAATGCAAGTTGGGGCTGGCCGACCAAAATAGGTCGCGTTCTCACGGTTTGAACTGGGAATCCCCGTCAACAAGCGGTCAGTCAGTAGTTTGGAAAATAAGGCAGCCTTTCTTTGGGACAAGCGAGTTCAAATACAGTTTGTGGGAAATGAACTCAAGAAAGTAGAAGTCATGGACTAAAGCGGGGGAAGCTTAGCATATAAGCTGGGGGAAGACAGAATAGAGGACAGATCAGAAGCAGCAGGAAAGGTTGTCCTACCAGGCAGTATAGTGAGTAGCACTTAGTCAAGAACAAGTAGATAGTTAAAAGCTACAGAACTTAGCCAGTGAGTGACAATAGTGGAGTCATAGAATTAGAAGCCACCGAAGCAGACCAACACGGAAAGGCAACGAGAGACCACACACATGTAAGAATCTGTCTTTGTGTGATGTTTTGTTCGAGACGTCGTCGCTAACATCTTGCTCGAGTGACCTGACTTCATTCTCGTTAGTTGGAGATGGGCTGCTGTAACACGAAGCTGTCGTTCTAGACGACCGTTGTGATTTGTGGGTTTCCTTGTCCTGACAACCACAGTAACACAACCACTGTCATCTGTCATAGACATGAGCACAGCTGCAGTCAGAGCACAGATGCATTCACCGACTGCCTGATGTAGAGACGAGGCAAGAGGTCCAGTAGACATCTGCCTTACACGAGACGAGACAAGAGGTCCCGTAGACATCTACACATCTGCCTTACGTGAGACGAGACAAGAGGACCAGTAGACAGCTGCCTTACGTGAGATGAGACAAGAGGTCCAGTAGACATCTGCCTTACATGAGACGAGACAAGAGGACCAGTAGACAGCTGCCTTACGTGAGACGACACAAGAGGTCCAGTAGACATCTGCCTTACGCGAGACGAGGCAAGAGGTCCATCAGACATCCATATTTGTGTAAGCTGAGAGGACAGATAGATGAGGACTGAGAAATTGTAGATAGACATCCTTTATATCAACGCACAGAGATAGACAGTAAATGAGGACTGAGAAATTGTAGACAGACATCCTTTATATCAACGCACAGAAATATACAGTGAATTGAACAATTGCTAGATTCCGACCACGTGATGAGAACCCTGGGTCAAGTTTAGTACTAGAGTAAGACCTGTGCTACTTGCACGAACCTTTAGAAGTAATCATAGCCAGATAGAGAAGTGATGATAACCAACCTTTTGAGAGACATTAGAAATCATTTATAACTGATGCACAATATGATATTTTCAACGAGCCTAGTGATTTGATTTGTTGTGCATAATTGTTTTACTTGTGAAAAATACATGCTTTGTTTTACTTGTGTTAAATGAATTGTTAGTAGTTAAATTTAGAGTGTGTTAAGGAGTGATAGTGGTAAGGAAGATAGGATAGAGAATACGTTAACCCTGCTACATATTATATTAAATGGTGCCATGACCAGGATATCTAGCTTAGATTAGGGTACGTATAGATCTCAGATAAGTCAACAGACACAAGGACACAAGAGAAGGTATGAGAAAAATGTTTTCTTTTATACGTAAACGAAGACAGACAAATTATTCATTTTGGTAAAATGTCTGACAGACGAGGCAGATGGGGGAAATGTCATAAATGCCTCAGTTTACATAAATCTGCAGCGTGTCTTATTAACTTAACAGTTCCCACATTATGGCGAAATGTATCCTGTGCAGTAATACCAGTAATCCAAATAGCGACAGTAAGAAAAGACAGAATTACAGCTCTGGACGAGAAAATAAGGGAATATAAAAAGAAAGAATTGTTCCCTGATGAAGAAGCCAATTTATCAACATGTTCATTTTGGCAAACGCCTTCTTTCTAATAACAACAATTCAAACACCCGCTTGTATTTCAGTGAAGAGACCCCCGCTCCCCCAGAAGATGTGTATGGAATCAGAATCAGAGAGATATGCCATGATAACAAGTTTTCTTACCAGAACTTGTACAATTTGAACCTTTGACGCACACAACAAGTCCCACATCTGTCACTGTCCCTTGACTATCATTTGTTAAACATTCAGCACAAACTACCACAGTGATTTGAGTCTGTTCAATGGCAGTATTGGCTTGAGCTTTTATAAGTTTATTTACTTTATTGACGTCTTCCAGCTGAGGAACTGTAAATAAAGAGCAGATTGTGACGATACCTGAATGAACTGTGCTAAGTTTGATAATGACTCATTTGATGTGCACACCATGACAATGGAACACATTCTACAAAGATGTATGCTCAAACAAGAAGAGAGAGAACAACACTGGTCTTGTGAGACAGATGAGAGATAAACGCTGTACAATGGTGTTCTTTGTAAGAGAAACCAGGACCTTGATACAAGGATGAATGAAGAAGAAGTTCTGGTTTAAATCATGCCTTGTTTTTGCTATACTTTATAGGGTCTGTTTTAAAATATTTGCCTCCAACAGATGTCCATAGTGAACATCTGTTTAGCACTGTTGGCAACATCTTTACAGACAACAAATGTCATCATTTGGCAAAGGTATAAAACAGAGAAGACTGGATGGAGGAAACTGATTTAAAGATATCAAAGGTATAAAGAGATGTTTGATTTAAGAATATTAAAATATAAAACAGAGATAACTGGATGGATCAAAGTGATTTAAGAATATTAAAAGTGTAAAACAGAGATAACTAGATGGATGAAAGTGATTTAACACTATTAAAAGTGTAAAACAGAGATAACTAGATGGATGAAAGTGATTTAAGAATATTAAAAATAATAAAACAGAGAAGAAGAGTAATAAGAATCAATAAATATATTTATTATCATCAACTTTAGAACAAGAAATTACCCTTTGGATTTATGGTCACTATGACAGACTCTCCATACTCTCCTTCAAAGTTGCTATTGATAGTCATGACCTGGAGACAAAGGTAAGTTATATTATATACAACAGACTAGTATTTTACCTGACACTGCTGAGGACAATTATGATAATAGTCAATTTTTTAAACACTATCCATCCATCATATCTGCATTGTACTCCCATCCTGCCCTCTAACATGCCATCGCCTCTCCCCCTACCTAACCCATCTCTCTGCCAATTTCCTCCCTTCTAAATCTGTTGATCTCTTTCCACCATACCGCAAATCTCTTCCCCCTCCCATTAAACTGCTCTTATTGCCCATCTCAACTCACCAATCTGCCAATCCCTCTACCCTCTCATTAACGTGCCCATTTCTCCATGCCCTACAATCTCTTCCCCCTTTAACCTACCCATCTCTTCTTCTTTCAAGCTTTGATTCCCAACTTTGCACAGGAAATGGCATAATTTTGTAACACACACAATTAGATAGTAAATGTAAATGAAGCCACCAATGTTCACAATAAATAGAAAGAAATTTAACATTTAGAATTTTGCTGTAGTCAAAATCAGTTCATTGTCCCAGTTCATTGTGTCAGTATTTGCTGTAAACAATATTCTTCGTGAAGCCATAACAAGTGATGGGAACGACAGAAATATACAAGCACCAAGTTTTTGAGGAGATAACTAGTAATTTAGTAATTTATTTTGGTCAATTCCATTTAATTATATTATACATGGAATATAGAGAAATGATGATATACCCATAACTCATGACAGGAAATACATGAGAAGTTGAAATGAGCTACACTGATACACTTATCGCCAGTGGAATGTTCAGTGAAAATTTGAGCTATATATGTCTTTCCGTTCGCGATTTAAGGTGTCTTGAGATAGATATATATATATATATACACACACTCTTTCACAACTTGTTATTCCGTGTCCATGTTTCTGCACCATAAAATAGTGACGAATATACATAACACCTGACAACTCTCCTTTTGAATTTATGATTTATCTGTTTGGATGCCAATATGTGCTATATCTATTTGGATGCCAATATGTGCTATATCTGTTTGGATGCCAATATGTGCTATATCTGTTTGGATGCCAATATGTGCTATATCTGTTTGGATGCCAATATGTGCTATATCTGTTTGGATGCCAATATGTGCTATATCTATTCTTTTTCTGATTTCTTTTTCACAGCTGTCTTCTTCCATTATTATATGGCCTAAATAGGAGAAACTGTGTACATGCTCTAGTAGTTGATCTTTTATTTTTATATGCATACATGGTTTCTTGTCACTTTTCCCAAGTGTCATTAGCCTTTGTTTTCTTTATGTTTATGTCTAATCCAGGACTTATTTTGTATATTGTTTTGTCACAAGCTCCTGTAAATTCTTGCTCATGTTTTGCCATCAAAACTGTATCAGCCACTTATCTGAGGTTATTCATTGCCACTCGTCCGATGACAAGACCTGGCAACCCTGTTATCTCCTTGAATATTTGTTCTGTGTAGATATTAAAAAGGCAAGTGGATAATACACATCCCTGTCTCACTCCTCTTTTTACACTTATATTTGGAAAGCATAACTTTCCTGACTTTACTGTAGCAGTTTGTTTCCAGTACAGATTACTGAGCAGTCTTATGTCTTTACCATTTAGATCTATTTCTTGGAAACATTTAATTAATTCCTCTTGGATGATTTCTACCAATAATTGGATACATTATATGATAAATATCAAGAAAAATACATAAAATGTCTTAGAATGCCAGGATTTAGCTGTAAGTGAACATTACAAAACATTTTTTTATTTTTGTTAACTATACTACCTACAAAACTATATAAATATGCCAATATATTTAGTTATTAAAACAGAACATTCATTTATCTTTAATATAATAGATAATTTTTTAAAAATCTGTTGAAAATTGAGACAACTATAGCTGAAATTATTGAAACACCTCGTTGGAAAATATAACATAAATTAATCTGACCACTGAGTGTTTTTTCATCTGAATGGCCACAACTTACTTCAAATAAATAACTCTGCTCCACCAAGACAGTCCTCACATCAGTAACGTTATACACATTTTGACAGGACGTTGTAGCTTCATCTGTAATGTTGTAATATGTCACCTGTAAATAGAACAGACGGCACAGTAAATTATGAAGAAGGTATACAAATATACATCTGCACAATGTGGAGACTTTATATTGATATTAACACATGTATGGGAGTGACTGTCGTTATATTTGTAACATTGCTTACACAATTAATGAGAGAAATCATAACTAGAAGTCAGGAGGTACGAAAAGTGTCCTTTACAGATGGCTACTCAATAAAGATGCTCACAAACCAAAAAAATAATATTTTAAGAACACCCCTATTAAAATACAAGAATGTTTCAACATAAAAGGTCTGCTGACATCCCTACCACAACAAAGATCAGCTAACATCTCCACCACAACAAAGATCAAATGACATGTCCACAACAAAATTCAGCTGACATCACCACCACGGAGATCAGATGACATCCCCATCATAATAAAAGATAGCTGACATCCCCACCACAACAAAGATCAGCTAACATCCCCACCACAACAAAGATCAGCTAACATCCCCACCACAACAAAGATCAGCTAACATCCCCACCACAACAAAGATCAGCTAACATCCCCACCACAACACAGATTAACTGACATCTCCACAACAAAGATCAGCTAACATCCCTACCACAACAAAGATCAGCTAACATCCCCACCACAACAAAGATCAACTGACATCTCCAGCACAACAAAGATCAGCTAACATCTACACCACAACAAAGATCAAATGACATGTCCACAACAAAGATCAGCTGACATCACCACAACAAAAATCAGCTGACATCACCACCACGGAGATCAGATGACATCCCCATCATAATAAAAGATAGCTGACATCCCCACCACAACAAAGATCAGCTAACATCCCCACCACAACAAAGATCAACTGACATCTCCACCACAACAAAGATCAACTGACATCTCCACCACAACAAAGATCAACTGACTTTTCCACAACAAAGATCAGCTAACATCCCCACCACAACAAAGATCAACTGACATCCCCACCACAACAAAGATGAGCTAACATCCCCACCACAACAAAGATCAACTGACATCTCCACCACAACAAAGATCAACTGACATCTCCACAACAAAGATCAGCTAACATCCCCACCACAACAAAGATCAGCTAACAACCCCACCACAACAAAGATCAACTGATATAGCCACCACAACAAAGATCAACTGACATCCCCACCGCAACAAAGATTAGATGACATCCCCACCACAACAGGGATCAGATAACATCTCCACCACAACAAAGATCAGCTAACATCCCCACCACAACAAAGATCAGCTAACATCCCCACCACAACAAAGATCAGCTAACATCCCCACCACAACAAAGATCAGCTGACATCTCCACCACAACAAAGATCAGCTGACATCTCCACCACAACAAAGATCAGCTAACATCTCCACCACAACAAAGATCAGCTAACATCCCCACCACAACAAAGATCAACTGACATCACCACCACGGAGATCAGATGACATCCCCACCGCAACAAAGATTAGATGACATCCCCACCACAACAGGGATCAGATGACATCTCCACCACAACAAAGATCAGCTAACATCCCCACCACAACAATGATCAGCTGAGATCTCCACGACAACAAAGATCAGCTGACATACCCACCACAACAAAGATCAGCTAACATCCCCACCACAACAAAGATCAACTGACATCCCCACCACAACAAAGATCAGTTGACATCCCCACCACAACAAAGATCATCTAACATCCCCACCACAACAAAGATCAGCTAACATCCCCACCACAACAAAGATCAGCTAACATCCCCACCACAACAAAGATCAGCTAACATCCTCACCACAACAAAGATCAGCTAACATCCCACCACAACAAAGATCAGCTAACATCCCCACCACAACACAGATCAACTGACATCTCCACAACAAAGATCAGCTAACATCCCTACCACAACAAAGATCAACTGACATCCCCACCACAACAAAGATCAGCTGATATCCCCACCACAAAAAAGATTAGATGACATCCCCACCGCAACAGGGATCAGATGACATCACCACCACAACAAAGATCAACTGACATCTCCACAACAAAGATCAGCTAACATCCCCACCACAACAAAGATCAGCTAACATCCCCACCACAACAAAGATCAGCTAACATCCCCACCACAACACAGATCAACTGACCTCTCCACCACAACAAAGATCAACTGACATCTCCACAACAAAGATTAGCTAACATCCCTACCACAACAAAGATCAACTGACATCTCCACAACAAAGATCAGCTAACATCCCTACCACAACAAAGATCAACTGACATCCCCACCACAACAAAGATCAGTTGACATCCCCACCACAACACAGATCAACTGACATCTCCACAACAAAGATCAGCTAACATCCCTACCACAACAAAGATCAACTGACATCTTCACAACAAAGATCAGCTAACATCCCTACCACAACAAAGATCAACTGACATCTCCACAACAAAGATCAGTTGACATCCCCACCACAACAAAGATCAACTGACATCCCCACCACAACAAAGATCAGCTGACATCTCCACTACAACAAAGATCAGCTGACCTCTCCACAATGAAGGCTGGCTGGAAAGTATCTCCAACATCCTCTATATCTTACCCGAATGGTGCAATCTGAAAGATTTTTTTTCCTGTCCATCTCATAATGTCATCCTTCTAAATATATAATTATTTTGTTCATTAATTCTCATTTTACCTCTAATTTCTTCAAGTCCTATTTTTGTTCCTTTTCCTTTCACAAGGTGTGCTAGAGTTCTATATATCCACATTTCAGAGGCACCTGTTCTACTATCCAACAGTTCATTGCACATGTTTCTATACCCCATAGCAAAGATGATTATATATAAGAATTGATCACTAATTTCTAATCTGTGAATTACTTGTTTGGGTGTCAATATCTGTCTCAAGTTGGTGGATACAGCTTAGCCATTTTTATTCTTTTCCTGATTATTGTTATTTCCCTTTTGTCCTCCATTATTATATTTTCAAGATAAGAGAAGATCTTGAGCTGCTCTAGTATAACGTCATTTATTTTTAAACATAGAGCTAATTTCTTGTCTACAGGGTTAATTTGTCATAGTTTGTTTTCTCAGTGTTCTTCTTCTTCTTCGTTCGCTGACAGACGTCAACCTTTCTCAGTGTTCAATCCAAAGTGCTCAAATGGAGAAAGGCAGAAATGGCAGCTTAGGACCAATCTTGCTGGAGGAGGGTTGTCACAATGGCATATGTTCCAAAAACGAATGACAGGCATTGATTGATAATTTCAAAATACATGCGTAGCGCACTGGTTAGCAAGCTGGCTTCGCATCTGAGTGGTCCTGGGTTCTTCTTCTTCTTCTTCGTACGCAGTCAGACAGTAACCATTATTTTTTCGAAAAAAGTGGCGGTCATCCTGAGGCTGTCGACACTGCCATAGAGCTTGTCTTGTGGTTCCACTGGTGATGGCCACATCTGCTCTCTCTGATCCTCATATGTCAGGCAGTTCTGCAGCAGATGCTCAGCGGTCATTTTCTCGGTACCACACGGGCATTCGTCGGTACCACCTATCTTCAATTTGTTGAATAGGTGGTACCTCAGTCTATTGTGGCCAGTGCGAAGTCTGAAGACAACGACCTGCTCTCTTCTGTTCAACTGGTAATAGGCATCGTTTTTGGTGTAGCCGGTATGTTCAGTTTCCCATTTGGTATCGTATCTGGCTTTAATAAGCCGTTTTGACTCTTCGTACGTCATACTAGTATCTGTTTGTGGTAGTCTTGCACCTTCTTTTGCCAGTCTGTCTGCCTCCTCGTTGCCTTGGATGTTGCAGTGTGATGGGACCCACTGTACCACTACCCTTTTTGGTGCGGACTGCTGGCATAGTTGACAGAGTGCTGCTCTTAAGTCATTAAGCTGTGTTTTTCTGGCTTTTTAGCGCTGTGACTACAGCCAGAGCATCTGTAAACAGGACTATATGGCTTTAATTTTCTTTATGTGTCGGTCCTGGGTTCATTCCCCAGTTGAGGCGGAAATGTTTTTTCAGACCGCAACGGCTACCGGGTCGACCCAGCCTTAAATGGGTACCAGTTCAGTTCAGGAAGTAAAAGCAATGAGGGAGAGGAGATTGCTACTGTCCTCATATAGCTAAGGCTTTGAAATGTGAGATCGTTAACACCTGATACCCTTACGGCAGTAATGCTATGAGTTACTTTACTATTTACATCCAACAAACCTAGTCATCTTCATATATTCTCTATCCACCATTCAGGTCTTTGAAAGCTGGATCTCAGTATCAAAGAAAACCCTAACAAACACTTTTAAAATATATAACGGGACTTGCATTCTATGGAAACAGTAGGACCCTATACTGCATACCAGATCACACAGGCATTTGAGGCAATGAAGGTGCTGATAAAATGACAAAACTGGAGGAACAAACAAGCAACAACCCAATATCTCCACCAACCAAAGAACTACTAAAAACAATCTACAATAACTGCAGACAACAATGGATGGACTGAAGGGCTACATGTATGACAGTAAGAGCTCTGTATGCAGACATGTCTCAACCCAAACCCAAAGGAATACAACATCCATGGAAGTTATTTTACATTGCATGAACCACCTCTAATCTTTCACGTAACATGATAATAGACTTACTGTGTCTTGGCCAGTACCATTCAGAGTTTGACGTATCACAAACTTTGTTATTGTCCCATTACGGTTAACTTCATCAGGACAAGTGAATGTTATGCTGAGCTTCTTGGCAACAGTTTCATGCTGCTTCACAGCCAGATTTTTAGGGGCTCCTGGACCTGTCAAAATTGACCAAATGAAAAACTGAGTATCAGTGTATTACAAATGCATGTAGAGTATCTGATTAAATGGGAATGTCCAGAGAGAAACTGTCTCCAGTAACCATTTGATTGATTGATTGGTCTTTTTGGTGCAAGTGAAGCATAGGGCATCCACTACAACTGGCCTTTATAAAGGGCGCCTGTAACAGTGCATTTGTAGTTGTGGTTTAAATGGTCTCACATGATGATGTTTCTAGCTTCATATACAACCCTCTTTAGTCACCTCTTATAACATGCTTGGGTGGTTACAGTGGTCCAATTCTGTAGACTTTAGTACCACTTGGGTGTAGTAAGCATTTGGAGGTTAAATAATGTTATGAATCTAAGACCTGTGACAAAGAAATTTTATGGTCACAAAAATATAACTACAAATTGTCACATTGTTTATGTTATAATTCCCTGAATCTGACATGTCACATTACACCGCACTGGAGGCAGTTACATCTTTGTCTCTACTCATTTGATTTTGAAGAAGTTCAAGTGTCTGTAATATCCTTCTTGTATGTGTTTGTTGGGTGGTAGGTTTCGAATATTGACATTAATTCACACTCTTGAACTTTCTTTTGGCCCCCACCACAAATTATCCATGCACCGTTTTAGTCATTTTCAAATGATATTACGAATGCTTCACAACCCAAATTTACATGGATCCCAGCCTGGAAGTTGGTTATAAAACGTCTTTTAAATCACAACATTTATATATGTGCTCAAAACATACAGAAGAACCAAGCATTTACATACAGCCCTCTGTCGCTCTCAATGTTTTTCTTCCTGGCACTATTCAAAGCTCTTGTCTATTTACTCATATGCCCATTTCAGTATGTGTCAAGGTCAATAGAAAACCCATTGACAGTTCTTAATGTATAACTGGTATATTGGGGACCGAGTGGTCTCGAGGTAAGACATCGGCCTAATGTGCTGGAGGTCGCGGGCTCAAATCAAAATTGGAGACCAGGATCTTTTCATGTGGACTTTCTGGTATTTCTCCAGAGTGGTAGAGATTGGACACGATGTGCAATGTCGCACACGTTTAAAAAACCCTTGGCAGTTGGTAGTCAAAAAGAGTAGACCTAATGGCCGGTGCCTGGGCACAATTCCAAATAATGTTAAAAATCTACCCAAACTATTACGGGATCCTTGACGGTGCTACAGAGTTCGTGCATTGTGCTGAGACTCTTAACAAATATGAATAAGAACAAAGCACTTATGGGTTAAACAGTGTGCAATAACGTTGATTCTTTGACTAAACTAAACTAAACTAACTGCTATATTGAACGTTTGTGAAGGAAGTGACACTCAGTCTGTATTAGTTCACAAGAACTATCACAAGTCTGTTGATATCATCAATGTTATCTACTTCCTTTTCTGTGAGTTCTGTTAGTGACAACGATGCAGTATGGGATAACTTCCTGAGTGGGTAGTTCAGTATCTGATAATTTCATACCAAGGTCATCAATCTAAGACCCACAACTCTGGCCCTCAGAACTTATTGAATATCATGAGCAAATTTCTTCTCTTCCTCTCCAGTGCAAGACAAAGATGGTGGTCAGATGCACACTCAAGACTTTTCTTTGTCATATTTCAATTTTATGGTAGGTTAGCATAATCCAAGCACTGATACAAGACTGACTTCTCAGTAATAGTTTCCGCTCAAGTCTGTCTACCTAATGCATCATCAATGCATCCTCCCGCTAAGCTGGCCTAATGAAACAAGCCAGATTTCCTTGTCTTATCTCGTTTTATCCACTTGTGCTGTGAGGCGTCGTGTGGAGTTGTAGTTTTCTGTCCAGGGCCAGAAGCATCGCTGAAGTAGTCGTCCTCCCATGACAAATATCCACAACATTTCCTATCCATCTAGTTCTCGGTCTGCAACAGTTACGAAAACTTGATCACTGTGCGTTAGGGGTAGTTGGTCAAGTTGCATTCTCATTAGGTGGCTGAAAGTCTGCAGGAAATTCTCCTGCAGACATTCCGTGTCATTGTCCAACTTGACAGAGCGTGTGTTGAGTTGAATCCGGTTGACATTGTGTCAGAGGTTAACGTTTTGATAAGTGAAAATTTCACGGATGATGATGTCATCTACACAGATGGATCCGTTATCTGTGGGTTGAGAAGCACATGGGCCTTCACGGCTCAGAGGGGTGGGAAAACGATCATCAAGGAGGAGTCTGGGGCTTTTGTGGTGACCACAAGCAGTCTGATCATGAAGATCATGACTGTTACGAAGGCAATGGTCTGGCTTGAAACAATAAGTAGCACACATGTGTGCATTCTCAGTGATTCAATGAGGATGTTCAGGAAGGCACAATTAGGCTGCACGCGGCCCCAGTTGTTGGAGTTGGTAGGGCGGTCAAGGTTGCAGAGAGTCACCTTCATACTCATTCCAGGACATGCAGGTGTCGAAGGGAACAAGAGAGCTGATAGGTTGGCAGGTACAGCTGTAGTGGAGCGTGGGAGATCATTGGACCAAGCTGATAACCTAAACACCGCTAGGGAAATTTGCCGGAAGTAAGATTCGGAAGTTGATCCAGAATCTAAGTTTTTGGTGCGAGTCGTTGAATTGGGTGTGAAATGAGGGTCAGCGAGTAAGAAACACCACACAGGGATCCAAAGGTGTCTGGATAACCAGCACAGGACCGGAACAGTCAGTAATCATGTGCTGGCAGACATTCTGAGGATGAGATCTGAGCGCGTATGAACTTGTCCTGAGTACAATGAAGATGATCCAACGACTAACTAACTAACTAACCAACTAACTAGGTGGCCAAACCACTTGATTCCCTCCTCATCAATATATTCAATGCAGGGTCTTGCTTCTACTATTTTTCGCACATCTTCATTGTGCATTCTGTCTCTCCTAGTTACGTTGATTGTTTTCCTGAGGCATCTCATATGTCGTGGTCATTCTAGAGATTTCGTTAATGTCCACGTTTGGGACTGGTAGCAGAGAGTTGACATGAATATAATGTTGATCAGCATTTCTTTTGTGGGCATGTTTATCTATGGTGTTTCAATAATGATGGCCGCTGCTATGCAATTGCATTTGATTTTTTGCACCTGATCTAAGTTTCTCTGTTTAGACCTCCATCCTGTGTAAAAATACTGCCCAAGTACCTGAATTCCTGCACTTGGTCCCGTTGACCATAATGTTCATGTTTTCAGGCAATCTGCTTATCTGCATAGTTTTTGTTTTGGATGTGTTAATTCTCATACTTTCACATGCAGAATTGAGCGCAGTTAGATGCTGCAAATCATCTGCGCTTTTATAAAGGAGTTAAATGAAAGTAACGTTGAGTTTCCCATCGTAATCAAGGGGAAACTCAGTGGTCTTGAGGTAAGGTGTCAGCCTCGGGTGCTGGAGGTTACGTGTTCAAATCACGGTAGAGACCAAGATTTTTTTCACGTAGATCATCTGATAAAAATTCTGCTGATCTCTGGGTAGTGAGATCGGACTCCTGTGTTCAGTGTTGAGCACGTTAAAAATTCCTTGGCAGTTGGAAATCGAAAAGAGTAGGCTTAACGGCCGATGCACTGACAAAATTCAAATAAAAAATCTACCCAAGTTATTTGTACCTTTAACCAGGTGGTTTGTTAAGAGCAGCTATAGATGGTGCCTAACTGGCTGCGGGTTTACTTAGCTCTAGTGTTTGAGTCTATTAAGATGGACTCGCACATAGGTAAAAACCACATTCCAAGAAACTGGTTGTATACAGACTAGTTTTCTAAACCCAGTGTAAAGACGTTAAGTTAAATAAGTATTCAATGTTTGTTTCGCTTAGCTGTCTCAGGGTGAATAATGCATCTGTGCAGCTCCTACCTCACCGGAAACCAGATTGAGTCCCACTTAGCTATGGTTCGAGGATTGGCCACATTCTCTGCTCCAAGATTTTGATGTACAGTTTTCCTATGTGGCTTAGCAGCGATATCCCCAGGTAGGAATCACTCTTTTTTTTTGTTGTATTTGTTTTTCCAGATTCTCACTATTATAGCTTTCTGCCAGTCTTCAGGGACTCTCCTTTGCTCCCAAGTCGCTAAGAATACACTCTGTTTTGTTGCCTTTGTTTTTCCAGATTCTCACTATGATAGCTTTCGGCCAGTCTTCAGAGACTCTCCTTTGCTCCCAAGTCACTAAGAATACACTCTGTTTTGTTGTATTTGTTTTTCCAGATTCTCACTATGATAGCTTTCGGCCAGTCTTCAGGGACTCTCCTTTGCTCCCAAGCTGCTAAAAATATTCTATGTAGCAATTTTACTCCTAGGAATTCACAAGCTCTAATTGCCTCGCAGGTTATTTCATCCGTGCCGGCAGCTTTACAGATTGGGTTTATTTTTTTAGAAGTTCCTCCTTCTCCTGGATTAATATTTCAGGCTGTTTTTCAGCTCCTATGTATGGAAGGCTCTGCGTATCATTCGGGTTTAGGAGTTCTAGTTCTTAAGTATTTGGGCAGCATTTTTTTCGGCAGACGGTAGGATCGACAAGGAAATTGAGACAAGGTGTAAGAAAGTATCTGCAGTGACTTCTCAGCTGTCCCCACTGCTTAGACACCCGAGCATTAGTTTGGCAACAAAGCAACAGCGGATAAACAGTCTATATTTATGCGGATTTTGTGCTACCAGTGCCAAACATGGCCTCTGTCAAGGGCGCATGAGAGCAGAATTTTGACTTGTGAAATGAAGTGTTTGAGGAAAGTCATCGGTGTTACCAGAAGAGACAGAATGCGGAACGACGACATTCGAAGTATGGTCGGCCCTACGTCTTGTGTCGAATAGATTTCCAGGCAGAAAATAAGTTGGTTTAGTCATCTTATGAGAATGCACCCTCATCATCTTCCACTGATGGCTTACAACGCTGGTAGATCTGACTAAAGGGCAAAGGGGTGAACGCGAGATAGGTAGATAGATGATATTAGAGTGATTGTGCAATGACAAGGGCTCACATTGACCGACACAACGCACTTGACGCAGGATAGATGACTTAAGCTCCCCATGGTGCTAAACGGCACAAGTGGAAAGAAAACTAACTAGGAAATACTCTCTCCATCATGCTTTCCTCTTTTCTGGATCGAAAATCAACGTCCCATGTTTGTCATTTATAATTGTGGTGGGATTAAAGCTGGCGTCTCTTACTCTCATTGCCCTGACACTTTTAAGGAAGTCTCTCGGTTTCTTATGACACATGAGCGCTAATTGTTCGCCGTATTTATTCCATGCGTCTGCTTTGGAGTTATTGATTATGTTTTTCTAATGTGTTCTTGTGAGTCTGTAGCTTGATTGCATAATTCTCTTGTGATTTCGATTTCAACCACTTCTGGTATAATTTTTTCTTTGCTTGTATTGCTTTCTGTAACTGTTGAATCCAACTCGCTGTTCTTTTCTTTAGGATCGTCAAAGTTCCTTCCTACCACATTTTGCATTCACCGTGTTCATCAGTGATGATTTGAACCATTGCCACTCATTCGTTACATTGTCATATGTTACTGGCAGGGACTTGTATTTTGTATGAACCCAAACCACATTTCTGTTGTTATTTATCCACAAATTTTCACACGTTCTTGGTCTAGTCCTCGAATGTCGTGCCACCATATTGGCAACCAGAAACTGATCCAGACTTCCTACGCTTGGGAAATATGTACTTGACAGAACTGATATGTCTGGCACTGTTCTGAGTTCTAGAAATGGGATAAACATGCTCAATTTATAGCTTGTACCTTTCTTTCCTCGCTTCATTCCATCCAACCATGTAGACAAGTTGTTCGTGCCTCAGATATACTCCCCTAGGCTTAGTCAGGTCACAGTCATTTAGCCTTTAACTCATTTGTCGTTGCTCAATGCCTACAAACAAATTCCTTTGTGACCGCTGGCGTTGCCGAACGCCTAACCCATAGCCTTTGGTGTTTTCTGGTTAATACCATAGAAACGGCTGAACATATGTGTATATGAATACTGAAAAACTAGGCAACTTCTGTCCGCTCGTTTCTTGTGGACCAATGGCTTGTTGATTTGATTGAGAATTTTGAAACAATCTCTTCTCCTTTTCAATTGGAACTGAAGGTTATTGGGGGTGATAAAGTTAAGGTGTTGCAACACATTTTTCTGAGGTAGATCTGTTCAGTTTGCTTATTTAGAAGTACTAAATATGTTTGAAGTGGAAACTAACAGATATGTCTTATAAAAGAACAGTAGCAGAGCTCTGTGAATAAAAATTGTTTCTGGAACTCTGGGGGACCCCAATTGGTGAGTCTTAAGTGTTTGTTTGTGGACATTTTCAACTTCATCTTCGTGTATCTCATAAACTAACACACACACAATAAAAACAATAACACCAACAAGGTCTTTATTAATATATATCTCCACACATGACAGAATCATATATAACCAACAATTTAAAAAATAGGTTAGAATCTCTCAACGTCAACAGCCATGACGTAACGTACTGAAAAATAATGCAGCTACAGGGAAATTACATTTTTGTGTGTTGTGTGGTAAATGTTTGTATGGTTACCTCTGTCTAGGAAAATAAATGATAAAAGTAGCTTTATTTCACAAGTACTGTGTATAACATGACAACTGTGCATAAATGACTTATTACAATGACATAAGACAATCAGCTATAATGATAAAGAAGAAACAACCAACTATGCCTCACAATTCTCTGCCTTTACTGTCTATGAAAACAAGAAAAACATTATTTTATGATGGAAACAGCTGTTATCTGAATAAGACTTACGATTTGGTGCAGTCTGAATCACTGCTACACTCGAATTGCTATTTCCTGCATCAGTTGCTGCCATTACAGAAATGCTGTAGTTCCAGAATGCCAGGACATTGCTAACTACATATGTGGTAGTGTTGTAGCCTGGAAGTAAGCAGACAGACATTGTATATTACGTATGTGGTTGTGTTGTAGCCTGGAAGTAAGCAGACATTGTAAATTACATATGTGGTTTGATTGTAACCTGGAAGTAAGCAGACATACATTGTATATTACGTATGTGGTTCTGTTGTAGTCTGGACGTAAGTGAGAGAGTGAGGTCGACGAACTGTGCAACCCTTTCTCACTTAAATAAAATTCATCGTGCAAGTCATTCTCTTTTCATTTATCCAGTACTAACACAGTCGAGTCCTGTGGACGAGCGGCAAAGCAGAGAGGGCAAGTCCGCTGACAAACTAAACTACAGTCAAAAAGCTGCGTCAGTTGCAGGACTCCTGGCTGAGCAATAAAGCAGATGAGATACATGGATTTGCTGACAATCATGATCACCGTCTTGCGAAGCGAACTTTTCATGCTTTCACTGCCTGCAAGTATGCAGACTCCAAATCGGAATCATCAGCCATCTCTGCACCCATCCACAATCCGGAATTACAGTATACTCGACTGGAAGGACTGGCTTGGTGAAAAAAGTAAAGGTCATCACTCGTGATGGACAAACAACAAGAAGAAGTAAGCAGACCGACATTGTATGTGGTTTGGTTGTAGCCTGGAAGTAAGTAGACAGACAGACATTGTATGTGGTTTGGTTGTAGCCTGGAAGTAGACAGACAGACATTGTATATTATGTATGTGGTTTGGTTGTAGTCTGGAAGTAAGCAGACAGACATTGTATGTGGTTTGGTTGTAGCCTGGAAGTAAGTAGACAGACAGACATTGTATATTACCAAGGTTATTGTATTGTAGTCTGGAAGTAAGCAGACAGACATTGTATGTGGTTTGGTTGTAGCCTGGAAGTAAGTAGACAGACAGACATTGTATATTACCAAGGTTATTGTATTGTAGTCTGGAAGTAAGCAGACAGACATTGTATGTGGTTTGGTTGTAGCCTGGAAGTAAGTAGACAGACAGACATTGTATATTACCAAGGTTATTGTATTGTAGTCTGGAAGTAAGCAGACAGACATTGTATGTGGTTTGGTTGTAGCCTGGAAGTAAGTAGACAGACATTGTATGTGGTTTTGTTGTAGCCTGGAAGTAAGCAGACAGACATTGTATGTGGTTTGGTTGTAGCCTGGAAGTAAGCAGACAGACATTGTATATTATGTATGTGGTTTGGTTGTAGCCTGGAAGTAAGCAGACAGACATTGTATATTATGTATGTGGTTTGGTTGTAGCCTGGAAGTAAGCAGACAGACATTGTATATTACCAAGGTTATTGTATTGTAGTCTGGAAGTAAGCAGACAGACATTGTATATTACCAAGGTGATTGTATTGTGGCCTGGAAGTAAGCAGACAGACATTGCACATTCATTAGTTATGTAGTTGATGACTGTCTATTTGATCCCGACATGCTAATTCTTTCTTTTTTCCCGCAAAGCAGTTTTTCTGGAATCTGCCTGGACCATATCCTTCCAGTCTTTTATTCATTGAACAATTTGGGAGGCATTAAAATTGTTCTGCCAGCTGCAGTACTTCCAGACCAGCATTCCATGTTCTGAAGTTAGTCTGACATTTCTTGTGTACAGCATTTTCAGTATTTGATGGACTGCACCCTGAGTGGTCAGCCAGGGTCTTTGTGTATGACAAGGACAAGAATAGCACCACTGCCTCACAGAGAGCATGTTGTAAGAGGTGAGTAACTGTGTAACATGGCATAACACTGGCCATAGTTAGGTGGTTTGTTAAGAGCAGCACAGATGGCGCCTAACAGGCTGCGGGTCTACTTTGCTCTAGTGTTTAAGTCTAATGAGATGGCCTCACACATCGGTTAACCACCCTCCGTAAGCGCTTGTCCCAACGTATCGGAGTATTAAGCTGCTCGAGCCTAGCCGGCTAAGTAGTAAATCATTCTCCCGGCTACATCCAGCTCATACCAGAGCTGGGACCTGCACAGAGGCATCTGCCCCTGTAGAACTACAGGTCGACTAGGAACTAAGAACACCATGTCTGTACAGGTCGACTAGGAACTAAGAACACCATGTCTGTACAGGTCGACTAGGAACTAAGAACACCATGTCTGTACAGGTCGACTAGGAACTAAGAACACCATGTCTGTATAGGTCGACTAGGAACTAAGAACACCATGTCTGTAGATTCCTCTTTTCTAATAATTTTGTTATACCCTGTGTACTTCCTGTCAAATTGTGTTTCTCATTAGCATCATTTGCTGATTAACTTGATATTTTTCAATTTGATTTGTTCATGTTAGTCTGCTGCCCAGTGCTATTACTAGATATGTGGGTTTTTTTCATTTGGTAGTCTGTGATTATTTAGTTTCAATATGATTTTGTTTGTCTTTTTTGAAAGTGTAAAACATTTTGTATGTTATTTATATTCTCGATATTCATGAAACATTTCAGAGTCAATTGATCCAATCTTTGTAGGGATTCCTGCATCTTACCTTCTTGTTGCTTTCTTCAGCTACCCATACAGCTAGATCATCAGCGTATAGCAAGCTATGGATTCTCTGTGGTATTTATTCTACTTTTTCTCCGTTTATCCTCAGATCAAGCTCCTGGTTTCTCTTACAAAGGACATCGTTGCTTATAAAGCTGTTCTATCTCTGTACAGCTTTTGTCCCTCATCTGTTTCATGAGGCCAGTATTGTTCTCTCTCTCTCTCTGGGTGAGTGTGCAGCTTTGTAGAATGTGTTCCACGGTTATGGTATGCTCTCCACATGGAGACCGGTCATTTGTTCCAATCCTCATTTTGTTGTAAAGATAACTCTTGGGTCTATTTTGCCCAGTTCTTAGTTTGAAGATGATAACTTGCTCTTCTCTAGTTAGATCATAATATCTCAATCTTTCTGTTGTTTTAAAGCTGCTAATACTGACCAGGCATCAGTCAGGAATACTATGTTTTATTGGTAGATATCTCCATCTTGGATTACAAGCTCAGCAACAACAGCTTTCAGTGCCTCTGCTTCCACACTGTAGTTTTTGAAGTATGTTCCCGATGTTAGTACTAGAGTTTCTTCTTCTCCGTTACCACTGCCATAAAAAGTAGGATTGTGTATAAGGCAACCTCATCAAGTAAAACAGGTGGCACAAAATCCACTTTTTCGAGAGCTCATAAATGCTTTGATACTAGTTTCCTGTAAGGAGGCCGACTGTGGTGATGGCCCCCATGCTCCTTCCAAAGTGGAACGGGACACATGACGATGATTGAAATGTTCTATTGGTGTTTAGGTTAGAGTGGCAGAGACCTCTGATAGAAAATGGGCACTCAGGATCCTGAATGAATGTGTTGCCAGTGTTTCCAAAGGGGATTCTGGACAACTTGGCATCTCGTTCAACACAAAAATGGTTAATGGCAGGGTGACACAAAGGTCACATAGAACATTAACATCTGAAACAGTTTGGTTAATCAGTGGACAAAAAGCTGAAAGTGACCACACAAACATGTGAACTGATGTGCAGACAATACTTGTACAAACCTTGAACAATGACTTCTGTAGTATCTGAACTGTATACTGTAGAGCCTGGTCCTACTACTGGCTGCACATGAATGTGGTAACGTGTGGGCCCTGTGTAGTCCCCATGGGTCCAGCTAATGTTCAAGTTTACCCAAAGATTATTCTCATCTCTGGTTGAGTCTGATACTAGGTTTGTGATGTTGTTTGCAGCTGCAACAAAAAGACAAGACATGAGAAATTAATATCAGTTCTGGTAGAAAATATATCAAAAGCCCTTACAGTTAAGGTAAAAACATGATTGGATATTTATTGACTAAAATGATGGTAAAGTGAGTCCTTCAACAGACTTAACAGCTGGTCAAGAAGGAAGTGTTACAGACTAAAGTACACAAAACAAATCTTGTATGGGCTGGGGTGGTCAGTTCCCTTCCTTGCTGCCTTTTCTTTCTCTAACCATTTTCTTTGTTCAAACATTAAATAAGCTTCATTATCTGAAGAGTCACTCTCATTTCTTGAAATAAACAAATCGTTCCAATATCACAAAGATTTTCATCATGTTGACTTAAAATGTTTGAATTTTTACCAAATATAGACATGAAAGGAGCCTCCACAAAGATTGTAATACATGGCAGAGCAATCGGACATCCACTGGAAACAACTACTATAGCTGGCACGTCCTTTCACCACTGACAACCACATGGACAATCAAGATACAACACGCCAGATCTGACCTCATTTCCATCAACATAGAGGGATGCACAGCAGATAAAGAGGTCCTACTAGTCTAGTTGTGCAGGCAGTGAGGATACAATGTTCTGATGGTCCGGGACATTCGATATATCGCTGATTGTAGACCACATGTAAATGATATGAACCGCACACTAGAGAGACCTCACAAACAATGCGGTAGCATGATTTTCAAGAAACAGGGAATAGCCATCAAATCTGTGAATTGTACTTTCAGGAACAATGTTGAGTTACTAACAATCCAGCTACAATCATGCACAATAACATCTGTGTACAAAGCACTAAACAAGACCTTCTATTTCAAAGAGCCTGGAAATTTTGATTAAAAATATACCAAGGTGGTCATGGTGGATTTCAATACTTACTTACTTTCCGTGTCCAAGCACCATGTTATATATCTTGCTTGCAGTATTCAGCGACATGGACTGCCTTGTCATTTGTCCAGCATGTCACGCCTATTGCATGTTTCCTGGAGGTTGGGGCAGGTCATCAGGTGGTCTGGGTCCTGTATTGCATCGCAATCACACGTGTCATCATCTGTGTATCCCCATCGCTTCTCATTCCTCTTGCACCGTGATACAGTTCGGAGTCTGTTCAGCGACTTCCATGTTGTGTATGGTAGATGATGTCCAGGAGCAGGTTCCTCCCGAAGTTCCATCTCTGGGGCCTGCACCAATTCGTGCCCCCTCTCGATACGGTGACTTTCAGGGTTTGTATGTATGGGGTTTGTTGTTTTTAGAAAGCTATGTCTGGATTTGAGTCTTGTGTTTTGTACCTGATGTCCAAAAATTGGGTGCCTTGGGTCGTGCTCCTGTTTTTCTCGTTCGATTTCTACTGCGACGCTTCTTTGGATCTCAGGGGGTGCTATGCCAATTATGGGGTATATTTTATCAATGGGGGGTTTTAGGCACTCTGATACTATCCGACCAGAGTCATTTATTGCTGTATCAACTAGTTTCGCATGAGTAGAGTTTTTCTAGACTGGCGCAGTGTATTCAGCTACTGAGAAACACAAAGCAAGTGTAGATGTCCGAAGGACTGATGGCTGTGCCCTCCATGTTGTGCCGGTCAGTTTTCTGATGATATTATTCTTGCATGTATCTTACGCTTTGTGTCTTGGCAGTGCGTTATGTAAGACAATGTGCTGTCTAATTTCACGTCTAGATATTTGGGAGCCGGTCAGTGTTCAAGATCCTGCCCTTATCAATTAGTTTTATTTTTGCCTATCTGTTTCTGAGGTGGTAGGCATATACCTGGGTTTTACTGGGATTTGGTTTAAGGTGGGTCTTGTGGTAGTATTCTGCAAAGGCATCGAGAGAACTTGACAGTTTGTTTTCCACTTTCTCAAACCCTTTTCCCTGGGCAGCAGCTGCTGTGTCATCAGTATGGTTTCGCCATCTGCTGTCTTTTTTCCCCAGAGTTACATAGAATCGCCTATTTTTCAGGAGGCATTTGATGACATTGGTCATTCGCCAGTCTTTTGTCATGGTGTATAGCTTTGATGGTGGATTTCAATTATAAACATAGTGCTTGGGGCTACAGAAAGATAAATGCTGATGGGGAAGAACTCGACAACTGGGCTGAACGCATAGCAATGCAATTGATCTTCAACCCAAAGTCATCACCTTTCTTTGACAGTCACAGGTAAAGAAAATAGGTAATGACCCAGACAACATCTTCGTCAGATATAACTAACCAGACAATAAAACAGATAAAGAAACCGATACCTCGATCACAGCAAAAACCAATATCATGTAGGAACCTGTTGTCAATCCTGAGATGGTACCCGTTAAATGAGGTTTTAATTTCAAACGAGCCAGATGAAACGACTTCATCAGAGACTTAGATAGGGAACTAGGGAATTCCAGAGGCTTAACGAAGACTCAAATATACTCCTAGAGTGATAAGAGGATTCATATGAAGTGATGATCGAGCCGGGGGAAGCACTCATGAATGTGATATCAACCTCTAGGAAAGAAAAATGGTGTAGGCTAGTGAGCTTGATATCAAACAAAATGGTCATTGCACATGGAAATTTAAAAAAAATGTCAGCCAAGACCCTAGCGTGAATGCAAATACACAGACACTAATCTCACTTAACCAGATTATCCATCAACTGTTACTAATTGGCAAAACTAAACAGTGTGGAGGGAAATCCCAATTCATAAGGGAACAAGAAAATGAAATGATACATTTGGGAACATCATCTTTCACCCTTGGAGAACTTGACACAATTAATGGAATGAAAATCAATCAGGCAGCTGGAATAGATGAACTGCAATCAGAGCAAATTAAACATTTTGGCCCCAGACACCAAGAAGTAGGTGCTGGATTTAATGAACTCATGTGCAATAGGTTTGCAGATACCAAAAATCTAGAGGAAAGCCAGAGTTGTAGCACTGCTTTAATCAGGGAAAACATCAAGAGAGGCCAACAATTTTAGACCTGCATCATTTTAAAATTAAATCACCTCTACAAGTTTTCAAGAAAATTATTCTGGGCCAAATATCAACCATTGCAAGAAGACTGATCCCGGAACAGGCATGTTTTAGGTCTAGAAAATTGTGCCGCGGCAAGTCCTTAACCTAACTCAATATATTGAGGATGAATACAAGCATAAGCAGGTGACAAGGGTAGCTTTTTTGACCTTACAATGGCATACGACACAGTAAACTACAACCTACTCCTATCAAAGACATACAAGCCCACAAATGATTGACGCTTGACTCAGGTAGTTAAATGTCTACTGTAAAATAGACGATTTTATGTGACATTGCAAAATAAAAGTAGTCACTGGAGAAATTTAAAACATTGTCTAACACAAGGCAGTGTTCTCGCACCCATGGTATTCAATGTTTACATAAATACATAAATTATCAACCGATCAGTCCAGACAGTAGACAGTTTATATATGCAGACGACATGTCAGTAGGAGCACAGAGAAAGTGCTTTGATGAAGTGGAGCTCAAACGTACTAAAGCCCTTGACAGATTGGATTAATACTACAAGGATAATCATCTCAAATTTAACACAAGCAAAGCTCAATATGTGCTTTTCACCTGAAGAACAGACAAGCGAGAAGAAAAATCCAGATTAATTTGCAGGGGTATGAACTTGAACATAATGATATACCTACATACCTAAGAATTACAATGAATCGCACATTGTGCTACAAAGTATACTGTAAGGTGGTGAAACAAAAAGTTAGTACAAGAAATAACACTATACTATGTAAGCTGAAAAACATGGCATGGAGCATCATCAATGGTGTTGCGCACATCAGGCATCACACTGTGGATTTCTGCAGCAGAATACTCTGCGCAGTATGGAACAAGTCAGCACACACAAGACACGATGTGGCAGTAAACTACGACAATGCATTCCGTTCTCTGGACTTCATTCTGCTACTTAAGCCTTTTCAGGGTTTGGTAGCGGGAGATTGAGAACGAACGAAGCCAAGCCAAGCCAAATAGAAGAACTTGCAACAGGGCATAATATTCCATATAGATTAAGAATGGGAGTGTCTAGGTGTAGATCGAACTAGAAAAAAATGGGGACATGCTGATGGTGATGTCTGCTAATGTGGAGCTACCCAAGACTCTTAACATCTGAATAACTGCCAAAGAAGGCAAGAACTGTGTACTTTGGCAGATCACATGATGGCAATGAAAGAGTTTCTATAGCAGCTGATTTCTAGTCCAATTCTTTGTGAGGTTGTCAGACATGGAGAGTAAGTACAAAAAATAGAATTATGTCCAATATTATTGTATATGTACGAAGTGTGTTCAAAAGACATGAGTTAACAAAAGATCTTCCAAGGTCAGGTTAGGTGCATATTGTTGTGTTAACTCATGTCCTTCTTTAAACATTGTTGTCCGGTTCTTCACTATTGTCTTCGACACACTTTTGTCACCATACACTGCCTGCATTCTGCGATGAATGTCAACTGGTCAACATCCTTCAGCTGTTAGAAACCAAATTGCCGCTTGCTGATCAACTCTGGACGGATTCTGTATCACACCAGCCATGTTTTCAACGGTCTGCTGAGGAAACTATGAGTTGGAGGATAATGAAATTTTGCAAACTTGACGGATGGTATGTGCTGTTTACTTCAGAAGTAACGTCATCATGCGCATCGAAAGTATGTTCACTTGTTGCAGTTTGGTCCGGTTTCATATGAACATGCCTCGTATGTAGTAACTTGCTACAAGTTTTATTCAATGTTTATGTGGTAACTACCGAAACTGTATCATTAATATAATAGGATAGATATCTGTTACAACATATTATTGTACATTAGTACATGACCAGAAATACACATAAACCAAGAGTATTATAACTAATATTGGAGCAATCTCAGTTGAGACACAAATGGCCATCACAGAAACACTTTTCTCAGCCCTTCAACAATACTTTCTAATTTATTTATTAAATACATTTTTTGTTCCATTACTGAAGCACAGGTCTGCCCCTACAGCTGGCCCCTAACCCTAATCTCTTCATAGGAAGCCTGTATCCAAGAATTTGCTGTGGCTGTGTCATGACAGGTTTCATATGCAGGTTTCTAGTCCCCGAGCAAGGGTCAGACCTCGACGTTGGTGGATCGAAGGTGTCTCTGACACTCTCAGGAAGCTACACCTAGCGACAGCAAAAGCCTCCCACTTGTTAATAACAAGAAACCTACGCAGCCCACCTCACGGCGACGCCGTATGGCAAATGCAGTAGGACAAAAGAAGAAAGAAAGAAGTAGCATCGCAATGATTTAATATACAGAGCTTGCCAGTGCCATGCACAACTCTATATAATCAACTATTATGACATGCTTGGATGGCTCAGTCTGGATACCAGTTACATGAGTTTATAACTTGGCTGCAAATCATGTAGAGAACACAGTGACTCACAAAAGCAGAGTCAAATAGATGTCCAGATAGCTAGCCAACGATATCCCACCTGGGTGAGGGACAAGCACACAATAGGTTTGCCTTAAGGACAGGCACCACACCTGGGTGAGGGACAAGTAGACAATAGGTTTGCCTTAAGGCCAGGCATTGAATACTTTCAGAGCAGACTCAATGAGTTAACCGTCCAAGAAAATATAATCTGGTCACAGCCACATGGAGACCAATTAAAGTTATGTAATCTGGTCACATCAGCCCCATGGAGATACACTAAAGTTATGTAATCTGGTCACATCAGCCATATGGAGACCAACTAAAGTTATGTAATCTGGTCACATCAGCCCCATGGAGATACACTAAAGTTATGTAATCTGGTCACATCAGCCATATGGAGACCAACTAAAGTTATGTAATCTGGTCACATCAGCCCAATCAAGACGAACTAAAGTTATGTAATCTGGTCACATCAGCCATATGGAGACCAACTAAAGTTATGTAATCTGGTCACATCAGCCCAATCAAGACCAACTAAAGTTATGTAATCTGGTCACATCAGCCATATGGAGACCAACTAAAGTTATGTAATCTGGTCACATCAGCCCAATCAAGACCAACTAAAGTTATGTAATCTGGTCACATCAGCCATATGGAGACCAACTAAAGTTATGTAATCTGGTCACATCAGCCCCATGGAGATACACTAAAGTTATGTAATCTGGTCACATCAGCCATATGGAGACCAATTAAAGTTATGTAATCTGGTCACATCAGCCATATGGAGACCAACTAAAGTTATGTAATCTGGTCACATCAGCCCCATGGAGATACACTAAAGTTATGTAATCTGGTCACATCAGCCATATGGAGACCAACTAAAGTTATGTAATCTGGTCACATCAGCCCAATCAAGACGAACTAAAGTTATGTAATCTGGTCACATCAGCCATATGGAGACCAACTAAAGTTATGTAATCTGGTCACATCAGCCCCATGGAGACCAAACTAAAGTTATGTAATCTGGTCACATCAGCTCCATGGAGACCAACTAAAGTTATGTAATCTGGTCACATCAGCCCAATCAAGACCAACTAAAGTTATGTAATCTGGTCACATCAGCTCCATGGAGACCAACTAAAGTTATGTAATCTGGTCACATCAGCCCAATCAAGACCAACTAAAGTTATGTAATCTGGTCACATCAGCTCCATGGAGACCAACTAAAGTTATGTAATCTGGTGCCATCAGCCACATGGAGACCAAACTAAAGTTATGTAATCTGGTCACATCAGCTCCATGGAGACCAACTAAAGTTATGTAATCTGGTCACATCAGCCCAATCAAGACCAACTAAAGTTATGTAATCTGGTCACATCAGCTCCATGGAGACCAACTAAAGTTATGTAATCTGGTCACATCAGCCCAATCAAGACCAACTAAAGTTATGTAATCTGGTCACATCAGCTCCATGGAGACCAACTAAAGTTATGTAATCTGGTGCCATCAGCCACATGGAGACCAACTAAAGTTATGTAATATTGTCCCATCAGCTCCATGGAGACCAACTGAAGTTATGTAATATTGTCACATCAGCCACATGGAGAACAACTAAAATTATGTAATCTGGTCACATCAGCCACATGGAGAACAACTAAAATTATGTAATCTGGTCACATCAGCCACATGGAGACCAACTAAAGTTATGTAATCTGGTCACATCAGCCCCATGGAGACCAACTAAAGTTATGTAATCTGGTTACATCAGCCCAATCAAGACCAACTAAAGTTATGTAATCTGGTCACATCAGCTCCATGGAGACCAACTAAAGTTATGTAATCTGGTCACATCAGCCCAATCAAGACCAACTAAAGTTATGTAATCTGGCCACATCAGCTCCATGGAGTCCAACTAAAGTTATGTAATCTGGTCACATCAGCCACATGGAGACCAACTAAAGTTATGTAATCTGGCCACATCAGCCACATGGAGACCAACTAAAGTTATGTAATCTTGTCACATCAGCTCCATGGAGACCAACTAAAGTTATGTAATATTGTCACATCAGCCCCATGGAGAACAACTAAAGTTATGTAATCTGGTCACATCAGCCACATGGAGACCAACTAAAGTTATGTCATCTGGTCACATCAGCCCCATGGAGACCAACTAAAGTTATGTCATCTGGTCACATCAGCTGCATGGAGAACAACTAAAGTTATGTAATCTGGTCACATCAGCCCAATCAAGACCAACTAAAGTTATGTCATCTGGTCACATCAGCTCTATGGAGACCAACTAAAGTTATGTAATCTGGTCACATCAGCTCTATGGAGACCAACTAAAGTTATGTCATCTGGTCACATCAGCCCCATGGAGACCAACTAAAGTTATGTAATCTGGTCACATCAGCCCCATGGAGACCAACTAAAGTTATGTAATCTGGTTACATCAGCTCCATGGAGACCAACTAAAGTTACCAAGTGATAGCCATGTCTTTAACCACATGGGGGTGTTTGTTACTGTTACACTGTATCACACTTCTACATCTCTGATTATTATTAATTCCCCCATGTTACAAATTATTTCATGAAATATATTGTTTAAATTGAATGACCTGCCATCTTGGTTATAAAAGGTAAGCGTTGTTTCTGTCCAGGTCCTTTGTCATTGACAGCTGTCACATCAACAGTATAATTATGGAAAGGCCACAGTTTTGGAAGTTCCAAGTGATATCTTGTACCATCATAATAACTTTGCCCATGCTCAGTCATGTTGCATTCTACGACTGGGCTAACATTCAGCTGCAACCAAATATACACAAACAGATTAATAGTTGAAAATGGTAATAGTACGGGTTATCTGAAAATGGTAATAGTATCAGTTATTTTTTATTTTTCTTTGCGTTCGCCTTATTTCTCTAATCCCCAAGGCGGTGTGCGTTGCACTGTGGTTTTTATTTTGCGCCTGCCGGCCCAGTGCATCCGACTTCAGCATGCATTTTATGTAAGGGTCTGCTTCCTCCTGCATTTTCTAAGGGTTTGCTTCCCCGGGGTAACGGCCGGTGCTGTGATGGGGATCGAACCCTGCACCTTCGGGTCGTGAGCCGTGCCACTTAACCACTAGGCCACGCCATCCCCTGTATGGTTATCTGAAAATGGTAATAGATGAGTTACAGTGCTGTCACATAAAGCAGTTAGCTATAAACAAAGGCAAAGGCCGCCCTCCATCGTAGACGGATGATGGCATAATTAATTTTGCTAGCGCTATTTTTAGTAAGGATTAACTGCACTACTTTTTATCCTCACTCTCTCATCTCGAGCCGCCCAACTCCAGTGGCAAGTCAAGGACAAGACGACTAGGGGGCGACGACGAGATGCAGGGGACTCCGCATCAAGCGCCCGTGAAAAAGACGGCGGAGTCCGGATTAGAACCCAAACCACCTGATCACGAGGCCGACGGCTTAACCACTTCGCCACGGATTCCCTGGTTATGTAATCTAGTTAGCTATAGCATGCATTGATAATGTGGGTGAGGTAGGGAATATGTTGAAACTTGGAGACATGGAGTTGTAAACAAAGAATGTCTGTTCGTGACAACGACCACAAGACAAGTATTTATCTACACTTGAGTAACATGTATAAGGAACACCAGAACAGGAAGTGAAGTATGGGCAACCTGGAATTTCAACGCTGGACCTCCAGATGCCACTTGAGAAAAATGAGTTATGCACTAGGCCAGCGAAACACACTAAAAAATGTGTCAAAACTGGGGTTGTCTTTCGTACTTTAACAAGGCACATTCATCATCTGGAGGTCCAGTGTTCGAATTCCAGGTTGCCCATTTCTTCACTTTCTTTTCTTTTGTTCATTATGTGTAGATAAATACTTGTCTTGTGATAGTTGTCACAAACAAACATTCTTTGTTAACACATTGATGTCACATATTTCCTCCTTTCCTCACTGCACTCCTTAGTTGAAACTACCACTGCTCATTGCCTGTCTAACTGCAACACAAGCATTTAAGGCCTATATTTGGTTTATACTTGATGATAGGAAGGCTAGGAAGTAATTGGGTCTACAAATTTGCTGGAATCAAACTCTGACTATATTCCATAGTTGCAAGTGTTGAATGACAAAAGACTATCTGAGTTGTGATACATTTTTTTAGTGTGCCTCGCTGGCCTAGTGCTAAACTCATTTCTCTCTTGTGACAAGATGCATCTGTCTTCTGGAGGTCCAGCATTCTAATTCTGGGTTGCCCATTACATCTTTCTTATGTTGTTCGTTACGCATGTTATTCATTCAGGTAAATACTTGTCTTGTGATTGTTGTCACGAACAAACATTCTTTGTTTACAAAAAAAACAGCAGTGCCTCAGGACAAGTTCTTTAACTACCTCCGTCCACTTTCTAAACCTGACAGAACTCCTCGTTACTCAGTAGCTATAGAATCATTACCTCATAGAATGACAAATTACTTGAGAAAGTAGTGGTCAGAAAAGTCATGTCCGATCTAGAGGATGAGCAAAAGAAACAGTTGCTGTGACATTTGACCTGAAAGATGGGTATGGCTGTGTGGACCATGGGACCTTGTTGTTATTTGGGGGAACATAGAATCAACTCATGGCAATGGCATGATAGCAACTGTCCTAATAGAGAGAGCAGTATCACTCACTTGGGATCATGGACATCAGAACCAATGTGCATATATCCAGGACTGCCCCACAGATCTTCACCTTCATCTGAACTGTTTAACATCTATCAATAAACATAACCAACACTCATCCTACAGGGCCAGGATGAATGTTGACATTTCCACATCCTCATAAATAGGATTGACTCAGATAATCTCGAAATGGTCAAAGACATACAAGATACCTTACATGCAATCTCACAGTACTGTGGGAAATTTCACTGATAGTCCAGCCCGTAGATCACTTCCAACAAGTTCTGTGTGACGTGGTGCTCCTTGAACAAGTCTATATTGAAGGCTGACTTGAGGGATATGTAGTTGAGAGGGGCGGCAGTTTGACACACACAAGATCAACATTTTATTGCCACCTACTTTATAAGTATCATGTAGATCAACATACAGAGATAGAAGTGGGGCTTGGCAGCACTCAAGACAATGGTAGTTACCTGGAACAATGGCTGCATTTCATCATACACAACCAATTGGTTCTGTCAATTATCGACTATGAGGTTTGCCTCCCCACATTGTCAAGGTCACAGTGTGATAGGTTGGAAAGCATAAAGAATGAAGGAATATAACTGGTCCTGGGTTACACCAGAGATATCCCCATTGTGCAAATGCAATCATGTTTCGGATTCTGTCTATAGAATATAAATATGCACTGGACAAGGCCAAAGTCAAAGATTTGTTTGTTTGTTTGCGTTTTTTCTCTAATCCCCAAGGCGGTGTGCATTGCAGTGTGGTTTTTATTTTGCGCCTATATGCCCAGTGCATCCAACTTCAGCATTCATTTTATGTAAGAGTCTGCTTCCTCCTTCCTTTTCTAAGGGTTTGCTTCCCCGAGGTAACGGCCGGTGCTGTGATGGGGATCGAACCCAGCACATTCGGATTGTTGTGAGCTGTGTCAATTAACCACCCAATAGCCCAGGTCGTCCCCATTTATAATTTATTATTTCATGCATAAAATCTCCAATATTTGGGATGATAATGCTGTTATATGTACCGATGGTACTGTACTATGTGGTGAGAAATTAGGATGAGGTTTTTCTGCTAGACTGAGAGGTTTGGTCATCACCTAGTGAAGCAAGGCATACATGACAACAGCTTCCATTGTGAGAATAGAGATTCATGCAGTTACTTTCAATCTGGAACTTCTATAAAAAGGGTCATCATTTTATTGACTGTAAATCCTTGCTTTGTAAGGTACAAATGGGCTGGCTATGACATGGATGGATGGGCTGGCTATGACATGGATGGATGGGCTGGCTATGACATGGATGGATAGCAGACATATAGAGGTCTCGAACCTTTGGGGGCTTGTGGGCATCTATGAAAAGCTGTCTTCATGGCATTGAAGTGGCATTTTGATGTTGACCAATGACCACTTCTTGGATGGTGTCGCTGCAATTGATCAGCAGGTAATCTACATGTTGCAAAATGTTGAAGTCTGACATGGGTCTAGAAGCAAAGGGCATCTGAGAGGATGTAGCTGGAGTGTGTATGATAAGTGAGCTATGGGAACCATCAGTATTCACATACTTTGCCATTTATTAAGGAGCCACCAACCATGGGTCTGCCCAGAGTGTAATAATGTAAACTGTGACCAGAATAGAACAAAAAAACTGCTGTAGCCATCCACTGCAAGTCAAAATCACCAGAGTACAATAGAGATTTGATCACTGGAATCATATCTTGTTTCCCAGATATCAATAGGTATGAACTTTAATACATCTTATATGTATCTGTGCTTTACCGTTTTCCTTCAGTTTCAAATGAGTTGCTCTATAGAATTCCCATTATAAATTTATTGTTCTCTAGTCTCCATTTGAATAATCATGAGGTGATATTCTCATGAGCAATGTCTTTAAATCTGCTACAAATGTTCGTGGTTGTCTTTCTGCACGCATTTATGTTCATTAAATCAAGTTTAAATAGTAAAATCATCAAGTTTCACACTCAGTTTCAGACTAAAAAAAAACTGACCTACTGTGTCTAGAAAAGAGAAGAATTCGAGGTGACAATACAGGTTTATAAGATGATCAGAGGAATGGATAAATTAGACTAAAACAGGTTTTTCAAAATACAACCACCAACAAGAACAAGAGGGCATAGTTTCAAATTAACTAAAGAGAGGTCCAGATTAGATATTAGGAAATATTTTTTTAGTCAGAAAGTGGTGAATGCTTCGTCTGCATTGCCACAGGAGGTAGTAAAGGCAGGGACAATTAATGCATTTAAGAATAAATTGGATGCGCATAGCTTTTAGAGCAAGGTAATGTAAATGAAACTGTTTGTACAACCTCTGGAGAATCTTTTAAGCCAGTATAAAGACGTTAAATTAAGTGAAGTTAAGTTGGAGAGCTTATTTTAGAAAAATCAAATAATCTGTTACATGTGCAAAATGATTCAAACATATAGAGAATAACATTTTATGTTGTAACTAAAGAAATGGTAGAGTTAAATACCTGCAAGAGGACAGAAAAACAAAACAAAAATCAGATTTAGTCATTGACACAAAAGATATGATAGGAACTGTCGTGCTGATGGGAAGCATAAAGTACTGAAATTTATCTTATAAAAATAGCAATACAAGAGTGAACATAGACTGGCAGAAGATGAATCCACAGGTGGCAGACAATGGAATTACCTGCAGACATGGAGTTTCAAATGCCATTCAAGCAATCTTGTTTATACCAATAAGCAGCCATAGATCACACAGCTCTGTTTCCAAGGAGGACTCAGGGAATCAGAAGGCACTAATGCCTTCATAAAATACTCCACAGATACTCCCCCTGCCCTGGGAATCACGTCAGACATATTGTTTTCAATGTTCAGCCACATGGATTGCATAGTCATTTCCCCCCTCAGCATGTCATCTATATTACATGCTTCCAGAAAGTTTCAGCAGACCATCAGGTGGCCTGAGTCATGTATTGGTTAACAGCCGCATGTCTCATCATCCCTGTATAACTATCTCTTTTAAGTTCTTCCTGCATTGTGATACATGAGTTCGGAGTTTATTTAGTGACTTTCATGTTGCCTAAGGCAGGTGGTGTCCAGGTGCAGGTTCCTCCTGCAGTTCGATCCAGGGAACCTGTATCAGTTTATTCAATTTTTATTGTGCCATTTTGTGGGACTAGTCTGCAGGGGCTGTGTTGACTGCAGGAAACTTTGTCTATATTTCAGTCTTGTGCATTGCCCATGGTGTCCAAACATAAAGTGCTTTGGGTCGTTTGTCTGTATCTCTCTTTCAATTTCTCAAGAGATACTTCTTCGTGTCTTAGGTGGTGCTTTGCCGATTGTAGGGTATATTTTTTTCAGTTGGAGTAAGTTTTAAGCACCCTGTAACTATCTGGCCAATCTCATTAATTGATGTGTCAATCAGTATGACATATTGTTCCAAACTAGTATGTTGTACGCAGCTATGAAGAAGCACAGGGCGAGCGCTGATGTTCGGAGGACATCTGGCTGTACTTCCCATGTTGTGTCAGTCAATTTTCAGATGATATTATTTCTCACATATATCTTCTGTTTTGTTTCCTGGCATTGTATCATGTAGGACAGTGTGCGATGCAACTTTGCACCAAGGTATTTTGGAGCAGTACTGTGTTCCAGATCTTGTCCTTGCATGTGGTCTGTAGTTTTCTTTTTGCCTCTCTATTTCTGAGGTGGAAAGCACATATTTGAGTTTTGCTGAAGTTTGATTTGAAGTGATTTTTGTGGTAATATATAACCAAGGGCTTCAAGGGCTCTCGTCAGTTTGTATTCATCCTCTACAAAATCATTTCTGTGGGCAGCGAATGTTGTGAAGACATAAATGAATTTTATAATGTCTGTGTCTATAAGTTGGTAGCAACTACATATGATATGCAACAATAGCCACAAATTAGGCCAGCCTTCTCTGACTGGATTTCTATTTTTAGAATAGGTGAACAATTATGTCCTTTTATGTTCATGACTCAGCTAACCCAAAAAATTATCATCACGCTTCGCCAGCTCAGGACTAGAGAGTGAGCTAGACATATTGCACAAATCTTCCTCAATTTAATCCAAATCATTGTCCAAGTCACCAATTTCAGCGGACAGAAAAAATTGAAAAGATTATCCACTTGGCTGAACAAAGAGAGTGGTCTTCATCCCACGTGATGGATGAACATTACATGCAACATAGGTGTTAGGATGTTTCCAATGTGCAAAGCCATTATTTTTTGTTTCATCGCCGACTGTTTTCCACTCTCAAAATGACATAGAACAGACTGTTCTGAAATAGACATTTGATGAGGTTGGAGAGAGGCCAGTTATTTGTCATAGAGTATAGATTTGTCAGCAGATTCTGGTGATTTATAATGGTATGTGCTCAACTTAGATAAATACAACCACTCCTGTCATCTGTTTACATTCACATCCGTCAGGCCAAGAATTTGACTGCAACATGATTTTTCAGTTCTGAAACCTGATAGTCCCTTGAAAAGCTTCTTATCTACAGAGGGCGTTATGAGGTTCAGGATAACTCTTCCAAAAACCTTCCTGATTGGTATATAGTGCGAACTAAAGGCGATATAACATCTAGCCATGAGGAAGGAAACCTCTATCAACAAACCAACCTGCCTCACAGGCACCATCTGGTGGAGATGAAATGATTATGGGAGGCAACTCAGAACAAAAACACAATCCAGCCTAATAATGACAGAGTTTGCAATCGAAAGTGCTAGAAAAATTAGGGCACATGTAATCTCAGGGAAACCTGAATGCAGGAGAAGAGGATGAAGAAGACAATGAGTGTGCAGTTTATAGAGCCTTACCTGTAGCTGACCACAGCATGGAAGCTGGATGTCATACAAACATTCCCCACTATCTTGTAGTTTCACTTGAATGAAGTACCCTGTGAGGTTACCATTTGGATTTGATGGAGTTTGCCAGGTTATATTTGCTTTATATTCCAGCAATTCAGTGTAATTTAAGTTCTGAACTGGACCAGATCCTGTAATAATGAATGAACACATTACATATTATTTGTGACAATTATTAATCTCATACCATCATCAGCTCCATAACCTGAAAGGTCAATGGGGCACTAAAACTGCAGTTTGTTGGACCAATTTCTGCAACTCCACTCGCTATTGTGCCAGACATTTGTTCTAGGTAGGTATGGACCTTCCCAACCACTCTCGAATGTTGTCTTTCCATGTCTTTTTCTGCCTCCCTCTCTTACGCTTCCCAGGCACAGCACCTTGCAGGAATGTCTTGGTCGACCTAGATGATCTTGAAACATGCCCATACCATGTAAGATTGTGTGTTTTTACCATAGTCAATAGGTGTCCCGAACTGTTTTATTCGTGATGTAGTCTAGATACGAAATGCTGAGGATTCAACATAGACATCTTATCCCCATTGCACAAATTCTTTGCTCTAGAACCGCTGTCAAAGTTTCGCACATGTAAAGGTACACGGAAGTGACAAGTGTATACATCCAACTCAAATTGGATTTCAGGTTGATGTTATTGTCCCTCCATAGCAGCCTCCTCAGTGTGGTCAGAGCAGCCATGGTAATCGTTGTTGTTGTCTGAATCTCAGATCTGGAAGCTTCCGCATTCATCGGATATTTAAATTGTTTAACAATTTGCTATGGTTCGCCTTTGATCGTTGTTAGACTTGTTAGGCCATCTGGAACGTTGACCATGATTTCACTCTTCTCTGCACCAATTTCCATTCTAAACTTTTGAGTGGCATTGTCAAGGTTTGTGACTAGACTCGCTAGTTCTAGTACCATTCCAGCCAGCCAGTAATGTCATCAGCAAACCAGAGATTGGTGAGTGGACGACCACCTATGCTGACAGTACCCAGAGATTGGTGAGTGTACGACCACCTATGCTGACAGTACCCAGAGATTGGTGAGTGTACGACCACCTATGCTGACAGTGCCGAGAGATTGGTGAGTGTACGACCACCTATGCTGACAGTGCCCAGAGATTAGTGAGTGTACGACCACCTATGCTGACAGTACCTAGAGATTGGTGAGTGTACAACCACCTATGCTGACAGTACCCAGAGATTGGTGAGTGTACGACCACCTATGCTGACAATACTCACGTGATCCTCTAGAGCTTCGGACATGATCCGTTCCAGAAAAACAATGAATAACGCAGGTGAAATAAAACATCCTTGTCGTACACCAGTTGATGTGCGGAACCAACTCCCATTTATTTGGTTTAATTTGTTAAAAACCATTACCAGTACATTTTGCTACATATAAATTGTTTAAATACTTTGGAAGTAAAATGTCTAACCATCTGGAGACACAGACTATTTGGTAAGGTGAAGATAGTAACTATATATAAATATGTATTGCCTTTAACCCATTGAGCAACCACCCAGTACGTAAAATCCCATTCCCCTGTGCTCCTGAGAAAATATGCATAAGGTAGACATCTGAGGAAAGCTATTTACTATGACAAAACTATGTGCTCTAGTTTAATTATTTTATCTCAAATTGACTGACCTTGATCATCTCCAATGTTCCTGCTTGTTATGCCAGTAAATTGTGGAATATATTTATTGAAGACGACCCTGTATCAAATGCGATTGATACATTATGGCAAAATCTGAGCAGTACAGCCCAAAATACGCCTTAGAATAATGGCCCACCAGTCATATCGATTCATGGGTATTTTGGGGAGTGGGGTATTTACACATGCACCGGTGTCATGGGCTAAACTTAGACAAGAGAATTGTAAATGATAGAAGAAGAAAAAATTTTTTTAAATACGTTTACATGTAGTCTAATGCTAATGTTTTTCTTACCAACAAACTGAAGATCATTAATGCATATAAAAATAATGTACATTGTGTATTCTTTCTAGCAGACTATTAATAAAAAGTAATTGGCTTTTACCTTCAGAATCTGTCCTAAATGTCCCGTTCCTAGAACCACTTGCTTCTTGAGGTATCATTCCATTGTAAGCTTTTAAAATGTAGTTGTAATTTGTTGAAGCGTTTAGTTGGAATGTAACTGCTAGAGAAGTGGTATACTGGATACGAACCCCTACTACCTCCATTGAGTAGTTTGCCACACTTCCATTTGAACCTCCAAATGATATATTATAAACAAATTGTCCTAAAGTTGAGTTAGATATGCAAGTCACACCCGATACTTCACCAGGAACATCAGGATCTGTCACATTAGACAAATAAATATTGAAAAACTCATAAAAATGAACTGTTACCAAAGATTTTCTATAATGTGCAAAGAAACAATAATTTCACTGTAGATCAAATGTGTAAAATTGTAATTGAGTATCATTTGCATGTAATGTACTTCCCGTCAAAGGATAAATTTAACAGACATATTAACCTTTACCAAACCTTCATTGCTGCAAAGCCACGGACAAAATGATAAGTTTTACAGATGAATTCTCTGCAAAGCGACGGCCGTTCTAATCATATATAATGAAAACGTGCTGCATATAAATCATCTGAAGATGCTTCTAATTTCATTGTAGAGAGCTCGACTTCCATCTTGCCTGGTTTAAAAACAATGGCCATTTTGACATTTGTTTTAGAATTTTGGAAATGATTTCTTATGCCTTTGACTTGGATATGAAGATTCAGCCATTACTGAGAATGGTGTAGTTAAGTTTTGGCAACAGATTTGTCTGAGTGACATCTGTTTAGATTGTTTATGTAGATATAATAATTAATTTTATAGCAAAAACTGACAGATATGTCCATTTGTAAACATTGGTGAAATTTTTTGTTTGTTTGAAGCTAGGCATGCCAAAAGCCAGTGAGTCTATATGTTTGTGCTGTTTTTCAACACTTTCACTTTCATCTTCTTGTATCTCAGAAACTAACACACACACAACAAAAACATTAACACCAACAAGTTCTTTATTCATTCATGTCTCTACACACAATCAAATCATATGAATAGATAGATAAATAAAAAGGTTACAGGCTCACAAAGTAAACAACATAGTAAAATGTGACGTGCTGAAAACAAATAATGTGACTGCATGAGAAATTGCCTCAATTTTGATGTGGTGTGGTAAAGGTTAATGTGAATTGTACAAACCAAAATTGTATTTATGTATCACACAGTTAATTAATTTGTAGCAAAATACTCACGTGTCCAAAGCTGGTATTCTGATTGGTTTACTATAGATGGATAATTCTCATCAGGTGGAAGAGTTGAGATAACTGAAAAAGTGTATAATGTCCCAGCTTTCAGGTCAGTTGCATTCCCTCCAGTTCTACTAGCACCAACAGATCCCCCATTCCATGTAATGTTGTTAGTAACATTACTTCGACGAGAAGTGTCATTCCAAGTAAAGGTGATGAAATTGACTTGTCTGATTGAACTAGCTTGAATGATTAAGTTCGTCCCTGTACAAAAGAATGTAGAACATATGGTTTTTATTCTGTGTTTACCACCTCAGATTTTAAACATAATGTGGAAAAACACTACAGAATGCAACAATATTACATGACATATTAGTATATTTATGATTGTGAGATACTCTTAACATAATGTTATTGACAAATTATTCTGTATTGCTAATACTATACATATATTTCATTACAGTTCACTTATACATCTCATGGTGTAATTCAAACAAGCTTTTTCTCTCACAGAATGGCCGAATTGAGCGTGTGGTCGAATGGTTTTTATGTCTGCCTGCCAACTAGGAGGGCAGCAAATTGAATCCCCAGTAAGGCATATCTTGTTTTTCTATTGGTGGTGAAATAAACAAACATAGCCAGCACACGGCGTGACGACAGTAGTGGCAAAGCAGCCTGTAGTCCTCAGTCTTTAAAACCCCTCGGCTACCCCAGAAATGAGAAAATTATCGTACAACAGTTGTTTTTTACAGTAACATAGTACTTCCTGTGTGGATACTAGTACTCCATACAGTGAAGGAAACAGTTAGATCGCTGTGCCTCTATGCATGTTAAAACCGGCAACTAAATTTAGTTTTAGCATGGGACTAGCAACTTCCTCATGTAAACAAATTACTACAGAAACCACAACTACAAGAGTACACAGAACATTTAGGCACACGCTTTCTGCGAGAAGCTATCTAAGTTAATCTATTGTACAGGAAGACCTGAATGTTCTCTGTTCTCAAATCTCTTTCAGCATATAAGTGTTCAATCATTTCTAATAATTGTCCTCATCTCTCAGGCAGACAAACACTCCCCCTATCTCTTTTGTTCACAGGCTATCCATTTTAGTCAGACAAACATTTCCTGATCTATTTTAGGTATGCTATAATTTGTTTAGTTCTTCACAGAGTGTAGCAAAATATGTAAACATCTATCATTTGTTTAGTTCTTCACAGAGTGTAACAAAATATGTAAACATCTATAATTTGTTTAGTTCTTCACAGTGTAACAAAATATGTAAACATCTATAATTTCTTACACCATTAATTGTATACAGAGTTTAATTCTGGGATCAAAATCTATTGTCTCCCCTTGCCTCATGTGGGATTGTAGTCAATAAATTTCTCTAAGCCAGTGGTTCCCAAACTTGTGTATCAGATTCCACAACACCCCAAGTCAGAAAATAAGCCTACTTAACAGTTGCAGTGCATAGTTGATGTAATATTGGAATGTTTCACGGTACCCCATAGTGATGCGGCACACAGTTTGGGAACCTTTGCTCTAACTTAAACATAAGAACCAGAGTATTATGCAAGCAGTCATCTTTTAGACTTCATCTCAGTGTTTTCCTATAACGTCTGCCATATGTCCACAAGTATAATGATTATGCATCAGCCTACTTCAGTTCAGTTCAGATTCCATTTTCACATACTGTGAAGGTTGGCTGCGATGAATCTCCAACATCCTCTGCCTCATGACTTGATGGTACAATCTGTCTTGCTTTTCCCTGTCCATCTTTTGATGTTAATTGTCCCCTTACAGCACTGTCTACCTCTGGCATGTCTGCCCTTCCAGTATTGCTTTTAGCAAAGTGTTTTTATGTGACTAAAATATGTTAACTGTCAAACTTTTATTTCATTCATTAAATCTCTTTACACATCTAATATCTCCAAGACTTCCTAATTTTTTTCTTTTCTTTCCAGGAGATGAGTCCCACTCTTCTACATATATCCCCAATTATCTTCTACAATCATTTGTTCATTTCCCATGTTTCTATGCTACACAGTAAAGATGAGTATACATAACACTTGATCACTGTCACTTTTAATATGTGGGTGACCTGCTTGAATGTTATTATATGACTCATGTTGGTGAAAACCAATTGGACTGTCCATATTCTCTTTCAATTTTGTATCTCATTTTCCATTATATTTTCAGATAGAAGAAGCTCTTGACTAGCTCCAGTATTTGACCTTCTATGTTTATCTTTAGAGTAGATCTTGAGTCTACTTTGCTAATTATATAATCTGTCTGCATTGTCATTACCATGTGTGTTTGAGTGTCTAGGGATCTACTGCATAATTATTCTGATGACATAGGAAGTGGTAAGGCAGTCAGATTATTTAAATAAGACACATATGTGCGTGTGTGTCTGTCTATATATATATAAAACTGAATGCTGCTAGCATCAGTGCCAGCAAACCAGAGCTGCAAAGACCCTTCTCCATGAGTTGATCCTGGATAACAGGCTGTAACAGAGAAGACTGGCTAAGAAGAAGAAATTGAAGAGGGAAGGCTAACCCGGTACCCAAAAATGCCTGCTGAAGTCGGATAAACACATGCAAATATTGCAGTTAAGCTGTAAACTACGACACAACGCATTCCATTCTTCAGACAACATCCTGCTACTTGCAAAGTGCTTTGCAGGGCTTAATAGACAAGAGTTTGAGAACGAAAGACAAAGAGATTTTATATATATATATATATGTGAGGTGTGTTCAAAAAGTATCCGGCCTTTTGACAGAAAAAATACAATTAATCACTTGGAGTTTTAAAACCCTAATCCCCTTCAAAGTACTCTCCTTCTCTTAGTTATCCTGTAATTGTTGGAAGCATCTCAGGAAAGCCTCTTTGGGAATGGAGTACAGCTGGGTCATCGAATTCTACATAATGTCTTCTCTTGACTCAAATTGGGTCCCCTTCAGCTTGAGGAACAGCCAAAAATTGTAATGAGCCTCGAAGAGAGAATAGGGTGCCTGGCGAACCAGAGGAATGATGTTTTTGGTCAAGAAAGTCTTCTTCTTCTTCGTACGCTGTCAGATGTAAACTTGTATTTGTTCGAAAAAAGCAGCTGTCATCCTGAGGCTGTCAACACTGCCATGGAGCTTGTCTGGTGATGGCCACATGTGCTTTCTCTGGTCCTCGTATGTCGGGCAATTTTGCAGCAGATGTTCAGCGGTAATTTTCCCGGTACAACAGGTGCAGCCAAATTCTCTCCCAAAATTGAGTGTACCAAACCAATGCTTATCCTCGCTCATTCACATGTTCTCGGATGGTGACACGACGGTTCTGTACGACCAAGGTCATTACTTGATCAATGACTTCATCATTTCGGCTTGTTGAGGATCTACCTGAAAGTTATATGCTCTCCACTGATGCGCGGACATCTTTGAAGTGATTGTACCACTTTTTAACTTGTATGATGCTCGTGGAATAGTCACTGAAAGCCTGTTGAATCTTCCAAATGGTTTCCATCCAGGTATCACTTGGTTTTTTGTGTAAAATTTGATGCAACAATTACATTCACAAGATGCCTGCCCGAAAAAGTGATGGCTTTGAGTCACTACAGCTGAACTAAGATCAAAATAAATTAGCGTATTTAAATGTAGTAGGCATGTAAGTTATTCTACACCATTCAACTAAGCCCACCCAAAACTTGGCGCGGGAAGGCAGACAGCATATGTCCGCTGGATCTTGGTGATTTTAGTCAAGGAGAAAATGGAGGATTCGATCACACACGAAGCTCTGGACCAATGAAATGCACAGATTTCTTTAAAATGTCTGACATCATTATACGGGGGAGTCATCACGTGGCCCATGTACTGAAGGTGCTAAAAGGCATAAGTAGACTGTTTGTACCTGTAACCTCCAACTTCTAGAAGAAAGAGATTTTCAACCATTTGTTTGCAAGTTCTATGAAATACAATGAGAAAGAAATCGTCTAGAAAATTTCTTATCTCAAAGCGCCCTAAAACCATATTGAAATCTCCAGATGACTAAGTCTCCTAAAAATATGTTATTCAGCAGTAAAGTTTTAACCAGGAAACTCCATATTCTAGATTTTATATTATTTCTCTTATTTCAAGTTCAACGGAATATATATGGAGAAAGAAATTGTCCAGAAAATTTCTTATCCAAAATGATAATTAATACCATATTAGAATCTGAAGGCAGAAGAAATCTCCAGCGAAATTGGAAGCAAGTTCAGACCAAAAAGGTCAGAGCCACGGGTTGTTGATATTAGAATTCAAAACCAAGAACCATGTGATTACACAAACGTATCGATATAGTTAGTAGTTCAGTCAGTGAAGGAAGAAATAGGTAGTCAGAAAACAAGTAGAAGTTAGTTGAGAATAATCAGTTAGAAAATATCCAGCCTACTTCAGTCAGAGAAGGTAAAATTATAATTTTGTGTGATGTTCAATTTTATTTTATTAAAACACAGTGTGTTGATTATCCTTTTATTCGTTTAAAACTAATTTGTGTTAGTCACTGCTGTGTTAAGCTGTAATCATCCCTATATGATCATTACCAATGAGTAGAAATAGTTGAGAGAGAGAGTGGTCTGAACATCTCAACGAGAATCTGTAGTAGATCAACAAGAGCAGGCTGCGATCGAGAGAAAGAAAAGAAGCGACACTGTTACACTATCAGTATATGACATACCAGAATGTTTTACTGACTTGACCTACTAATACTTTCTATCTTTCCTTGGAACAATAAATGCAATGGTTGCTGTCCACAATATTTTCATTTTGGGTTATTCTCTAGAGCTCCAGCCATGAGACTTAAGCTCTGGCAATGAGACGAGCTCCAAGCATGATACTTGAGCTCCAAACATGAGACCTGAGCTCCAGCAATGAGACGAGGTCTGACCATGGACTTAAGCTCCAGCAATGATACGAGCTCTAAGCATGATACTTGAGCTCAAAACATGATACCTGAGCTCCGGCAATGAGACGAGCTCCAACCATGAGACTTGACCTCCAGCAATGTGACGAGCTCCAAGCATGATACTTGAGCTCCAGCAATGAGACGAGCTCCAAACATGAGACATGAGCTCTGACCATGAGACTTGAGCTGTCCTGGATTACTCCTCTGCTGTACTACAGTAGATGTTCTTTGGCCTTCACATTCTACTCTTATGTGGGTTCAAATTCCACCACAGTTTAGTTATATTGCTAGGTTCCTACTCAGCTCCATATTATCTCCACTTTTTCCAGATATGAGGTCATTTACTGAAAATAAGTTTAAAATTAACTGATTCACTCTGAAATGCTGATTTATTGGCTCACAAAATATTGTACAATGCTTCCTGCTGATATATTGTCTCACAAAATATTGTACAATGCCATCCTGCTGATATATTGTCTCACAAAATATTGTACAATGCCATCCTGCTGATATATTGTCTCACAAAATGTTGTACAATGCTTCCTGCTGATATATCGGCTCACAAAATATCGTATAATGCTTCCTGCTGATATATCGGCTCACAAAATATCGTATAATGCTTCCTGCTGATATATCGGCTCACAAAATATCGTATAATGCTTCCTGCTGATATATTGGCTCACAAAATATTGTACAATGTCATCCTGCTGATATATCGGCTCACAAAATATCGTACAATGTCATCCTGCTGATATATCAGCTCACAAAATATCGTATAATGCTTCCTGCTGATATATTGGCTCACAAAATATCGTATAATGCTTCCTGCTGATATATTGGCTCACAAAATATCGTACAATGTCATCCTGCTGATATATTGGCTTGAACAAGGCTTTCCCATACATATATTTTAAAGTTTTTCAATGCCAAGTTTCCCTCAATGTATACATATGACTGTACTTCCTTTCGTTAGCTTTACAGTGCAAAAATAAATGTGTCTAGATGTAGAAATATTCTGTGGTGAATAAGTTACCATAACAGTTAAGCCACTTACTAGACGTGCAGCTTTTGTCATCAGTTCTATAATAGTCACGGCTGCAGAGACACTTCTGAATATTTGGAGGTGAATAATAGGAAGTGCAAACTGTATGACGTTCCTGGCACACGTCAGCAGCAATGTCACCAGGACATTGCAACCCATGGTTGATCTCTGTCAAATGAGAAAAGGCATTCTGTAAAATCATTTCATATTTTCATTTCAAAATCAATTCATTTTAATAAATTACGTGAGAAAATGAAACATTATGATGGCAAAGCACATGTTTCTGTTTTGTTCCTACTTTCTTCAAGCTGTTCCCTAAATATATTCTTCATATGTCTTACCATGGTGTCTTTTAGTTGATTTTGTTCCCACTAGTTGTTGCCCTTTGTTCCTCTTCTGGTACCAGACAGTATATTCTTTCTCAAATTATCTGCCCATTGTGCTTTGAATTTTTCTATCACTTTTAGGTACTTGTAAAGATTGCTCAAGCACTATAGAGTGTCTCTTAAGTCTTATGAAGATATTACTTGCCAGGTCCTAAATGAAGGTCAATTGTCTGCACCCTATGAAGTATGCACCCTATGAAGTATGCATTGGGGTGAGATAAGAACCTATATTATCGCCTGTTCTTTTCTTGCTGGTGATTTGATGGTTCATGTAGACAACATGTACCAATAATTATGGAATTCATTGCCTTCTAACTGGACCGCTCAGTGACCTTGATTTGCCAATGCCTTGGCTCATCTGTCACATAGTTAGTGCCACTTGCAAGATAAGATGAATATACTGAACAAGCTTGTTGCAGAGAGTGGGACTTTATTTTCAGAACCAAACTACACACATCATCTTAAGGACCGTGAGGTCCAAACCCATAGAGACACAAGAAACAATCACAAGCCTCTAGTGGATCAAGAATAGACAGGACATAAAAGAAATACATCAGGTAGAGAAATACAATAGACTCCCAAACTACCAAAACCTAAAGAAAATGAAGTCAAGAAAAGGGCAGATTAAAAGAAGTAACTTTGTGACAAACTCAAAGAAACTGACACTGAAGAACCAAGTACTGTGACAAACAAAACCAAGACCCATACAGACAGTTAACACTACCCCTCTCAGCTTCAATGAGTAGTGATCAGACAAAAGAATGAAGAAAAGGTAACCTCCTAGTCCACAGCCACAGCTAAGTTCTCAAGCTACTTCAAAATCAAAAATGAAGCTCTTAAGACTGCAGCAGAAATGGCCATAGAACACAAAAACCATCTTAGTTCGACCTGTTCTTCGTCAAGGGGTGCTCACCCTTGAGTGGGTCCCAACTCATGTTCCAGTCATTTCTGTCACGGGCACGTGTTGTCTAGTGGGAAAGTAGTCTGTTCATGTATATTGTGCTTGTCCAGTGAATCTCCCCAGCCAGTTGGGGGCCGTCCCCGAAGTCTCTTTTTTATCATGTGGGTACCACATGGCGGTTCTGGTACTCCATCTTTTATCTTATCGTCTAGCTATATGACCTGCCCAGTGGTGTTTTGAATGGTTGACATACTGTAGGACATCCTTGATGTGTGACATTCTCCAGATGTCGCTATTGTGTAGTTCATTTTGCGCTGTTGTCTGAGAGTTATGCCCACCAGGTGTCTTTCAAGAGATGCGTGTGCTGTTCTCAGTTGGTTCTCTGTTGCTTTTGTTAGAGACCAGGTTTTGCTACCATAGCAGAGCACTGTTAGGACTACCGAGTCGAAGATGTCCACACGTTGTCTGGTGCCTTTGTGGCGTCTGTTGCTGTCATGATGGAGTTGAAAGCTGCCCAGCCCGTTGGGTAATCTATGGTTTTATGTTGTTCTCCATGTTGAGGAGCTATCCCAGATAGACATATTCGTCAGTCCTCTATGGGCGTTCCACTCAAGAGTATGGGGTTGGGCTCGGCAAAACGGTTGTGCATAGCTCTGGTTTTCCCTAGGTTCACTGCTAGATCTGCTTTACTGCCTATTAACAAGGTCTTTATACTGCTTTAGAAGAATCTGCAGAGTCTGTATACAACCAGTTTCTTTTACATTTCATTGCTCTAAAGGCTATGTGCATCCAATCTATTCTTAAATGCATTAATTGTCCCTGCCTCCACTACTTCCTGTGGCAATGCATTCCAAACATTCACCACTCTCTGACTAAAAAGATATTTCCTAATATCTAATCTGGGCCTTTCTTTAGTTAAACTGTAGCTATATCCTCTTGTTCTTGTAGGTGGTTGTATTTTGAAAAACTTGTTATAGTCTAATTTATCCATTCCTTTGATTATCTTATAAACCTGTTGTTCTTCTTTGTATCCTTTCCAGCATGTTTATATCTCCTCTATGATAAGGGCTCAACACCTGTACACAGTACTCCAATCTAGGCCTTTTTTTTCTTTTGTTTTTTTTGCGTTCGCCTTTTTTTTCTCTATTCCCCAAGGCGGGTGTGCGTTGCACTGTGGTTTTTATTTTACGCCTGTCGGTCTGGGTCTAACTAAAGCTTTATACAGTTTGACTATCACTTCCTTGCTCCTATGTTTAATATTTTTTTTTATCATACCTAACATTGCATTTGCCTTTTTCACTGCCACCTGGACTTGCTCACTCACTTTACTTGTTTGATCTATTATAACCCCTAGGTCCCTATCCTTTTCTATCATTCTAATATTGTTCTTGCCCATTCTGTAATTATGTTCCATATTGGATCTACCTATGTGGATGACTGTATATTTGTCTACATTAAACTCCATTTGCCAGCTCACAGACCATTCTCGAATATAATAAGTTAAGTATAAACAAACTTGTCAAAGCATGTCACAACTTATATGATAACAAATTTTAGTATAAGAGTGGATACTCAGTCAATTACTGTAGCTCTGATGTGGCCACATTAATCCGAGCAGTTATATCATGTTTCAGACAATCCAGTATTAGTGTATATGGCAGGTGTGAATGCTTCAACTTCTGACCTTTTGAGATTTGTGTGGATCTACTGTCCTCGTCATGCTGATGTTACGTCAATGAAATATATCAGCTCACAAGATAAACAACTAAAGATGGCTGACATAGATATAAATGAAACAGTCTACACAAACTTACTTGGTTGACACAGATCTGTAGTATTATTTGGAACATAATACTCCTGGTCAGTACAATTACAAATCTTGTCATTACAGCTCAGGCCAGCCTTACACTCATCAATCTTAGTGCAGTCAGATCCATTTGGTTTTTCTGACAAACATAATTCAGGAAAGAGCATGTCAATGGAAAGTAATCTTCTGGAATAGGAATTATTATATTTTATAGTCACCGTAGACAATGGATGAGTGGAGATGGAACTTAATGTAGCATAAATAATAAATTCTTTTAAGACAGAAAATGAGACTTAAGTAAAGATGAAATTTTTAAAAATTGGATGGGTTGAAAGTGGATAAATGTTCAGGTCAAGATGGTATTCATCCAAAGATGCTATTTGAATTAGAGACCAACTAACAAAACCATTAGCTATATTATGTTCTCAATCACTTGCAAAAGGGATTGTTCCACAGGATTGGAAAGATGCATAGGTTTGTATGTTTGAATTGATCATATCCTAATGTAGGCATTGCATATTCCCATAGCTTATTAGATGTTCATAACATTAAACATAGGAGCAAGGAAGTTTTAGTCAAACTGTATAAAGCATTAGTTAGACCTAGATTGGAATACTGTGTACAGGTGTGGAGTCCTTATCGTAGAGGAGATATAAATATGCTGGAAAGGATACAAAGAAGAGCGACAAAACTGATAGTGGGATTCCAGAATTACAGTTATGAGGAAAGACTTAGAAAAACTGGCCTACAGTGTCTAGAAAAGAGAAGAATTTTAGGCGACTTAATACAAGATAATCACAGGAAAGGTAAAATTAGACTATAACAAGTTTTTCAAAATACTACCACCAATGAGAACAAGAGGGCACAGAGACAAATTAACTAAAGAAAGGTCAAGATTGGATATTAGGAAATATGTTTTTAGTCAGAGAGTGGTGAATGCTTGAAATGCATTACCCCAGGAGGTGGTGGAGGCAGAGACAGTTAATGCATTTAAGAATAGATTGGATGTGCATAGTTTTTAGTGCAGGGTAATGCAGATGTGACTGGTTGTCTACAGACTCTAATAAGTCTTCTAAATCAGTATAAAAACGTTAAGTTAAATGAACACAAATAAAAGGACCAATAGCCAACCAATGAGGGAGGTTGGTATATAATCTGTGTCTGTCTGAGCTAAGAGCAAAGGTCATACAAGCAGCAACAGCTGTCACAACAAACAGGACAATATGGAGAGACACTATATTGCTAAAAAAAAAACTCATCATCATGTCCTTTGTAGAACGTCGCTCCCATCAGTCTGTCTGAAAGAAACTCGTTCCCTTGCCAAAACACCAGCCTCCGCCACAGCCATACTCAGGCATTCCTGGACATCTTGGTGCCATCGTCTTCTTGGTCTACCCCTTCCTCTTTTGCCTGGCACCATACCTTCCTTCACCGTTCTCTCAAGACCATTGTGTCTCTTGATGTGACCAAAGTATTTGCATTTTTTAGCCAAAATGGAATTGATAAACCAGTTCGTTTCTATACTCAACTCTTCCCGAATGTCTGCATTTGTTTTTTTCTCTGTCCAGGGTATTCTGAGTATCTTTCTGTAACATTTTGACTCAAAGGATTCGATTCTTTGTCTAGAAGTTTTGATAATCGTCCATGATTTATAGCCATAAGCTGCCACAGGAAAAACACAGGCTCTCAAGACTTTTACTTTTATCATTTTGTTGGTGCTCTGCCATAATTTATTCAGGCTGTTCATTCTCTGCATTGCCATAGCTAGTCTTCTTCTCATTTCTTTCGAGTCACCATTTTTGTCAATTCTGGAGCCCAGATATTCAAAATGTGTGACCTGATCTATTGCCTCACCACCCACTGTAAATTTATGTTGACATTGTGTTTTGTCGGTGGTCATTATCTTTGTTTTATTTATGTTTATGAACAGGTTTTGATCTATACTATGTTCATTAACGGCTGAAAGTAGCTGCTCTAGCCCTTCTTGGAGGGTAGGACAGAAGTGTGTAAGGGATAGTACCTCACGGTGAGAGGCAGCCACATCCTTGATGGTCAGGATATTATTTGGTTCCCCCACTTCTGTCTAGCTCACGTATGGCTCCTAGAGTCTGCCTGTGTACGGCAGCGCCATCCCTCGGGCAACAGCTTTGGCTGGCTGCTAAACTACGTAAGTGAAACGACAAGGATGGGAGTCCACCCCTGACAAGTACACACAGCTGCTGGTGGAAGAGGCGGAAGATCGACCTGTGCGACAACGACTCTAAAAGCGGGAGCTGGAAACGCCTGGTATCGGGCTAAGGGCGCACCAGAGACCATAGTTGGTAAGCGGCCAGAACAACGTTCAGAAAGCAATGGCAAACTACTGGATGTAAAATGCCAAGAAACTTATGACAGTCGAGAAAAAAAAAACTAAGATCAAATTATAGCATACATTGGTTTTCTCTGTAAACCTATACGCATGTGAAGCAGGAAATTAAATGTTGAAATGGTACAAAAAGGGAAAGCAATTAGAAATAAGTAATTTGAGATAGATCCTTGAAATAACATACAAGGATCATATCTCAAGTGTTCGTGCAAGAGATATCAAGACAGAATATTGGATCAACTAAAACCTACAGAAAATGATAAAAGTATCCAAACGTCAATGGTCTTATTATGTGTTCAAATCATAACATGAACAGACAAGAGCAAACTGTTGTGTTGCGCCTTAGAACAGGACACAACCGACTCCGCAGCCACATGTACACAAAAATGAAGATTGGCAACTCAACCATGTGTTCATGCGGACAGGCCCCCCAGACAGCAGAGCACATACTGCAAAACTGCCCCGAATATGATATACAGAGAAAATCTCACTGGCCCATAGAAACAACACTGGAAGAGAAACTTTATGGACCTGTGTGTGAACTACAAAAGACAGTGAAGTTTATACAAGAGACAACATTGCAGATATAGACAATATTTTAAAGCGAACGAAAGAAGAAGAAGAAGAAGTGTTCAAATGAACTGTACTGCCAAACATTATACGAGTTGTTGTTGTTATTGTTTAATGTCCACAATGAGTAAGTTTACTCTTTTGTGCGCCCTGAAAAGGACGTTAAGTGGCAGGTTGTAGTAGCTTTCCTCACATCCCGAGCAAGCTGATGAAGGTGGACCGCGGTCCTCCAGGCGGCTGTGCTATGCTTGGCTTCATCTGTGTGGTGTTCACTACTACAGTGATCACATCGATCTACATCTCATCAGCCAGGCTACCTTGAAAACAGCCTGTTTCAGGGAACGCTACAAGGAAGAGAGATTGTGGTCTTGGTCAGCGTGTTCATCCTGACACAACGTCCTGGTCAATATGTTCTGCCTGACTGGACTAGCGTCGCAGTTCCCTAAACATTATAGTAGTAAAAGACAATGATTCAGAAGCTATTTAACAATGGATATCTAGCTGACTATGGACCAGAAACTGAGAAGCATAGTTAACTACAGGAAGTAATAACTTTTCCATGTCATGCGCCGATCAAATGTGACTCCCAGATAGTTTGGGTTGTCGTTTGGCTGCAGGAATTTGCCATTTAAACTTAATTTGGTATTTTGGGGTTTGATTGAAAGCGAGAATATTGTGCATGTGGTTTTCTCCTCGTTTATTTTGAAACTGAGAAGCATAGTTAACTACATGAAGTAATAACATTTGATAAATAGAAGAAACAGGAGAATGAAGTGTAGTTGAAGCATGCAATGATGTTTAGCTGCAGGACAGCAGCTGGTAATTGTGATACAGTTAACAAATAACATTAAAATGTTAGCCATCTGGTTATAAGAGATCTATTCACAAAACATATTTGAATCAGACAGTCAGCAATAAATGTAATTCTAGCCTCACAAAACAAAACAGACATAATAAAGAAGGGAAAATCATTAATTACATTTTCAACAGTATTAGGTTGTTCATTATCTATAAGTGTTCTTTCAAAATACACTGGCAGTTTTTGAACATTCATAGGTAGAAAACAATACAAATGTGAACAAAGCAGGATTATGATGAGAGAAAAATGAACGCATAGGTTAGATATCTGAAACTGCAGCAGAAATCATTATCATTATATATCAATAAATAGATGTTACAGAGGTACAGACGATGTTTCTGTAATCTTGGTATCCAATGAGGCATATAATGTGCCTGATGTCAGGTAGCCAATTTTTTTTTTTTCCTTTAAATAAAGAAGCTAACAAGAAAAGATTAAAAGGCCTCAATCCTTAACCTCATGGAACATTCCAGATGAAACTAAATGGTAGCTTGTGGTCACAGATTCTCTGATACATTTTAATTAATGATAAATTTATTCCCCTGAAACTAGTCAATGTCAGCACATCTCACAATTGAAATATTGTGTTTAAATGCAGACATCAAAGGAATGTAAAAGATTAATATACACAAAAACATGTATAATTTCATATAAATGTACAGCAAAAAGTAGTGATATTCATATTTATTTTAAAACAGCATGGCAGTATCAGATATACATATATGAATATAAACAAAGAGAAATTGGACCAGTCTCTTTGGGATGGATAAAGGCTGTTGATGGAATAGTACCACTCAGTTCTTTATCTGGACACCAATTTTAACAGAAAATATGTACCTGATACCAATCCACTATCAGCACAGGCACATTCTGTCAAAATTGAAACAGATCACCAAAAGATGGATATAAAAGGTGATAAGGGAAGCTTATTAAGCCCTCTAGAGATACATTATCCTCAATTTCTGGTAAAGTTGTGAGAAAGGGAGGGTTGGCATGGCAGACGATGAAGACAAAAGTAGAGACTAAGGAAATGTAGGAGTTGTTTTTTAGTGAGAATATCTTGGTTTGTACATCCCATGAGAAATGATCTAAATCCACAAACAGTACAGACTTGTCACTTCATAATGGAAAAGACCAAGAGCAGAGTATAGCTTATCAGAAGATGGATGGAGAGGGTGACAAGAGATTTCACAAAATAACAGCACATAAAGTGATATGTGTAATGGGGTGGGAAAGTCAATTACTGACCCAGTCTGCAACGATTAGAGTATAAATAGTCCCATTAAAAATGGAAGATGCATTTTTGATTTTTGTGTCCCAGATAATGAGCAATGACAAATTCTGGTATTATTTAACGCTAAAGAGTTGGCTCTGTGGAAAAAATTAACAAAATAATTAAGGGTTCATTTAAGAATAATAAATGCAAAAACATGTCTGACGTGGCATACATATGCAACAACAAAAAAACTGTTTTTATTTATATTTTTAAAAAAGCATATGCGATATATACAAACAGGGTGAAATGGGGAGTCTACAAAATGTCTTATAGGAAGGGTAAAGGGCATTGACAGATAAAAGATTGAAGATAAAGTGGGTTTTAACATACAATGAGATTAACCCTAATACACCAGCAGCACATACACTTGAAGACAGACATAATGAAGCTGAGGACAAATCACCAGAAGCTGGTCTGGGAAAGTGATGAGGAAACCAATGTACAAAGAAAGCTTATTAAACCCTCGAGAGATAATTATCCTTACTTTCTGGTCATGTTGTGAGAAAGGGTGAAGCACACTTTGGCCAAACTTTAGCACAAAGAGAAAGGTAAGGACAAAGGAAGACAGATATTGACCAGTTTAATATTAAGGCACAGAAGAGTGTCAGAAACATAATTAATAAACAGTGCTAGACACAGAGTAAGCTGTAAAGGTACATGATCACATATGCAATTCAACATGTCACATGACAAAGAAGAATGCAGAAATTATAAATGGTATAGATGAAATCGCAACATCATTTTGTATGTCTGGAGACAAATTTGGTCTGCACATCTCATGAGATGGAATCTTAACCCACCAGCAGCACAAGTATGTGACTTCATAATGGAACAGACCAGCAACAGAGGACAACTAACCAAAAGATGGATTGAGGTGGTGACAGACATTTCATAAGCACACACAATGACACCACTTACTTACTTAGTGGCTCCTCTTCTACCGTGAGGTGTAGAGGTCAATGACACCACACCAGACAATATGTGTAATGGAATGGGAATCCAATAACTGACTCTACTGGCATTTGTGTCCAGGAAAATTGGTCAAAGGAAAACCTTTTTAAGACATACACACACATGCACAAAAATAAGCTTAGGTTAGAGTAATAAGGAACAGATAGAAATGGACTAATGTTGGTAGCAAACTAAATAAGCAGTTTAGTATAGTATGCATTGAGGGAGTCAAATAACATGACAGCACATCAACAGGGAATATGTGTATGGGAAACCAATAACTGATCCTATCTGCAATGATTGGGGTGCACATAGTTCATAAAACGACAGATTTATACATCTGTGCTTTGAGATCTACCCATTAACAAATGAAACATTTTAGCATCTGTAAAAGCCAAAGGAGGTTTGTGGAAGTGGAAAAATAATATAAACAGACTAATGTCACTAGCAGAACAAACAAGGAGATGTGTACAGTATTGGGTTTGTTACAAACATGATGGTGATAATTGGTTAAGAAGAAAAAAAGGGAGTTATTTGTGATCATACTTGGAACACATGTCGTGGGGTTCACTTCATAATCATCAGGATCACACTGACAGGTGTCAACCCCGATTGTATTGTTGGACTGACATGTACTTGTGATTGTACATTCTGTGGTAGTGTTACAACGTTTACCTATCTCTAGTCCTGTAAGGTTGAACAATTGTGACATTGAGTCATGTGACAATAGTCAAACACAAACTGTACATTTCTATCATGTTGGAATGGTTAATAACAAATTGTACAGAAAAAAATGGGCGTGTATTATATGTGACCTTATATGTTCTGTATGACAAGGGCAAGTCCATCATACAAGATATTGACTGTCATTTCAAGTTTGATATCAGCATGTTTATTTGACATAGGCTTTTATGGAAAATGAAACAATACAGGCAAATCAGTCCAAAAGCTGCAATAACAGAAGGTGATCTAAGTTAATAGAAAATACAAAAATTAGTCTTTGCATATCGTGGTGGCTTTGTCTTTGTCACACGGAAGGTCATAGAAACTGCTATTTTAGACTGTGTCCATACAATTAACACATGAAATATCAACGGTAACATTGTTTTGTTCCTGGCAGTAGGACTATGGCATTTTTTAAGCAACTGGAATATAATAAAGAATTTAAGATCTATATACACTGTTTCACAGATGTATTTTCCCTATTATTTTCTAAGAGATAGATACCAAAATGTCACCAAAACAACAATGATATCCTAAACACTTTTTAATAAACCACAGAGAATAAATAAAAATAGAAGACTTTGGATAGGCAAACCCTCAATCCACGAAAGAAAGTTAACAACAGAATTGACACAGGACAACACTATGCACCAGAAGTGGAGACAGGCAGTCTGAAATATCATAATTTGACAAATAAAAGAATAACAAGAGAATAATATGCAGATGAAACATTCAACTATGTATACATATATCTGCAGAGGTAACAATTGGTGATGTGATAATGGCTAATAATTGACACCAAAACTGTATCTGATAAATGAGGGCTCCATTCACAAAACATTTGGGAATGAAAATGCCAGAAATATATTTAATTCTATCTTGACAAAGGTGTGGCATGAAAAGATACCTTTTAGGATGGATAAAGAATAGAGATGAAATTTTACCACTGATGTTTATCTGCAGAAAAAAATTTATCCAATGTGATAAAACATCCACAAGCAATAGACACTTGACCTCATAATGAACCAGACCAGAAACAGAGGATAACTCCCAAGAATATTTATTGAGAAAGTGACGAGGAAAGTCAATGTTTTTAAGAATGAGCAAGCTTATTAAACCCTTCAGAGAAAAATTGTCATTATTTTGTGGTCATATTATGAAAAAGAGAGGGCTAGAGCATACCTGTGACAACAAATGAAAATGATACACAGAGACAGGTGGTGACAAAGTGAGAAGATACTGGACAGTTCGACATTGAGGCATAGAAGACTGTCAATAACAGAACTGATAAACAACTACAGAGACAGGAAGTTGTAAAGATCCATGATCATCTATGCAAGTTGGCACAACACATGAAGAAGATGAAAGCAGAGACTATGAAATACATTGATGGAATTGTAGTTGTTGTTTTGATTGAGAATATCTTGGTTTGTACATCCCATGAGATTTGAACTAAATCCACAAACAGTACAGACTTGTCACTTCATAATGGAAAAGACCAAGAGCAGAGTATAGCTTATCAGAAGATGGATGGAGAGGGTGACAAGAGATGTCACAAAATAACAGCACATAAAGTGATATGTGTAATGGGGTGGGAAGTCAATTACTGACCCAGTCTGCAACGATTAGAGTATAAACAGTCCATTAAAAATGGAAGATGCATTTTTGATTTTTGTGTCCCAGATAATGAACAATGACAAATTCTGGTACTATTTAACGCTAAAGAGTTGGCTCTGTGGAAAAATAAACAATTATACAAATAAACAAAATAATTAAGGGTTCATTTTAAAATAATAAATGCAAAAACATGTCTGACTTGGCATACATATGCAACAACAAAAAAACTGTTTTTATTTATATTTTTAAAAAAGCATATGTGATATATACAAACAGGGTGAAATGGGGAGTCTACAAAATGTCTTATAGGAAGGGTAAAGGGCATTGACAGAAAAGTAGCACTCTGTTCTACATTTGAAGATATAGTGGGTTTTAACATACAATGAGATTAACCCTAACCCCCCAGCAGCACATACTCTTGAAGACAGACATAATGAAGCTGAGGACAAATCACCAGAAGCTGGTCTGGGAAAGTGATGAGGAAACCAATGTACAAAGAAAGCTTATTAAACCCTCGAGAGATAATTATCCTTACTTTCTGGTCATGTTGTGAGAAAGGGTGAAGCACACTTTGGCCAAACTTTAGCACAAAGAGAAAGGTAAGGACAAAGGAAGACAGATATTGACCAGTTTAATATTAAGGCACAGAAGAGTGTCAGAAACATAATTAATAAACAATGCTAGACACAGAGTAAGCTGTAAAGGTACATGATCACATATACAATTCTACATGTCACATGACAAAGAAGAATGCAGAAATTATAAATGGTATAGATGAAATAGCAACATCATTTTGTATGTCTGGAGACAAATTTGGTCTGCACATCTCATGAGATGGAATCTTAGCCCACCAACAGCACAAGTATGTGACTTCATAATGGAACAGACCAGCAACAGAGTACAACTAACCAAAAGATGGATTGAGGTGGTGACAGACATTTCATAAGCACACACAATGACACCACTTACTTACTTAGTCGCTCCTCTTCTACCGTGAGGTGTAGAGGTCAATGACACCACACCAGACATTATGCGTAATGGAATGGGAATCCAATAACTGACTCTCCTGGCATTTGTGTCCAGGAAAATTGGTCAAAGGAAAACCTTTTTAAGACATACACACACATGCACAAAAATAAGCTTAGGTTAGAGTAATAAGGAACAGACAGAAATGGACTAATGTTGGTAGCAAACTAAATAAGCAGTTTAGTATAGTATGCATTGAGGGAGTCAAATAACATGACAGCACATCAACAGGGAATATGTGTATGGGAAACCAATAACTGATCTTATCTGCAATGATTGGGGTGCACGTAGTCCATAAAACAAGAGAGATTTATACATCTGTGCTTTGAGATCTACCCATTAACAAATGAAACATTTTAGCATCTGTAAAAGCCAAAGGAGGTTTGTGGAAGTGGAAAAATAATATAAACAGACTAATGTCACTAGCAGAACAAACAAGGAGATGTGTACAGTATTGGGTTTGTTACAAACATGATGGTGATAATTGGTTAAGAAGAAAAAAAGGGGGTTATTTGTGATCATACTTGGAACACATGTAGTCGAGTTCACTTCATAATCATCAGGATCACACTGACAGGTGTCAACCCCGATTGTATTGTTGGACTGACATGTACTTGTGATTGTACATTCTGTGGTAGTGTTACAACGTTCACCTATCTCTAGTCCTGTAAGGTTGAACAATTGTGACATTGAGTCATGTGACAATCGTCAAACACAAACTGTACATTTCTATCATGTTGGAATGGTTAATAACAAATTGTACAGAAAAAAATGGGCATGTATTATATGAGATCTTATATGTTCTGTTTGACAAGGGCAAAGCCCATCATACAAGATATTGATTGTCATTTCAAGTTTGATATCAGCATGTTTATTAAACATAGGCTTTCGTGGAAAATTAAACAATACAGGCAAATCAGTCCAAGGTCTGCATTAACAGAAGGTGATCTAAGTTAATAGAAAATTAAAAAATTAGTCTTTGCACATTGTGGTGGCTTAATCTTTGTCACACGGAAGGTCATAGAAACTGCTATTTTAGACTGTGTCCATACAATTAACACATGAAATATCAACGGTAACATTGTTTTGTTCCTGGCAGTAGGACTATGGCATTTTTTAAGCAACTGGAATATAATAAAGAATTAAAGATCTATATACACTGTTTCACAGATGTATTTTCCATATAATTTTGCTGAAGAGATAGATCAAAATGTCACCAAAACAACAATGATATCCTAAACACTTTTTAATAAACCACAGAGAATAAATAAAAATAGAAGACTTTGGATAGGCAAACCCTCAATCCACGAAAGAAAGTTAACAACAGAATTGACACAGGACAACACTATGCACCAGAAGTGGAGACAGGCAGTCTGAAATATCATAATTTGACAAATAAAAGAATAACAAGAGAATAATATGCAGATGAAACATTCAACTATGTATACATATATCTGCAGAGGTAACAATTGGTGATGTGATAATGGTTAATAATTGACACCAAAACTGTATCTGATAAATGAGGGCTCCATTCACAAAACATTTGGGAATGAAAATGCCAGAAATACATTTAATTCTTCCTTGACAAAGGTGTGGCATGAAAAGATACCTTTTAGGATGGATAAAGAATAGAGATGAAATTTTACCACTGATGTTTATCTGCAGAAAAAGATGTATCCAATGAGATAAAACATCCACAAGCAACAGACACTTGACCTCATAATGAACCAGACCAGAAACAGAGGATAACTCCCAAGAATATTTATTGAGAAAGTGACGAGGAAAGTCAATGTTTTTAAGAATGAGCAAGCTTATTAAACCCTTCAGAGAAAAATTGTCATTATTTTGTGGTCATATTATGAAAAAGAGAGGGCTAGAGCATACCTGTGACAACAGGTAAAAATGATACACAGAGACAGGTGGTGACAAAGTGAGAAGATACTGGACAGTTCGACATTGAGGCATAGAAGACTGTCAATAACAGAACTGATAAACAACTACAGAGACAGGAAGTTGTAAAGATCCATGATCATCTATGCAAGTTGGCACAACACATGAAGAAGATGAAAGCAGAGACTATGAAATACATTGATGGAATTGTAGTTGTTGTTTTGATTGAGAATATCTTGGTTTGTACATCCCATGAGATTTGAACTAAATCCACAAGCAGTACAGACTTGTCACTTCATAATGGAAAAGACCAAGAGCAGAGTATAGCTTATCAGAAGATGGATGGAGAGGGTGACAAGAGATTTCACAAAATAACAGCACATAAAGTGATATGTGTAATGGGGTGGGAAGTCTGCAACGATTAGAGTATAAACAGTCCATTAAAAATGGAAGATGCATTTTTGATTTTTGTGTCCCAGATAATGAACAATGACAAATTCTGGTACTATTTAACGCTAAAGAGTTGGCTCTGTGAAAAAATAAACAATTATACAAATAAACAAAATAATTAAGGGTTCATTTTTAAATAATAAATGCAAAAACATGTCTGACTTGGCATACATATGCAACAACAAAAAAACTGTTTTTATTTATATTTTTAAAAAAGCATATGTGATATATACAAACAGGGTGAAATGGGGAGTCTACAAAACGTCTTATAGGAAGGGTAAAGGGCATTGACAGAAAAGTAGCACTCTGTTCTACATTTGAAGATAAAGTGGGTTTTAACATACAATGAGATTAACCCTAACCCCCCAGCAGCACATACACTTGAAGACAGACATAATGAAGCTGAGGACAAATCACCAGAAGCTGGTTTGGGAAAGTGATGAGGAAACCAATGTACAAAGAAAGCTTATTAAACCCTCGAGAGATAATTATCCTTACTTTCTGGTCATGTTGTGAGAAAGGGTGAAGCACACTTTGGCCAAACTTTAGCACAAAGAGAAAGGTAAGGACAAAGGAAGACAGATATTGACCAGTTTAATATTAAGGCACAGAAGAGTGTCAGAAACATAATTAATAAACAATGCTAGACACAGAGTAAGCTGTAAAGGTACATGATCACATATACAATTCTACATGTCACATGACAAAGAAGAATGCAGAAATTATAAATGGTATAGATGAAATAGCAACATCATTTTGTATGTCTGGAGACAAATTTGGTCTGCACATCTCATGAGATGGAATCTTAGCCCACCAACAGCACAAGTATGTGACTTCATAATGGAACAGACCAGCAACAGAGGACAACTAACCAAAAGATGGATTGAGGTGGTGACAGACATTTCATAAGCACACACAATGACACCACTTACTTACTTAGTCGCTCCTCTTCTACCGTGAGGTGTAGAGGTCAATGACACCACACCAGACATTATGCGTAATGGAATGGGAATCCAATAACTGACTCTCCTGGCATTTGTGTCCAGGAAAATTGGTCAAAGGAAAACCTTTTTAAGACATACACACACATGCACAAAAATAAGCTTAGGTTAGAGTAATAAGGAACAGATAGAAATGGACTAATGTTGGTAGCAAACTAAATAAGCAGTTTAGTATAGTATGCATTGAGGGAGTCAAATAACATGACAGCACATCAACAGGGAATATGTGTATGGGAAACCAATAACTGATCTTATCTGCAATGATTGGGGTGCACGTAGTCCATAAAACAAGAGAGATTTATACATCTGTGCTTTGAGATCTACCCATTAACAAATGAAACATTTTAGCATCTGTAAAAGCCAAAGGAGGTTTGTGGAAGTGGAAAAATAATATAAACAGACTAATGTCACTAGCAGAACAAACAAGGAGATGTGTACAGTATTGGGTTTGTTACAAACATGATGGTGATAATTGGTTAAGAAGAAAAAAAGGGGGTTATTTGTGATCATACTTGGAACACATGTAGTCGAGTTCACTTCATAATCATCAGGATCACACTGACAGGTGTCAACCCCGATTGTATTGTTGGACTGACATGTACTTGTGATTGTACATTCTGTGGTAGTGTTACAACGTTCACCTATCTCTAGTCCTGTAAGGTTGAACAATTGTGACATTGAGTCATGTGACAATCGTCAAACACAAACTGTACATTTCTATCATGTTGGAATGGTTAATAACAAATTGTACAGAAAAAAATGGGCATGTATTATATGAGATCTTATATGTTCTGTTTGACAAGGGCAAAGCCCATCATACAAGATATTGATTGTCATTTCAAGTTTGATATCAGCATGTTTATTAAACATAGGCTTTCGTGGAAAATTAAACAATACAGGCAAATCAGTCCAAGGTCTGCATTAACAGAAGGTGATCTAAGTTAATAGAAAATTAAAAAATTAGTCTTTGCACATTGTGGTGGCTTAATCTTTGTCACACGGAAGGTCATAGAAACTGCTATTTTAGACTGTGTCCATACAATTAACACATGAAATATCAACGGTAACATTGTTTTGTTCCTGGCAGTAGGACTATGGCATTTTTTAAGCAACTGGAATATAATAAAGAATTAAAGATCTATATACACTGTTTCACAGATGTATTTTCCATATAATTTTGCTGAAGAGATAGATCAAAATGTCACCAAAACAACAATGATATCCTAAACACTTTTTAATAAACCACAGAGAATAAATAAAAATAGAAGACTTTGGATAGGCAAACCCTCAATCCACGAAAGAAAGTTAACAACAGAATTGACACAGGACAACACTATGCACCAGAAGTGGAGACAGGCAGTCTGAAATATCATAATTTGACAAATAAAAGAATAACAAGAGAATAATATGCAGATGAAACATTCAACTATGTATACATATATCTGCAGAGGTAACAATTGGTGATGTGATAATGGTTAATAATTGACACCAAAACTGTATCTGATAAATGAGGGCTCCATTCACAAAACATTTGGGAATGAAAATGCCAGAAATACATTTAATTCTTCCTTGACAAAGGTGTGGCATGAAAAGATACCTTTTAGGATGGATAAAGAATAGAGATGAAATTTTACCACTGATGTTTATCTGCAGAAAAAGATGTATCCAATGAGATAAAACATCCACAAGCAACAGACACTTGACCTCATAATGAACCAGACCAGAAACAGAGGATAACTCCCAAGAATATTTATTGAGAAAGTGACGAGGAAAGTCAATGTTTTTAAGAATGAGCAAGCTTATTAAACCCTTCAGAGAAAAATTGTCATTATTTTGTGGTCATATTATGAAAAAGAGAGGGCTAGAGCATACCTGTGACAACAGGTAAAAATGATACACAGAGACAGGTGGTGACAAAGTGAGAAGATACTGGACAGTTCGACATTGAGGCATAGAAGACTGTCAATAACAGAACTGATAAACAACTACAGAGACAGGAAGTTGTAAAGATCCATGATCATCTATGCAAGTTGGCACAACACATGAAGAAGATGAAAGCAGAGACTATGAAATACATTGATGGAATTGTAGTTGTTGTTTTGATTGAGAATATCTTGGTTTGTACATCCCATGAGATTTGAACTAAATCCACAAGCAGTACAGACTTGTCACTTCATAATGGAAAAGACCAAGAGCAGAGTATAGCTTATCAGAAGATGGATGGAGAGGGTGACAAGAGATTTCACAAAATAACAGCACATAAAGTGATATGTGTAATGGGGTGGGAAGTCTGCAACGATTAGAGTATAAACAGTCCATTAAAAATGGAAGATGCATTTTTGATTTTTGTGTCCCAGATAATGAACAATGACAAATTCTGGTACTATTTAACGCTAAAGAGTTGGCTCTGTGAAAAAATAAACAATTATACAAATAAACAAAATAATTAAGGGTTCATTTTTAAATAATAAATGCAAAAACATGTCTGACTTGGCATACATATGCAACAACAAAAAAACTGTTTTTATTTATATTTTTAAAAAAGCATATGTGATATATACAAACAGGGTGAAATGGGGAGTCTACAAAACGTCTTATAGGAAGGGTAAAGGGCATTGACAGAAAAGTAGCACTCTGTTCTACATTTGAAGATAAAGTGGGTTTTAACATACAATGAGATTAACCCTAACCCCCCAGCAGCACATACACTTGAAGACAGACATAATGAAGCTGAGGACAAATCACCAGAAGCTGGTTTGGGAAAGTGATGAGGAAACCAATGTACAAAGAAAGCTTATTAAGCCCTCGAGAGATAATTATCCTTACTTTCTGGTCATGTTGTGAGAAAGGGTGAAGCACACTTTGGCCAAACTTTAGCACAAAGAGAAAGGTAAGGACAAAGGAAGACAGATATTGACCAGTTTAATATTAAGGCACAGAAGAGTGTCAGAAACATAATTAATAAACAATGCTAGACACAGAGTAAGCTGTAAAGGTACATGATCACATATACAATTCTACATGTCACATGACAAAGAAGAATGCAGAAATTATAAATGGTATAGATGAAATAGCAACATCATTTTGTATGTCTGGAGACAAATTTGGTCTGCACATCTCATGAGATGGAATCTTAGCCCACCAACAGCACAAGTATGTGACTTCATAATGGAACAGACCAGCAACAGAGGACAACTAACCAAAAGATGGATTGAGGTGGTGACAGACATTTCATAAGCACACACAATGACACCACTTACTTACTTAGTCGCTCCTCTTCTACCGTGAGGTGTAGAGGTCAATGACACCACACCAGACATTATGCGTAATGGAATGGGAATCCAATAACTGACTCTCCTGGCATTTGTGTCCAGGAAAATTGGTCAAAGGAAAACCTTTTTAAGACATACACACACATGCACAAAAATAAGCTTAGGTTAGAGTAATAAGGAACAGATAGAAATGGACTAATGTTGGTAGCAAACTAAATAAGCAGTTTAGTATAGTATGCATTGAGGGAGTCAAATAACATGACAGCACATCAACAGGGAATATGTGTATGGGAAACCAATAACTGATCTTATCTGCAATGATTGGGGTGCACGTAGTCCATAAAACAAGAGAGATTTATACATCTGTGCTTTGAGATCTACCCATTAACAAATGAAACATTTTAGCATCTGTAAAAGCCAAAGGAGGTTTGTGGAAGTGGAAAAATAATATAAACAGACTAATGTCACTAGCAGAACAAACAAGGAGATGTGTACAGTATTGGGTTTGTTACAAACATGATGGTGATAATTGGTTAAGAAGAAAAAAAGGGGGTTATTTGTGATCATACTTGGAACACATGTAGTCGAGTTCACTTCATAATCATCAGGATCACACTGACAGGTGTCAACCCCGATTGTATTGTTGGACTGACATGTACTTGTGATTGTACATTCTGTGGTAGTGTTACAACGTTCACCTATCTCTAGTCCTGTAAGGTTGAACAATTGTGACATTGAGTCATGTGACAATCGTCAAACACAAACTGTACATTTCTATCATGTTGGAATGGTTAATAACAAATTGTACAGAAAAAAATGGGCATGTATTATATGAGATCTTATATGTTCTGTTTGACAAGGGCAAAGCCCATCATACAAGATATTGATTGTCATTTCAAGTTTGATATCAGCATGTTTATTAAACATAGGCTTTCGTGGAAAATTAAACAATACAGGCAAATCAGTCCAAGGTCTGCATTAACAGAAGGTGATCTAAGTTAATAGAAAATTAAAAAATTAGTCTTTGCACATTGTGGTGGCTTAATCTTTGTCACACGGAAGGTCATAGAAACTGCTATTTTAGACTGTGTCCATACAATTAACACATGAAATATCAACGGTAACATTGTTTTGTTCCTGGCAGTAGGACTATGGCATTTTTTAAGCAACTGGAATATAATAAAGAATTAAAGATCTATATACACTGTTTCACAGATGTATTTTCCATATAATTTTGCTGAAGAGATAGATCAAAATGTCACCAAAACAACAATGATATCCTAAACACTTTTTAATAAACCACAGAGAATAAATAAAAATAGAAGACTTTGGATAGGCAAACCCTCAATCCACGAAAGAAAGTTAACAACAGAATTGACACAGGACAACACTATGCACCAGAAGTGGAGACAGGCAGTCTGAAATATCATAATTTGACAAATAAAAGAATAACAAGAGAATAATATGCAGATGAAACATTCAACTATGTATACATATATCTGCAGAGGTAACAATTGGTGATGTGATAATGGTTAATAATTGACACCAAAACTGTATCTGATAAATGAGGGCTCCATTCACAAAACATTTGGGAATGAAAATGCCAGAAATACATTTAATTCTTCCTTGACAAAGGTGTGGCATGAAAAGATACCTTTTAGGATGGATAAAGAATAGAGATGAAATTTTACCACTGATGTTTATCTGCAGAAAAAGATGTATCCAATGAGATAAAACATCCACAAGCAACAGACACTTGACCTCATAATGAACCAGACCAGAAACAGAGGATAACTCCCAAGAATATTTATTGAGAAAGTGACGAGGAAAGTCAATGTTTTTAAGAATGAGCAAGCTTATTAAACCCTTCAGAGAAAAATTGTCATTATTTTGTGGTCATATTATGAAAAAGAGAGGGCTAGAGCATACCTGTGACAACAGGTAAAAATGATACACAGAGACAGGTGGTGACAAAGTGAGAAGATACTGGACAGTTCGACATTGAGGCATAGAAGACTGTCAATAACAGAACTGATAAACAACTACAGAGACAGGAAGTTGTAAAGATCCATGATCATCTATGCAAGTTGGCACAACACATGAAGAAGATGAAAGCAGAGACTATGAAATACATTGATGGAATTGTAGTTGTTGTTTTGATTGAGAATATCTTGGTTTGTACATCCCATGAGATTTGAACTAAATCCACAAGCAGTACAGACTTGTCACTTCATAATGGAAAAGACCAAGAGCAGAGTATAGCTTATCAGAAGATGGATGGAGAGGGTGACAAGAGATTTCACAAAATAACAGCACATAAAGTGATATGTGTAATGGGGTGGGAAGTCAATTACTGACCCAGTCTGCAACGATTAGAGTATAAACAGTCCATTAAAAATGGAAGATGCATTTTTGATTTTTGTGTCCCAGATAATGAACAATGACAAATTCTGGTACTATTTAACGCTAAAGAGTTGGCTCTGTGAAAAAATAAACAATTATACAAATAAACAAAATAATTAAGGGTTCATTTTTAAATAATAAATGCAAAAACATGTCTGACTTGGCATACATATGCAACAACAAAAAAACTGTTTTTATTTATATTTTTAAAAAAGCATATGTGATATATACAAACAGGGTGAAATGGGGAGTCTACAAAACGTCTTATAGGAAGGGTAAAGGGCATTGACAGAAAAGTAGCACTCTGTTCTACATTTGAAGATAAAGTGGGTTTTAACATACAATGAGATTAACAATAATACACCAGCAGCACATACTCTTGAAGACAGACATAATAAAGCTGAGGACAAATCACCAGAAGCTGGTTTGGGAAAGTGATGAGGAAACCAATGTACAAAGAAAGCTTATTAAACCCTCGAGAGATAATTATCCTTACTTTCTGGTCATGTTGTGAGAAAGGGTGAAGCACACTTTGGCCAAACTTTAGCACAAAGAGAAAGGTAAGGACAAAGGAAGACAGATATTGACCAGTTTAATATTAAGGCACAGAAGAGTGTCAGAAACATAATTAATAAACAGTGCTAGACACAGAGTAAGCTGTAAAGGTACATGATCACATATACAATTCTACATGTCACATGACAAAGAAGAATGCAGAAATTATAAATGGTATAGATGAAATAGCAACATCATTTTGTATGTCTGGAGACAAATTTGGTCTGCACATCTCATGAGATGGAATCTTAGCCCACCAACAGCACAAGTATGTGACTTCATAATGGAACAGACCAGCAACAGAGGACAACTAACCAAAAGATGGATTGAGGTGGTGACAGACATTTCATAAGCACACACAATGACACCACTTACTTACTTAGTCGCTCCTCTTCTACCGTGAGGTGTAGAGGTCAATGACACCACACCAGACATTATGCGTAATGGAATGGGAATCCAATAACTGACTCTCCTGGCATTTGTGTCCAGGAAAATTGGTCAAAGGAAAACCTTTTTAAGACATACACACACATGCACAAAAATAAGCTTAGGTTAGAGTAATAAGGAACAGATAGAAATGGACTAATGTTGGTAGCAAACTAAATAAGCAGTTTAGTATAGTATGCATTGAGGGAGTCAAATAACATGACAGCACATCAACAGGGAATATGTGTATGGGAAACCAATAACTGATCTTATCTGCAATGATTGGGGTGCACGTAGTCCATAAAACAAGAGAGATTTATACATCTGTGCTTTGAGATCTACCCATTAACAAATGAAACATTTTAGCATCTGTAAAAGCCAAAGGAGGTTTGTGGAAGTGGAAAAATAATATAAACAGACTAATGTCACTAGCAGAACAAACAAGGAGATGTGTACAGTATTGGGTTTGTTACAAACATGATGGTGATAATTGGTTAAGAAGAAAAAAAGGGGGTTATTTGTGATCATACTTGGAACACATGTCGTCGAGTTCACTTCATAATCATCAGGATCACACTGACAGGTGTCAACCCCGATTGTATTGTTGGACTGACATGTACTTGTGATTGTACATTCTGTGGTAGTGTTACAACGTTCACCTATCTCTAGTCCTGTAAGGTTGAACAATTGTGACATTGAGTCATGTGACAATAGTCAAACACAAACTGTACATTTCTATCATGTTGGAATGGTTAATAACAAATTGTACAGAAAAAAATGGGCATGTATTATATGAGACCTTATATGTTCTGTTTGACAAGGGCAAAGCCCATCATACAAGATATTGATTGTCATTTCAAGTTTGATATCAGCATGTTTATTAAACATAGGCTTTCGTGGAAAATTAAACAATACAGGCAAATCAGTCCAAGGTCTGCATTAACAGAAGGTGATCTAAGTTAATAGAAAATACAAAAATTAGTCTTTGCACATCGTGGTGGCTTTGTCTTTGTCACACGGAAGGTCATAGAAACTGCTATTTTAGACTGTGTCTATACAATTAACACATGAAATATCAACGGTAACATTGTTTTGTTCCTGGCAGTAGGACTATGGCATTTTTTAAGCAACTGGAATATAATAAAGAATTAAAGATCTATATACAATGTTTCACAGATGTATTTTCCATATAATTTTGCTGAAGAGATAGATCAAAATGTCACCAAAACAACAATGATATCCTAAACACTTTTTAATAAACCACAGAGAATAGATAAAAATAGAAGACTTTGGATAGGCAAACCCTCAATCCACGAAAGAAAGTTAACAACAGAATTGACACAGGACAACACTATGCACCAGAAGTGGAGACAGGCAGTCTGAAATATCATAATTTGACAAATAAAAGAATAACAAGAGAATAATATGCAGATGAAACATTCAACTATGTATACATATATCTGCAGAGGTAACAATTGGTGATGTGATAATGGTTAATAATTGACACCAAAACTGTATCTGATAAATGAGGGCTCCATTCACAAAACATTTGGGAATGAAAATGCCAGAAATACATTTAATTCTTCCTTGACAAAGGTGTGGCATGAAAAGATACCTTTTAGGATGGATAAAGAATAGAGATGAAATTTTACCACTGATGTTTATCTGCAGAAAAAGATGTATCCAATGAGATAAAACATCCACAAGCAACAGACACTTGACCTCATAATGAACCAGACCAGAAACAGAGGATAACTCCCAAGAATATTTATTGAGAAAGTGACGAGGAAAGTCAATGTTTTTAAGAATGAGCAAGCTTATTAAACCCTTCAGAGAAAAATTGTCATTATTTTGTGGTCATATTATGAAAAAGAGAGGGCTAGAGCATACCTGTGACAACAGGTAAAAATGATACACAGAGACAGGTGGTGACAAAGTGAGAAGATACTGGACAGTTCGACATTGAGGCATAGAAGACTGTCAATAACAGAACTGATAAACAACTACAGAGACAGGAAGTTGTAAAGATCCATGATCATCTATGCAAGTTGGCACAACACATGAAGAAGATGAAAGCAGAGACTATGAAATACATTGATGGAATTGTAGTTGTTGTTTTGATTGAGAATATCTTGGTTTGTACATCCCATGAGATTTGAACTAAATCCACAAGCAGTACAGACTTGTCACTTCATAATGGAAAAGACCAAGAGCAGAGTATAGCTTATCAGAAGATGGATGGAGAGGGTGACAAGAGATTTCACAAAATAACAGCACATAAAGTGATATGTGTAATGGGGTGGGAAGTCAATTACTGACCCAGTCTGCAACGATTAGAGTATAAACAGTCCATTAAAAATGGAAGATGCATTTTTGATTTTTGTGTCCCAGATAATGAACAATGACAAATTCTGGTACTATTTAACGCTAAAGAGTTGGCTCTGTGAAAAAATAAACAATTATACAAATAAACAAAATAATTAAGGGTTCATTTTTAAATAATAAATGCAAAAACATGTCTGACTTGGCATACATATGCAACAACAAAAAAACTGTTTTTATTTATATTTTTAAAAAAGCATATGTGATATATACAAACAGGGTGAAATGGGGAGTCTACAAAACGTCTTATAGGAAGGGTAAAGGGCATTGACAGAAAAGTAGCACTCTGTTCTACATTTGAAGATAAAGTGGGTTTTAACATACAATGAGATTAACAATAATACACCAGCAGCACATACTCTTGAAGACAGACATAATAAAGCTGAGGACAAATCACCAGAAGCTGGTTTGGGAAAGTGATGAGGAAACCAATGTACAAAGAAAGCTTATTAAACCCTCGAGAGATAATTATCCTTACTTTCTGGTCATGTTGTGAGAAAGGGTGAAGCACACTTTGGCCAAACTTTAGCACAAAGAGAAAGGTAAGGACAAAGGAAGACAGATATTGACCAGTTTAATATTAAGGCACAGAAGAGTGTCAGAAACATAATTAATAAACAGTGCTAGACACAGAGTAAGCTGTAAAGGTACATGATCACATATACAATTCTACATGTCACATGACAAAGAAGAATGCAGAAATTATAAATGGTATAGATGAAATAGCAACATCATTTTGTATGTCTGGAGACAAATTTGGTCTGCACATCTCATGAGATGGAATCTTAGCCCACCAACAGCACAAGTATGTGACTTCATAATGGAACAGACCAGCAACAGAGGACAACTAACCAAAAGATGGATTGAGGTGGTGACAGACATTTCATAAGCACACACAATGACACCACTTACTTACTTAGTCGCTCCTCTTCTACCGTGAGGTGTAGAGGTCAATGACACCACACCAGACATTATGCGTAATGGAATGGGAATCCAATAACTGACTCTCCTGGCATTTGTGTCCAGGAAAATTGGTCAAAGGAAAACCTTTTTAAGACATACACACACATGCACAAAAATAAGCTTAGGTTAGAGTAATAAGGAACAGATAGAAATGGACTAATGTTGGTAGCAAACTAAATAAGCAGTTTAGTATAGTATGCATTGAGGGAGTCAAATAACATGACAGCACATCAACAGGGAATATGTGTATGGGAAACCAATAACTGATCTTATCTGCAATGATTGGGGTGCACGTAGTCCATAAAACAAGAGAGATTTATACATCTGTGCTTTGAGATCTACCCATTAACAAATGAAACATTTTAGCATCTGTAAAAGCCAAAGGAGGTTTGTGGAAGTGGAAAAATAATATAAACAGACTAATGTCACTAGCAGAACAAACAAGGAGATGTGTACAGTATTGGGTTTGTTACAAACATGATGGTGATAATTGGTTAAGAAGAAAAAAAGGGGGTTATTTGTGATCATACTTGGAACACATGTCGTCGAGTTCACTTCATAATCATCAGGATCACACTGACAGGTGTCAACCCCGATTGTATTGTTGGACTGACATGTACTTGTGATTGTACATTCTGTGGTAGTGTTACAACGTTCACCTATCTCTAGTCCTGTAAGGTTGAACAATTGTGACATTGAGTCATGTGACAATCGTCAAACACAAACTGTACATTTCTATCATGTTGGAATGGTTAATAACAAATTGTACAGAAAAAAATGGGCATGTATTATATGAGACCTTATATGTTCTGTTTGACAAGGGCAAAGCCCATCATACAAGATATTGATTGTCATTTCAAGTTTGATATCAGCATGTTTATTAAACATAGGCTTTCGTGGAAAATTAAACAATACAGGCAAATCAGTCCAAGGTCTGCATTAACAGAAGGTGATCTAAGTTAATAGAAAATACAAAAATTAGTCTTTGCACATCGTGGTGGCTTTGTCTTTGTCACACGGAAGGTCATAGAAACTGCTATTTTAGACTGTGTCTATATAATTAACACATGAAATATCAACGGTAACATTGTTTTGTTCCTGGCAGTAGGACTATGGCATTTTTTAAGCAACTGGAATATAATAAAGAATTAAAGATCTATATACACTGTTTCACAGATGTATTTTCCATATAATTTTGCTGAAGAGATAGATCAAAATGTCACCAAAACAACAATGATATCCTAAACACTTTTTAATAAACCACAGAGAATAAATAAAAATAGAAGACTTTGGATAGGCAAACCCTCAATCCACGAAAGAAAGTTAACAACAGAATTGGCACAGGACAACACTATGGACCAGAAGTGGAAACAGGCAGTCTGAAATATCATAATTTGACAAATAAAAGAATAACAAGAGAATAATATGCAGATGAAACATTCCACTATGTATACATATATCTGCAGAGGTAACAATTGGTGATGTGATAATGGTTAATAATTGACACCAAAACTGTATCTGATAAATGAGGGCTCCATTCACAAAACATTTGGGAATGAAAATGCCAGAAATACATTTAATTCTATCCTGACAAAGGTGTGGCATGAAAAGATACCTTTTAGGATGGATAAAGAATAGAGATGAAATTTTACCACTGATGTTTATCTGCAGAAAAAGATTTATCCAATGAGATAAAACATCCACAAGCAACAGACACTTGACCTCATAATGAACCAGACCAGAAACAGAGGATAACTCCCAAGAATATTTATTGAGAAAGTGACGAGGAAAGTCAATGTTTTTAAGAATGAGCAAGCTTATTAAACCCTTCAGAGAAAAATTATCATTATTTTGTGGTCATATTATGAAAAAGAGAGGGCTAGAGCATACCTGTGACAACAGGTGAAAATGATACACAGAGACAGGTGGTGACAAAGTGAGAAGATACTGGACAGTTCGACATTGAGGCATAGAAGACTGTCAATAACAGAACTGATAAACAACTACAGAGACAGGAAGTTGTAAAGATCCATGATCATCTATGCAAGTTGGCACAACACATGAAGAAGATGAAAGCAGAGACTATGAAATACATTGATGGAATAGTAGTTGTTGTTTTGATTGAGAATATCTTGGTTTGTACATCCCATGAGATTTGAACTAAATCCACAAACAGTACAGACTTGTCACTTCATAATGGAAAAGACCAAGAGCAGAGTATAGCTTATCAGAAGATGGATGGAGAGGGTGACAAGAGATGTCACAAAATAACAGCACATAAAGTGATATGTGTAATGGGGTGGGAAGTCAATTACTGACCCAGTCTGCAACGATTAGAGTGTAAACAGTCCATTAAAAATGGAAGATGCATTTTTGATTTTTGTGTCCCAGATAATGAACAATGACAAATTCTGGTACTATTTAACGCTAAAGAGTTGGCTCTGTGAAAAAATAAACAATTATACAAATAAACAAAATAATTAAGGGTTCATTTTTAAATAATAAATGCAAAAACATGTCTGACTTGGCATACATATGCAACAACAAAAAAACTGTTTTTATTTATATTTTTAAAAAAGCATATGTGATATATACAAACAGGGTGAAATGGGGAGTCTACAAAACGTCTTATAGGAAGGGTAAAGGGCATTGACAGAAAAGTAGCACTCTGTTCTACATTTGAAGATAAAGTGGGTTTTAACATACAATGAGATTAACAATAATACACCAGCAGCACATACTCTTGAAGACAGACATAATGAAGCTGAGGACAAATCACCAGAAGCTGGTTTGGGAAAGTGATGAGGAAACCAATGTACAAAGAAAGCTTATTAAACCCTCGAGAGATAATTATCCTTACTTTCTGGTCATGTTGTGAGAAAGGGTGAAGCACACTTTGGCCAAACTTTAGCACAAAGAGAAAGGTAAGGACAAAGGAAGACAGATATTGACCAGTTTAATATTAAGGCACAGAAGAGTGTCAGAAACATAATTAATAAACAGTGCTAGACACAGAGTAAGCTGTAAAGGTACATGATCACATATACAATTCTACATGTCACATGACAAAGAAGAATGCAGAAATTATAAATGGTATAGATGAAATAGCAACATCATTTTGTATGTCTGGAGACAAATTTGGTCTGCACATCTCATGAGATGGAATCTTAGCCCACTAACAGCACAAGTATGTGACTTCATAATGGAACAGACCAGCAACAGAGGACAACTAACCAAAAATGGATTGAGGTGGTGACAGACATTTCATAAGCACACACAATGACACCACTTACTTACTTAGTCGCTCCTCTTCTACCGTGAGGTGTAAAGGTCAATGACACCACACCAGACAATATGTGTAATGGAATGAGAATCCAATAACTGACTCTCCTCACATTTGTGTCCAGGAAAATTGGTCAAAGGAAAACCTTTTTAAGACATACACACACATGCACAAAAATAAGCTTAGGTTAGAGTAATAAGGAACAGATAGAAATGGACTAATGTTGGTAGCAAACTAAATAAGCAGTTTAGTATAGTATGCATTGAGGGAGTCAAATAACATGACAGCACATCAACAGGGAATATGTGTATGGGAAACCAATAACTGATCTTATCTGCAATGATTGGGGTGCACATAGTTAATAAAACGACAGATTTATACATCTGTGCTTTGAGATCTACCCGTTAACAAATGAAACATTTTAGCATCTGTAAAAGCCAAAGGAGGTTTGTGGAAGTGGAAAAATAATATAAACAGACTAATGTCACTAGCAGAACAAACAAGGAGATGTGTACAGTATTGGGTTTCTTACAAACATGAAGGTGATAATTGGTTAAGAAGAAAAAAAGGGAGTTATTTATGATCATACTTGGAACACATGTCGTGGAGTTCACTTCATATTCATCAGGATCACACTGACAGGTGTGAACCGTGCTTGTATTGTTGGGCTGACATGTACTTGTGATTGTACATTCTGTGGTAGTGTTACAACGTTCACCTATCTCTAGTCCTGTAAGGTTGAACAATTGTGACATTGAGTCATGTGACAATCGTCAAACACAAACTGTACATTTCTATCACGTTGGAATGGTTAATAACAAATTGTACAGAACAAAATGGGCATGTATTATATGTGACCTTATATGTTCTGTTTGACAAGGGCAAAGCCCATCATACAAGATATTGATTGTCATTTCAAGTTTGATATCAGCATGTTTATTAAACATAGGCTTTCGTGGAAAATTAAACAATACAGGCAAATCAGTCCAAGGTCTGCAATAACAGAAGGTGATCTAAGTTAATAGAAAATTAAAAAATTAGTCTTTGCACATCGTGGTGGCTTAATCTTTGTCACACGGAAGGTCATAGAAACTGCTATTTTAGACTGTGTCCATACAGTTAATACATGAAATATCAACAGTAACATTGTTTTGTTCCTGTCAGTAGGACCATGGCATTTTTTAAGCAACTGGAATATAATAAAGAATTTAAGATCTATATACACTGTTTCACAGATGTATTTTCCCTATTATTTTCTAAGAGATAGATACCAAAATGTCACCAAAACAACAATGATATCCTAAACACTTTTTAATAAACCACAGAGAATAAATAAAAATAGAAGACTTTGGATAGGCAAACCCTCAATCCACGAAAGAAAGTTAACAACAGAATTGACACAGGACAACACTATGGACCAGAAGTGGAGACAGGCAGTCTGAAATATCATAATTTGACAAATAAAAGAATAACAAGAGAATAATATGCAGATGAAACATTCCACTATGTATACATATATCTGCAGAGGTAACAATTGGTGATGTGATAATGGTTAATAATTGACACCAAAACTGTATCTGATAAATGAGGGCTCCATTCACAAAACATTTGGGAATGAAAATGCCAGAAATACATTTAATTCTATCTTGACAAAGGTGTGGCATGAAAAGATACCTTTTAGGATGGATAAAGAATAGAGATGAAATTTTACCACTGATGTTTATCTGCAGAAACAAATTTATCCAATGTGATAAAACATCCACAAGCAATAGACACTTGACCTCATAATAAACCAGACCAGAAACAGAGGATAATTCACAAGAATATTTATTGAGAAAGTGATGGGGAAAGTCAATGTTTTTAAGAATGAGCAAGCGTATTAAACCTTCAAGCTTATTAAACCCTTCAGAGATAAATTGTCATTATTTTGTGGTCATATTATGAAAAAGAGAGTGCTAGAGCATACCTGTAATAACAAGTAAAAATGATACACTGAGACAGGTGGTGACAAAGTGAGAAGATACTGGACAGTTCGACATTGAGGCATAGAAGACTGTCAATAACAGAACTGATAAACAACTACAGAGACAGGAAGTTGTAAAGATCCATGATCATCTATGCAAGTTGGCACGACACATGAAGAAGATGAAAGCAGAGACTATGAAATACATTGATGGAATTGTAGTTGTTGTTTTGATTGAGAATATCTTGGTTTGTACATCCCATGAGATTTGAACTAAATCCACAAACAGTACAGACTTGTCACTTCATAATGGAAAAGACCAAGAGCAGAGTATAGCTTATCAGAAGATGGATGGAGAGGGTGACAAGAGATGTCACAAAATAACAGCACATAAAGTGATATGTGTAATGGGGTGGGAAGTCAATTACTGACCCAGTCTGCAACGATTAGAGTATAAACAGTCCATTAAAAATGGAAGATGCATTTTTGATTTTTGTGTCCCAGATAATGAACAATGACAAATTCTGGTACTATTTAACGCTAAAGAGTTGGCTCCGTGGAAAAATAAATAATTATACAAATAAACAAAATAATTAAGGGTTCATATAAGAATAATAAATGCAAAAACATGTCTGACTTGGCATACATATGCAACAACAAAAAAACTGTTTTTATTTATATTTTAAAAAAAGCATATGTGATATATACAAACAGGGTGAAATGGGGAGTCTACAAAACGTCTTATAGGAAGGGTAAAGGGCATTGACAGAAAAGTAGCACTCTGTTCTACATTTGAAGATAAAGTGGGTTTTAACATACAATGAGATTAACCCTAATCCCCCAGCAGCACATACACTTGACTTCATAAAGAAAAGACCAAGAGCAGAGTATAGATTATCACACAATGACATCACACCAGACAATATGTGTAACGGAATGGGAATCCAATGACTGACTCTGGCTCCTGGCATTTGTGTCCAGAAAAATTGGTCAAAGGAAAAACTTTTTAAGACACACACACACACATGCACAAAAATAAGCTTCGGTGAGAGTAATAAAGAACAAAAAGAAAAGAAAAGAAAAGCCAAAGGAGGTTTGTGGAAGTGGAAAAATAATATAAATAAACAGACTAATGTCACTAGCAGAACAAACAAGGAGATGTGTACAGTATTCGGTTTGTTACAAACATGGAGGTGATAATTGGTTAAGAAGGAAATTGAGGTTTATTTTGAGCACACGTCATGGAGTTCACTTCATATTCGTCAGGATCACACTGACAGGTGTCAACCATGATTGTATTGTTGGTCTGACATGCACTTGTGCATTCTGTGGTAGTGTTACAACGTTTCACCTATGGCTAGTCCTATAAAGTTCAACAATGGTGGCAGACATATTTGAAAAGTGTGCTATATGACAGTCATCAGGTCTACTTGTATACAAGGGTCATTATTAAACTCAACAGTAATACAGAAATAAAAAGCTTTTATAAATTGACAAGGTTATTTCATATTGTGTACATGAAGTTAACTTTCCGAGTGGTTTGCCGAGGTCTATGTGTATGACAAGAGCAAGAATAAGACACTACCCCAAAGAGAGTGTCATAAGAGGCGAACAATTGTGTGACAACGGCCATGGATGGGTGGTTTGTTAAGAGCAGCATAGATGGTGCCTAACAGCCTGCGGTTTACTTTGCTCTAGTGTTTGAATCTATTAAGATGGACTGCCACATTGGTTAACCACCCTCTATAATGGAGTAATAAACTGCTCGAGCCTAGCCCGCTAAGCAGGAAAACCTCCTCCTGGCTACATCCGGCTCACACCAGAGATGGGACCTGCACAGGGGCTAATACTCCTGTAGAAGTACAGGACAACTAAGACTAAGACATAAAGTTAACATTAGAAAGAGTGTTGTCAAATATTTGTAATAGCTTCATGTCAAATTAATTGTTCGCACCAAAAAGGGTAGTGGTACAGTGGGTCCCTTCACACTGCAACATCCAAGGCAACGAGGAGGCAGACAGACTGGCAAAAGAAGGTGCAAGACTACCACAAACAGATACTAGTATGACGTACGAACAGTCAAAACGGCTTATCAAAGCCAGATACATGACCAAATGGGAAACCGAACATACTGGTTACACCAAAAACGATGCCTATTACCAGTTGAACCGAAGAGAGCAGGTCGTTGTCTTCAGACTTCGCACTGGCCACAATAGACTGAGGTACCACCTATTCAACAAATTGAAGATAGGTGGTACCGACGAATGCCCGTGCGGTACTGGTAAAATGACCGCTGAACATCTGCTGCAGAACTGCCCAACATACGAGGATCAGAGAGAGCAGATGTGGCCATCACCAGTGGAACTGCAAGACAAGCTCTATGGCAGTGGCGACAGCCTCAGGATGACCGCCGCTTTTTTCGAAAAAATAATGGTTACTGTCTGACTGCGTACGAAGAAGAAGAAGAAAATTAATTGTTCTTTTTCTGCCATAGGGTATATAGGTCTACTTTTACATTTTCTTCAGGTTAACATTTTCTACAGGATGTGTAAACAGTCTAATGTCCAACCTTCCATGTTCACCTCTTATGACATGCCAGGTAGGTTACAATGTTACTAGAAGCAGAAGGGACTCACCCTGGGGGCAACTCTTCCCCTTCTCTCCCTTCTTCTCTCACTCTGTTTCATTTGACTCTGTCACACTCTTGCACAACTTTCACACGCGCCCTCATGGTGAGGCCCTTCCATTGCACTTTGGTTGGGATTGCTTCTGAGGGCGCACAAACCTAGCATAGGTACATACAGACGCATACATTCATCCAAGCACTGGTTTATGCGTCCTGATATCGCCCAATGGACTACGGTCTGGGGTGGAAAATGGCGCGCCTCCGCCAGTAGAAACTAGTGAGGCAAACATCTAAGCAACAACAACATACAATGTCACTATTCTTTGCTCCATTTATGGGTCCCACTAAAACTTGGGCAGACATCCCCATATTTCACAATGTAACCTTGCTGCCAAGGCAATTTTTAACAAGACAGATATTTAAAAAGCTGTAAGACTTTGGACAATCTAGCATCAAGTCATAAAAGATAGTACACAGAATTAACAGTCAGCACTATGAACTGGATGTAGAAAGACAATCACTTACCTGAAACAAAATTTTTAAAACAGAAGAAGCAGATGAAAAAAGTATAGTTAAGAATTAGATTGTGTCTATCTGCAGGACAGTAGATGTGATGTAATTAATAATAACTAACATAACAATTTTAGCCTTTCCAGGGAGAAAAAAAAGATCCATTCACAAAACATATTTGAATGAAATGGTAGGAAGTTCATGTAATTTCAGCTTGACAAAACAAAACACATTTGAATCAAATTCAAGAAAGTAAATGTAATTCAAGCGTGACCAAACAAAACATATTTGAATCAAATTCAAGAAAGTAAATGTAATTCAAGCTTGACAAAACAAAACAAATGTAATGAAGATAGGTAAAGCAATAATTACATTTTCAACACCACCAGGTAATATGTTCCTTGTTTTATAAGTGTTCTTTAACTATTCTCTTGCATTTACTTAACATACATAGACAGAAAACAAGACAACTGTGTCTCTACTGTTGAACTGACATGCACTTGTGTTTGTATATTATGTGTTGGTAGGCTCATCTATGGCTTGTCCTATAATATTCAATAATGATTGCAGACAAAAATAACTAAGGATATCAGGTGTAATAATCAACAGACAGATTGGAGTATACCAGTTATCTTTAGACAGAACAATAATAAAGACAAAATAGGCACATGCAACATGATTATTTATATTCACTGCTAATTAGATTGTGTACTGGTAGTTAACATGAGAAACAAGGTTGGCAAACATATTTGTTCATTGATTAGAAGTATGACATTATATAATCAACAGTAATATAAACATGACATTACATACACACTGACAATATCACAATTTTCATTTTCTCTATAAACAGAGATGTACTAGATTTATTTTAAACCCCATTTCATGTTAGAATTTTAAAAAGACATCTCTATTGGGGTAATTTTTTTTTTTTTACCCAGCGAAGAAACTTCGACACTGTCTTCATCAGTCATATAAATGTAATAATAATATGATTACATGTTACAATTCTCATAAAACTTACTGTCAAGGCATGTAGTAGAACTATAGTACTGGCCAGGCTGGCAGCCACACAATTTGGTGATGTTGCATGTAAACCCAGATGTACAGTTGTGAACAGTGCAGTTTCCCCCATAATTCTCTTCTGCAATGAAACAATTGTTACTGTAATTATAGTGTAATAGTAGACTAATTCAGAACACAGCACAACAATTGAGATATATACTTCAAGCTGCAAAAGAAACCATTTGCAAAGAATTCTGGTGCAACAACACACCAGTATGGTCCACTACACTCCAAGAGCACTAGGAAGCTGTGGAAAGAGTCAGAAAGGACACATACGAGTTTCAGCACTCATACGAGTTTCAGCACTCATACGAGTTTCAGCACTCACTTGAAAACACCAACAAATGGAAAAAGGCTGTAGCAGAATCTCATAGAATAAAACTAGAAGAAAAACATTAAAACTGGAGGAAACAAACTCAGTTTTCTACATGGTTTTTTCTGCAACAAAGCAAGTATTATTGTGTAGTAGACAAGACACCCTCGAGTCGGTTACTTTGAAATGATGAGGGAGATTGCATGTCTCAATGATCACAGGAGCTAAGCCAACAGAAGAGAAAGCTTCCAGAAGGGTCACCCAAGTTGGATAGGTATGGGGGAGGAAATAGACTAAACACGGACAACTCACCTAGCGTAGAATAGCTTAGGTTTGTGCCAACCACCTAAATCTAGACAAAAATAAGGTGGTTATGAAAACATTGACAACAAAGCAAAAGCAAACAAACCTGGGAAAGTAATAGATTACAACAGGAACTTTACAGAGAATAGAAGAATGGAATAAGAGGAAAGCTATACTCAACAATTGCTGAACCCGAGCCACCAAAGCAGAAGCACAGAGAAATTATACTGTTACAAAGAGGTCAAGACATGGATAAGGAAAAATATTAGCAAATAATTTGACAAGTTGGCAGACGAGGCAGCAGAGAGAGAGGAAATATGAGAGATCTCTACTCATTAACAAATAAAATGGCATATAGATATATACAGACAGGCAAACCAAACTAACCAAATACAGAGAAGGCAAGATAATGACATCATTGGAGGAACAGAAATGATGGGTTGAGTATTTCAAAGAAAGTCTAAACTGACCTCCGCCACAAGAAACATCAAACATCCTACCAGCAGAGAAGACCATGAACTTGTACTGCAACCCACCACGTAAGATAGAAATCCAAAAAAGCCACATCCAAACTCAAGAAAGGGAAAGCGGCAGGACCAGATGGAATAGCAGCAGAAGCCATAATGGCAAATACAGATAAAGCCACTGATACATTGCAAGGATTATTCAAGAAGATATGGGAAGAGGAGAGAGTGCCCACAGAAAGGAAAGAGGAGAGAGTGCCCACAGAATGGGAAGAGGAGAGAGTGCCAACACAATGGGAAGAGGAGAGAGTGCCAACAGAATGGGAAGAGGAGAGAGTGCCCACAGAATGGGAAGAGGAGAGAGTGCCCACAGAATGGGAAGAGGAGAGAGTGCCCACAGAATGGGAAGAGGAGAGAGTGCCCACAGAATGGGAAGAGGAGAGAGTGCCCACAGAATGGGAAGAGGAGAGAGTGCCCACAGAATGGGAAGAGGAGAGAGTGCCCACAGAATGGGAAGAGGAGAGAGTGCCCACAGAATGGGAAGAGGAGAGAGTGCCCACAGAATGGGAAGAGGAGAGAGTGCCCACAGAATGGGAAGAGGAGAGAGTGCCCACAGAATGGGAAGGACATCTGATTAAACTGCTTAAGAAGCGAGAAGTGGCAGACTATCAATTACAAGGGAATTACATTGCTGTCAGTACCAGGCAAGATATTCAACAGAATCATCTTGGGTAGATTTAAAACTGAAGTAGACAAAAAGATCAGAGAGGAGCAGGCAGGATTTAGGCAGGGAAGATCATGCACAGATCATATAGCTATGCTACGCATCATAGTAGGACAAAGTAGTTAATGGAAATCATCCCTATACGCATATTTTATAGACTATGAAAAGACAGTGTAGATCAAAGTACGCTATGGCATTTGTTGAGACACTATGGCATCTGTTGAGACACTATGGCATCTGTTGAGACACTATGGCATCTGTTGAGACACTATGGCATCTGTTGAGACACTATGGCATCTGTTGAGACACTATGGCATCTGTTGAGACACTATGGCATCTGTTGAGACACTATGGCATCTGTTGAGACACTATGGCATCTGTTGAGACACAATGGCATCTGTTGAGACACTATGGCATCTGTTGAGACACTATGGCATCTGTTGAGACACTATGGGATATGGGTTACTAATAACACTAAAACAGAATATGTGTGAAGACACAGTTTGTAGAGTGAAACATGAAGGAGTACTGACTGACAGCTTCGGGATGCAAACAGGGGTGAGACAAGGATGCCTGCTCTCACCTTTCCTGTTCTTGTTGGCTATAGATTGGATAATGAAGACATCAATCAAAGAAGAAGAACTGGTATCCAGTGGACACTATTGGAGGACCTGGACTTCACAGATGATCTGGTACTTTTGTCACACAATCATAGCCAAATGTAAGAGAAACTTTATAGGGTGAAAGAACAATCGGCCAAACTGGGACTGAATATCAACATGCAGAAAACCACACTCTTTAAACTTAACACTATCAACAAAGAACCAATCATGCTGGAGAGACAGCAGTTTGAAGAAGTGGATACCTTTACCTATTTAGGCAGCACAATAGACATGTCAGGAGGTACAGATGCATAAGTAAACATCAGAATTTGAAAGGCTAAAGTTTATGGCGCTCGGCCTGTGGTGGACAACCAAGCAAGTACAGTGTACAGTCTCCCGTCTCAAAACAGCCCAAACTTTATTACTGGAGGTTCTTCTCGGATGCCTAGTGGAGTCAGGAGGCACAAGAATAGAGCTACTGGCTAAACAAAACCAAAAACAAAGGAAAGAACACTCAATATAATGCACTGGAATGCTGAAGGCGTCAACAGCAAAAGAGATGGTTATAGTAAAAAATTAGAGCTTGAGAATATTCTATATGAAGAGCAAGTAAATGTATGTTGCTTGCAAAGAAACGCATCTCAATAAAGATATAGCCTTCAAAATTAGAGGATACCAGTGCCATAGGTCTGACCGACAAGACAGGCAGAAGGGCGGAATACTGACACTTTTGAGAAATAGCATCAATGCTTATCAGCAGGAAGTATATATGGAGGGGGCAGAGTACCAGATGATACATCTCAAGACAGAAAGTTCAGAATTCCACTTGTTAAATTATTACTGTCCAAGTGATCGTCCACTGGCACTGAATATGATTGCAACAAAGGAAAGACTGATTGTGTGTGGAGACTTCAATAGCCCCTTGCAGAGCTGGGGCTATGATCAAATGGATAGGAGGGGTGAGGAACTAGAAAACTGGCAGGATGACAATGAGCATATCTTGATTAACCAGCCAACAGACCCACCGACCTTCTACTCGAGATCATGGCACACCACTTCTACACCAGATTTGGCATTCCACTCGCCATGCATGGAATGGAACATTACACGCATTGTCAGGAAACAACTTGGAGGTAGTGACCACAGACCAGTATTTCTAACTATTGAAAATGAATATGTCAAGGAGAGCAGTACCCTGCCTCGGTGGAATTACAGGAAGGCAGACTGGTCAATGTACCAGCATCGGTCTAGTGTACTGACTAGAAATCTAACAACAGATGAAGAAATAAATAAGGTAGTCGATAATTTCAGCAGATGCATGCTACAGGCTGCCTATGAAACAATACCTAGAGGGGCTCGCAAACAATATAGGCCATACTGGAATAGTGAATTAGAACAACTGCAAAACGAGGTAGAAACATCTAGAAAGCAAGCAGAGATTAGTCCATGTCAAGAACACCACCAAAAATATCAACATGAAAAGGTCAAAATTCAAAGGGAAAAGTTGCAGGCTAGAAGAAGAAGTTGGAGGGAGAAAATAGAGTCTCTGAACTTTGAAAAGGATACCAGGAAACTGTGGAAGTTGGTAAAACAATTTAATGATTTTGAAAGGGGGCACAGAGAAACACAAAGATTACATTAAACAAAGATGGAAACATCCTCACAGGCAAACATTACTTTGCTGACTCTTTTGCAAAAGATAGCAACATTGAAGTTGACAGAGAGAAACAATGAAGTGTTCGTGAGGAACAACAAAACACAGGACAAGATGGTGCCATACCCGAAGTTATGGAGACACCAATCACATACAAAGAACTGGAGTTAGCAATATCCAAACTGAAAATGAGAAAGTCACCAGGAACAGATGATCAAGAACTTGGGAACAGCAGCAAAAACAAAGCTGCTGCAGATCTTCAACATTTGTTGGACATTAGGTAAAGTCCCACAGACCTGGAGAGAAGCAATCATGATACCACTCTCAAAACCAGGGAAAGACAGTTCCATGGCATCCAGCTGTAGACCAATCAGCCTCACAAGCTGCATCTGTAAAACAATGGAATGTATCATCAACCTAAGGCTGCAGTGGTATCTTGAGAGCCAAAACCTTCTTGTGCCACAGCAGGCAGGATTTAGGAAATGCTGCTCCACTGAAGACCAGGCAACATACCTCTCACAAGAGATCGAGGGCGCATTCCAGGACAAGAAATTAGTATTAGCAGCATGGATAGACTTAAGGAAAGCTTTTGATAAAGTTTGGAAAGAAGGACTTGTAAAGAAACTGAGAAATAATGGAGTGATGGGTAGGATGTACAAATGGATAAAAGCATACTTACATAACAGAAGAGCCAGAGTACAACTAGATGGCCTCAAGAGTAAGAAAATTCTACTGCGTCATGGTGTGCCTCAGGGAGGGGTTCTTTCCCCTACACTTTTCATAGTCTTCATCAATGACTTGATTGCTGAACTACCACAAGGAACAAAAGTTGCAATGTATGCAGATGACTTGGTAATATGGTGTACAAATGAGCAAGTAACAGTGGCCACCAGAATGCTGCAAAGAGCTATTGATGCGTTGACCTTATGGACAAACAGATGGTGTGTAAACATTAACACAGAAAAATGTAGCACTACGCGTTTCACCTTCTCCCCAAAACAAAAAGCTGGAGTTATAAAGATAAATGGAGAACACCTCAGAGAAGATAAACAACCCACCTATCTTGGAGTTACATTCGATGATAGGTTGACATGGAGGGAACACGTCAACAAGACAGCCATAAAACCTAGGAGGAAGTTAGCCATCCTGAGAAAATTAGTGGAACTACATGGGGAGCTAATGGAAAAATACTTAACAAAGTTTACCAACAAGGTATACGGCCACATCTGGAATATGGGTCAGCAGCATGGTGCCCTGCAGCAAACACTACCCTAAAAGAGGTGGATAAGGTGCAAAATCAGGCACTTAGGGTCATTACAGGAGCAATGAAATCAACACCTATAGTGGAGATGGAGAAAATGGGAAGGATACAAGCACTAAGAGAACGCAGAGATACAAAGGTATCAACACAGGCAGAAAAGTTCCTCTGCATGCCGAGCCATCCAATGAAAGACAAAGATTTCAAAATTTAGCAATGGGAAGACTGAAAAGAAGTAGTTTTTACATCAGCCGAAATGACTTTGCAGGTAAATTATAGATCTACCTAAAGTTGACAACCCCCTGAAGTCTGTGCCAGAATAAACCCCTTGGAGAGAGGAGCACGGACTATCAGTATGCATTCAAACAAAAGTGAAAGGAATATTAGACAAGGATGAACAGAACAGTGTACAATGTAGGATAGTGATCCTCAATTTCCTGGATGAAGAATACCCACAAGACCTCTGGATCAGAGTATACACAGATGGGTCAGCACAGAATGCAGTAAAGAATGGTGGAGCTGGAGTGTACATAGAATACCCAAACAACATTAGGGATACAGTCAGAGTACCAACTGGGAAATTATGTCATACATATAATGCAGAAATACAGGCAATCAAGGTGGCAACTGAGAAACTGTTGAATACCAATGACAGTTCCCAACCTGTAGTATTTCTGACAGATGCACAATCAGCACTCCAAGCACTGAAATTTGAGAAACTGCCAGATCTACCGGCTCTACTGTCTGAACTGAGCAACCAGCGCAAGATTGTCATGCAGTGGATACCTTCTCATTGTGGAGTACCAGGAAACGAGAGAGCAGATCAACTGGCAAAGGAGGGTGCTGCAGACGAGCAACCAGATGTGCCAGTTACATACCAACAGAAGATAAGGATGATCAAATCAATCAGAAAGCCACCAACAGTAACACCAGATGATTACCATAACATGAACAGACAAGAGCAAACTGTTGTGCTGATCCTTAGAACAGGACACAACCGACTCCGCAGAAACATGTTACACAAAGATGAAGATTGGCAACTCAGCCATGTGTAAATGTGGACAGGCACCCCAGACAGCAGAGCACATACTACAAAACTGCCTCGAATATGATATACAGAGAAAATCTCACTGACCCATAGAAACAACACTGGAAGAGAAACTTTATGTACATGTATGTGAACTACAAAAGACAGTGAAGTTTATACAAGAGACAACATTGCAGATATAGACAATATTTTAAAGCGAACGAAAGAAGAAGAAGAAGAAGAAGAAGAAGAAAGGCAAGAGTGGCATTCCTGACACTAAACAAAATATGGAGATCCGAAGATCTGAGAAGAAATGGAGAACGACCACAGCCATTCAACAGACTCCAGTCCTTTGTTAACAGATGTCTATGAAGGATAGTGAGCATAAAGTGGCAGGATATGGTGAGGAATGAAGACCTACTGAAAAGAAGCCAACAACATCCAATGGAACAACAAATTAAGAGAAAGTAAATGGGGCTAGATAAGATCGTCGCTATGGATGGCACAGTCCAACATAGCCAGACAGGCTCTTACATGGAATCCTCGAGAGAGAGAGAGAGAGAGAGAGAGAGAGAGAGAGAGAGAGAGAGAGAGAGAGAGAGAGAGAGAAAGAGAGAGAGAGAGAGAAAAGAGAGAGAGAGAGAGAATAAATTGATTCACAAGAAGATCAGTAGGTGGGTGCAGGGTGCGGTATAAGAGTGAGAGAAATAGGTAAAAGCAGGTAGGTTTACATAAAATGTTAATAACACAGCAGATAGCTTAAAGGTTTACCCAGAAAATCTTACAAGAAACCAATGTGTGAAGGAAAAAACACCAGAAAAATAGAAGTATAATTATCTGGGAATGCCTAAACAGATGGTTCAGCAACAAATGCTGTTAAGAATGGAGGTGCTGGTATCTTTGTATCGTGTCCTGAAAACTTGTGAGACAAGGAGTATCTTCACCTATAAATTACGTACCAACTATACAGCTGAGCTACAAGCTCTAGGACAAGCTGCTAATGTGAGACATAACAGCAGTTCCCACTGTCATCAGGTAGTCAGTCATCTACACAGACACATTATCTGTACTGTAAGCCCTCATAGGAGGTAAACTCACACCTGTACTGTAAGCCCTGTAAGCCCTCAAGGGAAGTAAACTCAGTAAACAAATCATACTTCAGTGGCTACCATCCTATTGTGATGTACTTTGGAATAAAAAGACAGACGGCTTGCAAAAAGGGGAGGAAAACGTGAACAGGAAGACAGTGAAATCACTTTGAGAAAAAAAAGAGCTATCCAGGGCGTTAGAAGAGACCAGAACCAACCAGATGACAACTGCCACACTCTTGATTGACATGGATAGATCACCATGCTTTGCCCAATGGCAGAGTATAAGAGACTATATAAACACATGTAAAGGCTTCATCTGTCATCTGCTTCACTACAAGGTAACTTAAGAAAATGAAAAACAAGAGCTACCATTGATGGCCACAACAGCAAAAGATATCCTCATAAAACATGGAGTTCCCCAGGAATCAGTACTGTCTCCTACACTGTTGCTCGTATTTTTCAGCGACCTTGCCTACAACTTGCCACAAGGAGAGAGAGCCACTATATACACCAATGACCTGGTGGTGTGGTGTGTAGAAAAACACCTAATAATTCAAACAAGCAAATACAACGCGCAGCACATAACTGGCAGAGAAATGGATGCTGCAGATCAATGCAGAAAAATCATGAGAAATACATAAATATTCAGATTCAAATAGACGAGATGAGCTGATATGGCTTCCTGTTGGATAAGAGAATGACATAGAGGCTACACATTGAGAAAAATCAGAGGCCAAGGTAAAGAGAAAACTGAGGAAAATGGTAGTCATTATGCTCAGCGTCAGTCCGGCAAATATGCTGTAGGCAAGGAAGCCAACAATTTTCTGTATGCATCGAGATTTTTTCATTGCTGTACCAATGCAGACCTCTGTATTTGGTCAGTCTATCCCACCATCACATAAATCGGTGGCCTGGTGGACATATACAGGCATAAGACCATGAATACGTTCTGCATGTCCACCTGTTGTCACGCATGCGTACTACATGTCCAGCACAACGATGTTTGTGTGATATCGCTGCTTCCACAACATACCGAAACAAAGTTTGAAGTTGAATTTCTTCATTTCAGATCTTATCCCATACAAAAATGTTTAGTACGCACCGTTCCCTTGCTCTCTGAGTGACTTAGAGCTTCTCAGCATCTGTTTTGCGCAAGTTCAACACTTGGCATCCGTCAATCATTGCTGGAATAACCATGGAATTGCAAAATGTGTGCTCCTGCCGTGGTGACAACCTCAATGGTTTCCTCTTCTAAGTTGATGTCCTGCTTTGTGCAGTAAGGGTTTCTGTAAGGCACTTTTATTTATCTTCAGACCAGCTGCTCTGCCGACTCCATTTAATATATATTTCAGGTCAGGTCATCCCGTAACCAGTGAGATCGCTGGGGCACACATGAAGACATCCTCACGACTCCACGTCATCCTTCTCTGTCAGCGGTCGCTCCGTGCCTCTTATGGATGGAGATTGATCTATTATTTCATGTTGTCCTCCCACCTCTTTTTGGGATGGCCTCTTCGTCGTCTGCCTTGCACCTTACCGTGCAGAGTCGTATTTGCAAGACCATTTGACCTCGATATGTGACCGTACCCAAGCCAGTTTCCTTCTTTTGACAGTTGCGAAGAGGTCTTCAAAAGGCCCTATTGCTGCTGTAATTCTTTCTCGTATTTCTTCATTTGTAACTCGATCTTTGTACGTGACGTTTAGAAGTCTTCGGAAAAACATCTCATCTCCAAGGCCTGTATCCTCTGCTGCAGGTCAAATGTAAATGTCCATGTCTCACAAGCATAGAGGGATATTGACAGGACTAATGTGCGCATTAATCTGATTTTCGTGCATAGTGCTAACCGTTTATCTTGCCAGATTTTGTTAAGCCGTGCAAGCGCCGCTATTGTCTGTGCTATTCTGGCCAACACTTCATATTTTTATCCTTCATCACTGACAATCGAAACCAGACATTTAAAACGGTTGACCACTTCGAGTTCCTGGTCATTTGCTTTAATCCTACTGTTGAAGCCCTTTGATGTTGTTAGTCAATAATTTTGTCTGTCCAGCGTTTATCTCCATATCATAGTCAAGAGCTGTTTCATCGAGCCTTCTAACCCATCCCTGGAGTTCTGTTTCTGAACCCGCCAATGTCATCTGCAAAACAAAGGTTGGTAATCGTTCGGCCTCCTATCTTGACAGTACCAACATGGCCTCCAAGTGCCTCACTCATAATTCCCTCAAGAAATATATTGAAAAGTGTTGGGGAGAGTGTACAACCCTGTCTTACACCGATTGATGTGTGAAACCAGTCCCAGCGCCGCCCATTCACAAGAACTGCACTGGACGCCTTGTCATTCAGGTGTTCAAGGACCTTTATAATATTTCCGTTGATTTTATACATCCTCATGATTGCCCATAGCGCTTTATGCCATACCCTATCAAACGCCTTCTTGAATTCAACACACATGAAACAGTTTTTGCTGCTATTCTAGATATTTCTCACTTAGCAGTCTTAAATTAAATATCTCTTCCGTGGTGCTTCTTCCCTGTCTGAACCCTGCCTGCTCCTCAGCAATGATGTTCTCTGCTTGGGGGTTTCAATCGGTCGAGGATTATTCTAAGCATGATCTTGCTAGGGTGGCTGATGAGGCATATTGTTCTGTAATTTTGGCACAACTTTAGATTTCCAGACTTAAGTAACCATTGATTTTGTCTATAAGTCCAGCCAGTTTCCTGTCGCCCATATTTTGTTGCAGATGTGTGTCAGGCCTTCCACCACTACCTCTCCACCTGCCGGTAAGAGCCCTGCTGGTATATTTTTCACATCGGCCGCCTTCCCTCTTCTCAATGTCTTTACTACTGCAGCTACCTCTTCCTTCGTTATCAGTTGGTTATCCTCTATTCTTGTTGGTGTTTGAGGGATTGTTTTCCCAGATTCATTTTGTCCCTCATAGTTGTATAACTCGGAACAGTACTCTACCCATCGTGCCAGTACGTCATTGTCCTCAATAAGGCACTTGCCGCTTTTATCCTGGATCATAAAGTTCCTGCCTTGTCTTGGTGTTACCAGTTCTTTGACCACCTTGTATGCCCCTTTAGCGTTATTTCTGTCTAATCTTTCTTCGATGTTTGTACATTGCTCACATATTCACGCTTCTTTCACCTCTCTCATCTTCTGTTATATCGCTTTCTTGACCTCTTTATATCTGCCGACCTCATCAGGTGGATGTTTTTGGTTTTTCAGTGGCCTTCTTCTATCACAGAAGTCTAAAATTTCTTTGGTCACCCATGGCTTCTTTTTTGTTTGGTGGCACCCCAGGATCTCTGTTGCTGTTCCTATAAGTGCTGAGTTAAGAGACTCCGTTACTGTAACCGTATCCAGCCCCTCTCTGAGAGCCAACAGTGGAGCAAATCTCCCTCCTACCCTCAATTCTTTTATTTTGTCCAGGTAAAACTTTAGTCTAGTCACTTCTTTCTTTGCAACTCTCTTGAATTGTAGAGGCATAGTCATCATAACAAGATCGTGGTCGCTTTCTATATCCGCTCCGGGGAAACTTCTCATTTTGTTAGTGTTGATGCTAGATCTAAACCTCCTAAGGACCCGTATATAATCAATTTGGCTGTGCACTTCATTGTTTCAGTTATGCCATGTCCAACGTCTTGACAGCTTGTTATACCCGAACGTGTTTGCCACCAACAGCTTATTGCATCGTGCAAAATCTAGGAGTCTGAGGCCCTGTTCATTGGTATCCTTGTTTTAATATGGGCCATATGTTCCTCTCCAGTTATGGACTGCATCTTCTCTAATTTTTACGTTCCAATACCCCTGGACTACCATTTGTCCTTTTTTGGTGTTTCAGTTATCAGACTGAAGTTGATTATAGAATGCCTCTATTTCACAATCTTCATAGTCTGCAGTGTAGCACTGTATTATCATAATATTAAATGGTGCTGCCTTTAGACGTAATATTATAAATGGGCTAGATATTGGGAGAGTTTTAAAACAGTTCTAGAAACGCTAAAGCAGGAATGTGTTCCATGTAGGGAGGCAAACCCCAAGCGTAAAAAATGGACAACTAGATTTGTAGTGAAATGTAGAAGAGCTAAAAATAAAGCATGGAAAAAATATATAGAGGCAGGTAAATCAAAAGAAACATATTTAAAATATTTGGACAAGCAGAACATATCACAGAAATGGAATAAAACAGCAAAAATAGACTTAGAAAAAAAACTTGCTCAGAGGATCAAGACTGATAGTAAAAGCTTCTTCTCTTATGTTAGAAATAAACAAAGAACGAAAGACAAAGTAGGCCCTCTCATAGACAGTACAGGGAAAATAATAAGTGAGAATAGGGAGGCAGCTAATCTACTCAAACTGTACTTTGGCACAGTCTACACAAAAGAGGACTGCTCCAAGATTCCACAGCCTATAGATATTTTTCAAAGAGACATGGATACAGCGGGATTAAGATCAATCTGCATTTCAGAGGAAATGGTTTTTTAAAAATTGGAGGGGTTGAAAGTGAATAAATGTCCAGGTCAAGATGGTATTCATCCAAAATTGCTGTATGAAATTAGAGACCAACTAGCAAAACCATTGGCTAAATTATGTTCTCAATCACTTACAAAAGGGATTATTCCACGGGATTGGAAGGATGCAGGAGTGATCCCCTTATTAAAAAAGGGCAAAAAATCAGATCCAGCGAATTATAGACCGGTGAGTTTAACGAGCATAGTCTGTAAATTGTTAGAGTCAATAATCAAAGAAAACATTTTAATGCATTTAGACAAATTTAATCTAATTAGAAATAGTCAGCATGGGTTTACTAGAGGGAGATCATGCTTAACAAATCTATTAGAATTCATTGAGGAGATTACCAAAATTATAGATAAAGGGGAGCCAGTGGACGTTATTTATCTAGACTTTGCAAAGGCCTTTGATAGAGTACCTCATCAAAGATTATTTCGAAAGTTAAAATCACATGGAATAGGTGGGGAAGTTGCCAAATGGATTGAAAATTGGTTAACGGGAAGAAGGCAGAGGGTGGGTATAAATAAGGAGTACTCTGAGTGGTGTGAAGTGAAAAGTGGTGTGCTACAGGGCTCGGATTTGGGACCAATTTTGTTCTTGATATATATAAATGATTTGGACATTGATATGGGATCCATGATTGCAAAATTTGCTGATGACACAAAGCTATGCAGTAGTGTCTCATCTAAAGCAGAAGTGGATATATTGAGGTCGGATTTAGATAAAATTCGAGAATGGTCTGTAAGCTGGCAAATGGAGTTTAATGTAGATAAATGTACAGTCATCCACATAGGTAGATCCAATATGGAACATAAATTACAGAATGGGAGAGAACAATGTTAGAAAGATAGATAAGGAAAGGGACCTAGTGGTTATAATAGATCAAACAGGAAAGGTGAGTAAGCAAGTTAAGGTAGCAGTGAAAAAGGCAAATGCAATGTTAGGTATGACAAAAAGAAATATTAAACATAGGAGCAAGGAAGTGATAGTTAAACTGTATAAAGCATTAGTTAGACCTAGATTGGAGTACTGTGTACAGGTGTGGAGTCCTTATCATAGAGGGGATATAAACACGCTGAAAAGAATACAAAAAAGAGCGACAAAGATGATAGTGGGATTCCAGAATTACAGTTATGAGAAAAGACTCAGAAGAGAGAAGAATTTGTGGTGACTTAATTCAGGTTTATAAGATGATCAGAGGAATGGATAAATTAGACTATAACAAGTTTTTAAAATACAGCCACCCACAATAACAAGAGGGCATAACAAGCTGACTAATGAGAGGTCCAGATTAGATATTAGAAAATACTTTTTTAGTCAGAGAGTGGTGACTGCTTGGAATGAATTGCCAGGGAAGGTAGTGGAGGCAGGGATAATTAATGCATTTAAGAATAAATTGGATGCGCATAGCTTTTAGGGCAAGGTGATGTAACTGGTTGTATACAGTCTCTGCAGGGTCTTCTAAGCCAGTATAAAGACGTTAAGTTAAGTTAGACAACCCAATATGCATCTGGCTATGTCTTTATGTACCATTATCCCCACTCCATCTGTTTGTCCTCCTTAATATATTAAATATTTAAAATAAATTGAAAAAAATTGCACATATCTTATAGATGGGACACCAAGACCATGGTACAAGCACAAAAGTACAAGAACATGACAGCACATCCAAAGAAGGAGACCCTATTAGAAGAGCTAGCCAGTGGCAGATTGAAGAGAAGCAGCTTTATACACTAGTACAAAAATTAATCAGAACATATAAGTATGAATTACCGGACACCACTAAGGAAGTGAATCCAAAAACCTCCATACTTCATGGGAACAACACCAAAATCTCAGTATAGAAATATTCATAACTATCATCTCGCCCACAGGAGAGCAAAATTACTTTCAAAGGAAAACAACAACATTGTGACATGATCGAAGAACTATACCACAGAGAAGCATTTATCCAGGTATATACTGATGGATCAGCAATGAGAGCAGTGAAGAATGAAGGTACAGGACATTTATTTTGTCTACACAGATCAAGAAAAGAAAAATCACTAGTTCGTCTACTGAAAAATTATGTTTAAATTACTCTGCTGAACAATAGGCACTAAGTACTGCTGCAGAAATAATAAACAACACAACAAGTCAATGTCAGGGATTTGTATTTCCAGTTCCGAACAGGACACACCAGTCAATAGCTACTGTTCAGGCAATAAGTACTGCTGCAGATTAATAATAAACAACACAACAAGCCAATGTCAGGGATTTGTATTTCCAGTTCCGAACAGGACACACCAGTCAATAGCTACTTGAACAGCATCAATCCCTAACATCTGCCATTGTGCAGACATTATTCTTACTCTGATGAAACAGTTAGACACCTACTCATGGAGTGCAAGGTGCTTGCGGACATGAGGAAAAGATTCTTACAAGCACTGTACAGAGTGGTGAAACAACTGAAGAAGACCTGTATCTATATAAGAATGGCATTGGCCTGCCAAGAACAGGCTTGCTCAGCAGCTATGGGATAACAACAACAAATGTAATGTCAGTTCTGCAAATCATCAATAAAAATAACTTGCTTCCAAAAGAATGGTACTACTACAATGGAAACCATCACACTGTGGTATACCAGGAAATGAGAAAGCAAAACAAAACTAAAATGGCACACAAGAAACAAAATAAGTTTCACGAAACAGAGCTGCATAAACTACAAATAAAGTTATATGAAAAAAAAAACAGCAAACAGTTGATGCAAAAATGTCAGTAATAATAAGTAGAGACAAAGATTTGGATGGTAACTAATGACTGAAAAATAAGAAGGTTCAAATGTAGTTTTACAACGACATAAAGAGGCACAGTGAGATTAATCATACTGATCCATGTCTCTCACATCAACTGGATTATTAGGTTTTTAAACCAATATAAAATAAGCAGGTGTGGTGTCTAACTTCTGTGACTAAAATACAAATATTTGATCTTAAATGTGGAGCTATTATTTTATGTAATGTTTTCATTGAGTAAATAATGTCAGCTTTAATTGTGATGATGCTGTTAGTATTAAATCTGATTATCAAACAATTAATTAACAGAAATGATAAATCAGTACAATGCTGTTAGTATTAAATCTGAGTATCAAACAATTAACAGAACTGATAAATCAAGGAAGACTGGATGAGTGGTTCGGATGTCAGTCTTTTGACCATGAAGGCATATGTTCAAACTACAGAGACATATGTTCAAAACCACAGAGGAATATGTTCAAAACCACGGAGACATATATTCAAAACCACAGATACTTATTTTCAAAGCCACAGAGACATATGTTCAAAACCAAGTTAACCATATATTTTGTCTAGTGGAGAAGAAATTAAAGCCTTGCCTTTACAGTATTTGGTGATTACAAGGACAAGTGGCCTTTATTCCCTACCCCTATAAATCCTCCCGGTGGACCTCAACAATGGGAATAAATACCATAAGAATATTTTAAAGTAGCTAAATCAGTACACATGAAACATGATGGTCTTGGTAGGGAGCTGCAATTTGTGTGTTAAGTATTTGTTACCAGCTATTATTTTTGATCATCTCAAATTGAGATGGATTGAAAGCAAAGTCATTGAGGTGACACTGCTTCATACACACATGAGAAACTCAGAGTTGGCAGCTCTTGACAGCCCAATGCCTCTCGGACAAAAGCACACGCCCTCCTCAATTGTTGTAGTGATGTGTATTGTGTGTTGTATATGGTGGGAGCAGCAGGTTGCGCAGATCGGCCAGTCCTGGGCACAAAGTCAGAAGGTGCTCGACTGACTCCTCATGGTCATGGCAGAATCTGCAGTTTGGTTCACATAGTGGGTCTAATCTATTCAGATGTTTGTTGAGAAAGGCCTGGCCTGTTTTCAGTTTGAACATCAAACTCTGGTATTTTTGTTTCAGTTTCTTGGCTGGGTCCTGGGTATCTGGTGTTTGAAATATACTCGACCTGTCTGGGATGTGGCCCACTGATCTAGCCACTCCTCTCTATAGTAATTTTTCACGATTTGCTTGCAGGTCTGTAGTGTGATGCTAGGTAGTGACTATGGCATCAATGCCCTCTTCTGGCCAGCTCATCAGCCTTCTCATTTCTGAGAAGTCTAACATGGCCAGGTATCCACTGGAGCACCACTTCCGTTCCATATGAGGTGGAAAATTGGTCAAGGCGAGAAATTAAATCCAGCACATGGACCTTAAAGATGACATTGTACTATTTGCACATTTACACCAACACATTGAATAGAAAACTGAAAGACTGAACACACATAGCCAACAAGTCCAACTGAACAATACTATCAAGAAGACAGAAGTCATGACACTAAATGTAATTAGTCCCACAATAATTAAAATAGAGAACAAAGAACTAGCACAGGTGGACACATTTATATACATGGGAAGGACATTTATGCTAGAAACAGAGTAAACAAAACCAGAACAGCTTTTGTCAGCTTAACCACTTGAAAGTTTTGGCAGTACAGCACAGACACCAAACTAAGAATATACAATAGATGTGAACTTTCTGTGATTCTGTATGGGGCATTGAAGAGTAGCAAGAAAGGAAATGTCCAGATTGTCATTTTTCTAAACAACCTGTCTGAAGAAGATCCATAGAATGTTCTGGTCACACTTTCACCATCAAGAACTGCTTGCCTGGAGCAAGCAAGCAGACATCAATGCCATCATAATAGGTCAACACTGGAATTAGATCGACTTTGTTTTAATAAGAGAACCTGACACTGTCACCAGAACCACCATGTTATGGGACACAAAAAGAATGGCAATAGAGAGACTGACTGAAGAAAATGTCGCAAAGAGCAACAGAACCTGAAATGAAAACCATGAACCAGAGCTGTGGTAACAAAAGGAAGATGCCCGTAGATCGAGTGAAGCAGAGGAAGTTTATTGCTGTCCTTAAAGAAACCAGCAGACGTAATAGTCACTAATTGCTTTGTCAGTCATTGATCAAGGGATTTAAGAGGAAGCAGAAGACGAAAGAAAAATACTTGATGTATTTCATAAAGGCACCTGCTGTACTGTTATAGTTTCTGCAGACAGGAACAATTTGCATAGCTTGATTATGATCAAATACTATGAAATGTGATAAATACAGTGTAATCTTCTGATGTTATTCATACCTGTAGCTCTTAGCTTACCTGGAATGGGAGTTGTGGTGGGAGTTGTGGTGGGAGTTGTGGGAGTTGTGCTGACAGTTGTGCTGACAGTTGTAGCTGCTGAACTGGATTCTGAGGTAACATAATTAGCAATAATGTTAAGATACAAAAAAGCATTAACAATTAAGTTTAACAATAATTATAATAACAAAGCTTATACATTCATGCAAGCATTAACACAAGCAACACCACAAAATATGTGATGATCTTAGAGTATACACGTGCGTGGCATTTGTTAAAAAAAATAAAGGTTCTCAAAGATTTAGAATTTTAAGACAGAATTATAAACAATTTACTTAAGATGAGAAAATATGCTCATAATAAACACACACTTCCAAATATACGTGTTCAATTACATTACATCTTGAGTGGAAAATTAAATTGAATTTCTGTTATCACATCAAAACATTGTATGCCCAAGAAATCTAATTCTGTTTATGCCTTGTGGCACATGAGGCTTCCAGAAGAACTCTCCATGTCTTTCTGTCTTAGGCAACCTTTTGCGTAGCTCCTTATGACAGAAATGCACAGCACACCTCATCCTTCATTGTGCATCTCCAAATAGTTCTTGGGCTACCTTTCTTTCTATTACCCTCCGGTGTCCATGTAAATGCTGTTTTTGCGAGCATGTCCGGACTCGTTTTCAAGGTATGCCCCATCCATCTACATCTACTCTCTCTTATAGTGCTATCCATATTTTTTTGGTTGGTGCCCTGTAAGAGTTTATCATTTGATATTTTGTCTGGTCAAAACATTCTAACAATTCTGCGAAGGCAAGTATGGTGAAAGGATTTTAATAGCCTAAGTTTAGTTTTCCTACTATGAATATTGGATTTCCAAAATTTGTTTTATCATGGCAAAGGCAGTCCTGACCTAATTTAAGCAGTATTTTATATCTTCTTCTGTCCCACCATGTATGTATTTATATGTAAAAGACAACAACATTGAAGTTAACCCACAGAAACAACAGAATGTCTGTTACAAATGACAAAATGCATGACATGATGGAACCATATCCAAAGTTATGGAGACACAATTCACATACAGAGAATGAGTTAGCAATATCCAAATTGAAAATGAGAAAGTCGCCAAGAACAGATTATGAACGTAGGAACAGCAGCAAATACAAAGGTGCTGCAAATATTCAATACGTGTTGGACATTGGATAAAGTCCCACAGACCTGGAGAAAAGAAATCATGATACCACTCCCAAAACAAGGGAAAGACAGCTCAATGGCCTCCAGCTTGACTAATCAGCCTCACAAGCTGTTACTGTAAAACAATGGAACACATCCTCAACCTAAGGCTGCAGTGTTACCTTGAGAGTCAAAACCTTGTGTCACAGCAGGCAGGTTTAAGAAAATGCTACTCCCCAAAAGGATAAGTAACCCTATCCTACTTCTCCTAAGAGATCAAGAATGTGTTCCAAGGCAATAAATTGGTGCTAGCAGCAAGGATAGACTTCAGGAAAGCATTTGAGAAGGTTTGGAAAGAACTTTTAAAGAAATGGAGAAACAATTGAGTGGTGGGTAGGATGCACAAATAGCTAAAAGCATACTTGCACAACAGAAGAGCCCAAGAATAACTAGATGGCCTCAAGAGTAAGAAAGTTCTACTGCATCATGGTGTACCTCAGGTAGGGGTTATTTCCCTTACCTTTTACATCCTGATTGTTGAACAAGGAGCAACAGTGGTAATGTACACAGACGACTTGTAATATGGTGTACAAATGAGCATGCAACAGTGATAACCAAAATGGTGTAAAGAGCTATTGATGTGTTAATCTCATGGACAAATTGACAGTGTGTTAACAGTACACAGAAAAATGCAGCATTACACTTTTCACTCTCTCCTCAAAAAAAAAAAGGCTGCAGTTATCAAGATAAATGGAGAGCTCCAGAGAGAAGACAAATAACTTGGAGTTACATTTGATGAAAGGTTGACATGGAGGCAACACATCAACAAAGCAGCAACAACAAAAAAAGCCAGAAGGATGATATCCATTCTGAGAAAATTAAGTGAAACCACGTTCGCTGCTAGCAAGAGAATACTCAACAAAGTTTACCAACAGAGTACACAACCACATCTGGAATATGGGTCAGCAGAGTGGTATCCGACAGGCATCACTGTACTAAATGAGCTGGATGAAGTGTAAAGTCAAGCTATTAGGGTCATTACGGAAGCAGTGAACTCAACACCTATAATGGAGATGCCAAAATAGGGAGGATGCAAGTACTGAGACAATGCAGAGACAGAAAGGTACTAACACAGAAACAAAAGTGAAAGGAATAAGAGACAATGCAGAGACAGAAAGGTATTAACACAGAAACAAAAGTGAAAGGAATAAGAGACAATGATGAACAGAACAGTGTTCTACGTAGAACAGTTACCCTCGGTTTCCGGGTTAAAGAATGCCAAACAAGACTTTGGGTCAGAGTATACACAGAATGGAGTAAAGAATAGGGGAGGAGTGTACATAGAATACTAAAATAATATTAGGGATACTGTCAGTGTACCGACCTGGAAATTTTGTCATAGCAGAAATCTAGGCAATCAAGGTGGCAACTTGGAAACTATTGTATTTCTGACAGATGCAAAATCAGCACTCCAAGTCTGGCAAACTGTCAGGTCTTACTTACTTAGTTGCTCCTCTTCTACCATGAGGTGTAGAGGTTTGCAAGAGAGAACGCCACACTGCTCTATCCGCCGTCTTTTTCCTGGCCTCTTTCCAATCCAGCCCTCTATCACTTAGGGACTGTCGTATGTTGTCTTCACAACATACTTTGGGACGTCCTGGGGGTCTGCATCCTTGATATTTTATCTCCCATGACCGCTTTGGTATCTGATCTTCTTCCATTCTACAGACATGGCCAAACCACTGTAGTTGGGACTGCTCCACTCGTGTCTGCAGGGGTTGAACTTAAAGATTGCCATGTATTGTCTGGTTACGGATCTTGTCCCTTTTCGTCACCTGAACTGCCTTTCTTAGGTACCTCATTTCTGAAGCTTGTAATTGCCTTTCTTGGGCTGTAGTCATTGTCCATGACTCACATCCATATGTCAGGACAGGCACATAGGTCGAGCGGTATACATCCATCTCTGTTTTCCTGCTTATTTCTCTTTTACTGAGGAAACTTCTGTTTATTGCATGGAAAAGTCTACCTGCTGCAGCCCTTCGTGCAGTTAACTCCTCTTTGATTCCTCCCCTGCTGTCTATTACCACTCCTAGATATTTAAAGTTGATGACCTGCTCCAGTGCTCGTGTTCCCAGGGTTATCTGATGTCTCTTTTCATCTCTCACGATCACCATGGTTTTTGTTTTGGAGTTGCTGATGTGCATTCCTCTCTTATTCAACTCTTCTTCCCAGACCTGCAAGTTGATCTGGAGATGTGCTTCGAATTTCGTGATCAGGGCCACATCATCTGCAAATGCTAGTTCCGATATGTGACTTGGTCTCATCTTCCAGTAACCTACTTCATACTTTTTTGTCCGTTCCTTGCAGGCTTTGATGACTTCATCCATCAGGAGTATGAAACAATATGGTGATAGAATGTCCCCCTGTCTTACTCCGCTAGTGGTCTTGAACTCTCCTGACTTTTGATTTGATTTCCGCACATAATTTCTGCATGTTTTATAGAAACTGTATGGCAGAGATCAGGGGTCCTGGGATGTTCTTCCTTGTCAGGCACTCCCAGAGTTTGTCCCAAGGAACTTTATCAAATGCTTTCTCCAAATCCAAAAAGCAGAGATGCATCTCTTTATTATATTCAAGAGCCTTTTCACTTAGCTGTCTGAGTGTAAAGATAAGGTCTTGAGTACTTCTGTTTGCCCTAAACCCACATTGAGTTTCATCTATATTTGGCTCTGCTAGACCTCTTAATCGCCATTCTAGAATCCTAGAGTAGATTTTTCCGGGGACACTGAGAAAGGAAATACCTGTGTGATTTTCACATTGTCGATTTAAATATTGGTATTATTATTGCAACCTCCCAGTCTCTTGGTATCTTCTTGAGCCGCCAAACTGCATTGAGAATCTTTATGAATAATATCTCTCCTGCCGCTCCCATATATTTAACTATTTCTGGTGTTATACTATCATGTCCAGCTGCTTTACCAATCTTAATTTTCTCCAATGCTGCCTTTAGTTCTTCCATTGTGATATTGTCGAGTGAATATTATTGTTTCCCTCCATGGCTCCTCTCTTCTTGAATTAGAACTGTTACTTCCAGAGCTTGGTTTTCCTCCACTCCAAGGAGATCTGAGAAATATTCTTTCCATCTGTTCATTACCTCTTCTGCGGCTGTCAACAGCGCACCTTGTTTATCTTTAACAAATTTCAGGGGGCATTCCTTTTCCTTCCTCATGTTCTTTAAGGTCCTGTGGAACAGTTTCTGGTTTTCTCCAGCATTATTTTCCAGTTTCTCTCCAAATTCTTCCCAGGATTTCTGTTTGGCCTTGAGCACAGTCTTCTTTGCTTCTGTTCTAAAATTTACATATTCTTTATATTTCTTTGTTTGTTCTTCTGTATTCCTAGCCCCTAGGTATTGCTTCCATGTCTTTTTCTTTTCTCGTATTATTGTTTTCACTGCTTCTGTCCACCATGGTGTACTCTTTCTCTTCCACCCTTCTTTGGTTTGACCGCATGCCTCTGCTGCAGCCTCTTTGAGGATGTCTTTGAATTTTACCCAGAGCATTTCCATATCTTCTTCAGATTCCTCTATCCTTTCTATTGCTGTTGTTATGAGCCCTTGGTATCTCCTCTTAACATCTGGTTTTCGTAGTTTGTAAGCCTTAATTTTATTTTCTCCTTGTGTGTTATGTTGATGGGTGTTGCCTGGCTGGATAGTGTTTTTCAATTTCTCTCTTTATTTTAACTTGGTAGTGGTCGCTTCCTATCTCTGGTCCTCTGAACACTAGCATCCTTTACATACTTGAAATCAGTTTTCCTCACTATTGCATAGTCAATTCTGGATTTTTCATTTCTTGCCGGCTCGCATCTTGTGTAGGCATGGATAAGCTTGTGTGGAAACCTTATATTTGTAATGACAAGGTTTTGTTCTCTGCAGAATCTCAGCAGTCGTTTTCCATTGTCATTTAAGACATCTTGTCCATACCTACCCATCACTCTACCCATCTAGAATAGTCGTTTCCAACTCTTGCGTTGAAGTCTCCAAGGAGAAGTATTTCATTATGGCAATCGTCAATGGTCCTTTGAAGGAGCTCATAAAATTAAATTTTTATGTCAGTGCTCTCATCTTCATTTGGTGCATACACAGTGACGATATCCATTTGACTATCCTCCTCTTGTAGACTTAGAACCATCAGTCGTTCTGAAATGAACTTCCATCCTTTAATGTTTGCTTTGTTGTTACTATTCACTATACAGCCAACCCCTGCCTGGCTCATTCACTCATGGGAACTCCGCTGTAGTATAACATGTTGCCGTCATGATCCATAACACACTGTCCCTTTTTCTTTGTTTCTGTAAGTACCAGGACTGTCAATTTTGCTCTCTTCATCTCCTCTATTAGTTCATGTTCTTTTCCGTTTATACTTCGTACATTCCATGTTCCGTAAATCGTGGTCCTTATTTCTCGCCTGTTCGTCGCCGTTGAGATCAGTCCGGCTTTCTCTTTGTTTTGACTTGTAATCGTTTTTTAAGACAAACAGGTGATTAGCCTGTTGTGTCTTTGAATAGTGGAGGGGCTGCCTCCTTACAGCCTCCATGCCTGCCGACCCGTTTTTGTCCACGGCAGCTTATTTATTCGCAGCTAACCTCCAAATTAGGAGGCCTTTCAGCAATCCGCAACCCTGCTGACACGCCTGGTAGGTTTCTCTCCCAGGAACTGCCAGGTCTACAGGCTCTATTGTCTGAACTGAGTAACCAGTGCAATATTGTTATGCAGTTGATACCATTTCATTGTGGAATACCAGGAAATGAGAAAGCAGACCAACTGGCAAAGAAGGATGCTGCAAATGAGCAACCAGAAGTATCAGTTACATACTAAAAAGAAAAGGATGATCAAATCAATCTGAGAGCCACCAACATTAACACAAGATAATTTCATTGCCACAGGAAGTAGTGGAGGCAGGGACAATTAATGCATTTAAGAATAGATTGGATGCACATAGCCTTTAGAGCAAAGAAATGTAAATGAAACTGGTTGTATTCAGACTGCAACATCTTCAAAATCAATATATAGATGTTAAGTTAAGTTGTAATTTAAACAGACCAGAGAAAACTGTTGTCTCAAAAGAGGACACAACTGACCCTGGAGCCACATGTACACAAAATTGAAGATTGGCAACTGAACCATGTGTTATTGCAAATAGCCACCCCAGACTACAGATCACAGATAATACAGAACTGTCCTGAATATGATATACTGATGCAAACCCACTGGCCCAAAGAAACAAAACTGGAAGAGAAACTTTATAGACCTATATGTGAACTACAAAAGACAGTGAAGTTTATACAAGAGACAACATTACAGGTACAGATATTATATTTGCAAGCGAAAGAAAAGAAGAAGTAGCATGACGCAACTACCCACACCACTTACACACCGTCGTTAGTGTGCTTGCACCAGCTGCCTGGTGCTTACCTTTCTGATTTAGCAAATACTGTTAACAAATGTTGCTTTGGTGTGACAAACACAAACGTAATAATTACAAGAAATAGTAGAGTATTTTGTCATCAGCAGCTGTGTTTGATCTTTAGCCTGTGGTTAGTCTAAGTGTACTGAATTACATTAATAATTTATGTTAAGCCTCACTAGTGATTTGGAAACCCAATTCATAGCCGTGGGTTACTGTTTTACTTTTTTGATGAGTGGTTTTACTTTTACTTTACATCAACAATATTAGTCTCCCTTATATAGGTCTGCATAGCTGGTCAAATGAACACAGTAAAGTACCATACAGCATTCAATGTTTCATCATCATCACCTGTTGCTCCAGATGTCAGTGTATAGGTACAACACTACATTTAGTTTATCCTAACCAGTGTCCAGGGAAAGCCTGAATCTAATTGTTTGCAGTGCGGTTTAAATAGCAATATTTTTTAACATGGTAGGTTGCTAGTCCCATGAACTCTCTATCCTAGTCCCTTCTTGCGGCATGCTGGGAATAAAACAGTGACCCTATTATATGTCTAACTTGAGAACCATTCTAGTGTCAAGGTGAGTCCGTTAAGATATGATCAGCTGCACAAACAGACATCAGAGATATTGATCATTTACTGTGCTAACAAAGATCAAAGCTCAAGCTGTCTCAGCAGTTCGCAGGAATATTTAAATGTTTAAATTAGACAGATTAATTTCGATGGACCACACCAGTTCTAAGTTGGATGTCAGTTGACGAGGACCTTGCTAAGGAGGAGCTGCTGCGTAGCTGAGGCAATTGACAGGAAGACTGAAGCCACATTCAGACCTCACCCGACCCGCTGACTGGTGGCAGTGAACCTTGCCCATCAAGGAACCATCCTGGTGCCACTTTGTACCGCAGCAAGACTGACCCAACCGTCAGAGCCAATACCTTTCCAGAAGTTATAAGATCAACTTGTCAACTTAATATACTTAACCTATGTTTTTCAAAGTAGCCATTTATAACTATGCTTACCTTACTTTACAAAAGAAAAGGCCTAATGCTTCTTTTAGTTATAAATGCTTCATTTACATTAGTTATGCCCGTATATGGTGACTGCAGTACAGTACGTGTATTTATGATAGAAAAAATGTGATGTTTCAAATTACAAAAGCCTAGTCTGGAACAGAACTTGCCATGTCTGAAGTTCACCTGTACAGATTTCTATATTTTTTTTTAAATAATGTAATTACAACAAATAAGCATTTATTATTATAACATCTTTTCACAGTTACTACTATTTAGCTGCTGACATTGTATTAAACTTAGCAACAGAGTTAATTTTGTTTCCAAATAAATTTTAAAAGAATGATTTGATTTTCTTCAATTTATAAATTCTGATATGCATACAGCATATTCGCTGGCAGAACCATATCACAGATAATGAAGTGCTATCCAGAGCAAACATTTCAGGTATTCTTGCACTTTTGCAAAAACCTAACTGAAATGGGCGGACCACTTTGCTCAAATACCAAGTGAAAGGCTTCCATAGAGGCTCCTGCATAGAGAACTGAGTAAAGGAAGACGCTCACAGGGACATTCACAAAAAACGTTTCAAGGACAGTCTGAAGAAGTCCCGTAAGCCTTAAGTGCTGTCAAATAGACATTAACATCTGGGAAAACGTGGCCCAAAATCATTCAATGTGGAAGGGTGCAGTCAAAAAGGACGTTGCAATCGACAAGGGTATCTGTGTTCAGAGGGAATAGCAGTGGCAGCTGTGTATTATGTTTGCTGGTCATGTCATAGTACTTTCCGCACTCACATTGGCTTGATCAGTCGCAAGGATGCAGTATGACATGGGATGATGGTGGTCTTCATCGATGATGATGATGTAAATTTAATTTTATTATTTATAAATTACACATATTCCTCAAAACATAATTATACCCAAAGCATTTAACATACATTCAACATATTCAGTACACGCACAAACTGTGTAGGTAATAGCTGCATAGTTAATATACTTTACAAAGGCCACTAATGGTGGATGGAATTATGTTACTTCTCCAACAACATTTTCCTCTCCAACTCCTCCCCCTACTGTACACACGCACAGTGTTTCTAAACTTTTACAACATATGCCTCTAATGTCCATCTCTGTGTCCATAGAACTAACTGCCTTTCTTTGTTTCATGTTCGCTCAGTTGTCTCTATTATGTGCAATATGTGGCCAATAAGTCTACATTTCTATCCACTGAAAATGATGTAGATGTTCTTGGATGTATGTAATTATCCCTTTCTTCCCAGGTTCATTTGCAGCAGTAACATTTTTCCCCAGGCTAGATTGAGACCACTATATGTGTAGTTACACCAGAAAGTCTCGGGATACATAATAGATTAGGTAGACGACAGAAATATCCAGATTACAGATACCAGAAATGTGAAATTTAAATTATTGTGCTGAGACCTATTTGTTTTGTGAAGAATTTAATAAAGCTTAATTTGCGTGTTCAATGCATTTAAATCAGTGTTGTGTATAACATTCCAGAGTGTCTAGGAGATATGCTAGAAAAAAGAATGATGATAGTCCAGAGGTTTAGAGAGGTCTACTACAGTTAAGATGGACTCGCACATTGGTTAACGACCCTCCGCGGCACTTGTCCCAATGCAACGAAGTAATAAGTTGCCCGAGCCTAGCCCGCTAAGCAGAAAATCTACCTCCTGGCTACATCCAGAAAATACCAGAGCTGGGACATCTGCCCCTGCAGAAGTACAGGACGATTAAGAACTAAAGTTAATAAATGGGGATCAAGACGCTGAGTAGAAATGAGCAGCAGCGGTCATCGACCCATAGCTGACTGCTAGCACCAGGGTCAGCGAACCAGAGCTGCCAAGACCATTCCACACGGTGATCCTGGATAACAGGCTGCAACAGAGCAGGCTGGCTAAGTAGAAGGGATCGAAGAGGGAAGGCAACCCAGTACTCAAAAATGCCTGTTGAAGTCAAATGTGTCAGACCAAAAGGTGCAAATATCGCAGTCAAGCTGTAAACTATAACACAACACATTCTGTTCTCCGAACTACATTCTGCTACTTGCAAAGCTCTTTTCAGGGCTTGGTTATGGGAGATTGAGAACGAACGAAGGGGAAGAAGAAGTTAATAAACAATGACCAGAGTATCCAGAAGAATGGCTTGTATCGGATTGTTCGTAGTGATATCACAAGTAATATCATCGTTTGGTGCAGTGGCCAGTGATAACAAGAAATAGAGGAGGGGTTCTGCGACATTAGATAGGGGTCTATCACAGTTAATATCATAGTTTGGTGCAGTGGCCAGTGATAACAAGAAATAGAGGAGGGGTTCTGCGACATTAGATAGGGGTCTATCGCAGTTAATATCATAGTTTGGTCTTGAAGACCAGGAGTGAAAGAACTACTACCCCGTTGTCTTGTTAGGGATCTGAGATAGTTAAACAGAGCAACTACAATACTACAGATAGAAGAACACAGAGATAATATTTTAAGAACAAGAACTACTACCCCGTTGTCTTGTTAGGGATCTGAGATAGTTAAACAGAGCAACTACAATACTACAGATAGAAGAACACACAGATAATATTTTAAGAACAAGAACTACTACCCCGTTGTCTTGTTAGGGATCTGAGATAGTTAAACAGAGCAACTACAATACTACAGATAGAAGAACACACAGCTAATATTTTAAGAACAAGAACTACTACCCCGTTGTCTTGTTAGGGATCTGAGATAGTTAAACAGAGCAACTACAATACTACAGATAGAAGAACACACAGCTAATATTTTAAGAACAAGAACTACTACCCCGTTGTCTTGTTAGGGATCTGAGATAGTTAAACAGAGCAACTACAATACTACAGATAGAAGAACACACAGCTAATATTTTAAGAACAAGAACTACTACCCCGTTGTCTTGTTAGGGATCTGAGATAGTTAAACAGAGCAACTACAATACTACAGATAGAAGAACACACAGCTAATATTTTAAGAACAAGAACTACTACCCTGTTGTCTTGTTAGGGATCTGAGATAGTTAAACAGAGCAACTACAATACTACAGATAGAAGAACACACAGCTAATATTTTACACGATTTAATGCATTGTGTTTCTCTGAATTTGTAACAATTACATGTGTTGTTGCAGATGTACCCTACATAACACTAGCAAAATCTTTCTTATATTACAAATGTCCACTCCATAACACTTCGGAAATAATTCTTGTATTATGTATCTCCTTTCTACAACACTGGTAAAACCCGTCCTTGTTATATTTCCCCTATAGCAATGGTAAAATGTATTTGTATAATAAATAATACATGAGTTCAAAACCTTGGTGCAGCATAGGTTTTGTCCTTTTTTGTGTGTGGGGTGGGGGAGTTGATAAAATAAACCTAGATGGTACCCTGCACGGCAACTGTAGTGACAAGCAATGTTTTTATCATCATCCTATAAATCCCTCCAGTGATCCCAGAAATTAGCAACAAACAACATAGTGATAAGTTGTTAAAAAATAAACTAGAAATAAAGTATTACTATTGAGTAATATGAATGTTGGTATGGAAGAGATTGTATGTTGGAAAAATACAAGATTGAAGAGTTTGCAACAAAATGTACACACACGGACAATATTTACACTGGCTAATTCTGGTAAAATAGAAAAAAATACATTTAAAGCATGATCAAGATAGATGAAAAAAAGAGAATGTGCTGCATGTTCCGATTACCTGTTTGATTGGTGCCTTCCACAGATACTGTAGTCCCGTCAAGTTCTGAAGCATTAAAGCATTATGTAAATAAAATGCTAATAAAATATGCTAATGCAACTATTTGAAAGCAAAATAATTAATTAAATTCACACACAATCACCATTTGTGCTAATCCATTAGTACAAACGAACATAAGTGAGTTATCTTTTATCTGCCCTGCGTCTGCATTATTTTTTCCAGGAACTAAACTAAGTTATATGTAAGTTGGGTGTTATTATCAGTAATCAAGCGTTTAATTTTGTAATTATAGTCTTAAATGTCAAAAACTAAACATTTATGGAGACATCTCTACTTAATAATTTAACAATAGTGCTCTTAGCTGAATGGCAAATATTTATGCTGAGCAAAAACAAAAGAGGAATTAAACTGAAGCTTTGCGGAGACACCTTGAAAAACATGTTTCTTTAACTAACAGTTTTTGTTTGCATTAATTTTGAACTAAACAAACACAAGTAGAGAACATTCTAAAATGTGAAAGATGTTGCTCACACCAGATCTGGCATGTGTGAAGGATTAATAAGACTAATTTGCAAGTGCAGTAGAAGCAATCGTCATAAAACAAAGCAGCCTCAAATTGTTCTTCTGAAGGTCAGTGGTATCCAGCATTTGATTGGAGCAAAAATTGGAATGAGGTGATGTATGGCATGAGAAGGTATATTTATGTGGGTCATATGTGTTGGTCAATGAAAGAGCTGATATGATAGTGACAAAAGCACATTCAGTGGAGGCATCATTAAGTGTGGACAATGGGGGCACATACTGAAGTCACTCAATGATCGCTATTAGATAATGACACTGCAATAGAGTAATCAGTGACCCTGAGACATCAGGAATTTGAAATCAAATGTTACGAGAGACACCCAAGCAGAGCATAAGCCAGTGAGCTACAGGAACCTTTACCACATATACCCTGCTGAAAGAAGTTGAACACCTATAGGTTTCCCAATCTCATTGATATCAGTTCTGCTAACAAATATGTTCTAAACACTGATAAATAATAATCATTACATCTTGGCACATACAGGAGAAGTGGAAGATGATAAGGTTGGATAAGAAGTTAGAGATCATTTCAACAAACTGAAGTAGATGAATGTGCATCTAAAATAGGACACACATTTGTAATGAACAAGTCCATTGTGTGAACTATTTATGCAGAAAATGAGGTTATCAGTGCATCAGCAAGTGTGAAAACATGCAAAGACTGGTGGAATTAAATGATGCTAACTTGAATATACCAATCAAAAACACATACAAGTTAATAGAGGAATCCTCAAGCAGAAGGTAGTGAAACCTTGCAGACTAAAGGTGTTGGCTTGACTGTGACATGAAGTATTTGGAAAGTAAGGACTGGTTTCATCATTGCTTAAACATTCACAATGTTATTTCAAAAGTGAAGTTTAAAATGCAGCACAAACTACAATGGATACTACTACAAAATGTGGCTCTAAATATGACTGTTTTACTACTTCTTTCTTCAGTCCACTTATGTCGTTAGATGTTGTGGGGAGGTGTAACTTCATTTGTTTCATATTTTTTGGCAGGCGAAAATCTGCTGGTGACTTGCCAGGTCAATCCCAGTATGTATTATCTATATAACCATATAACATTCCCTTCTTCTAATGTACCAAATATTAATAAGTGCAATATTAATCAAATAACAAATTATGTATTTTGAAATTTTATTTTAGTTTTTTTTTGCTTTGTAATGCTTTATATATTTTCATTAAGAGATGTATGCAAAAACTTAAATGTTGCTATACCAAAGCATAGAAACTAACATGCTATTTTGTTAATGGCTTTAAGCTTCATCTGCACAAATTTCTTCATGTATGCAAAGTTACTGAAGAATCCAACCACCACACATATTGAAGATTCAATGTACTAATTATATATACAATAAAGCTTATGTCGCTACAGAAAGCAATAAATAGTTTACATGCACAAAAGGAACATTACGTTTCTACTCTTGTCTCTCACATACTAATAGATGCTGGGAAAATTTAACTTTAGCACAACCTAATTCTACTGAATTTTGTACATAGGTTGTACCTTTATATGTTATAGACGTCTGAGTGTTTCTTCTTCTTCTTCTGCGTACACAGTCAGACAGTAACCATTATTTTCTCGAAAAAAGCGGCGGTCATCCTGAGACTCTCGCCACTACCATACAGCTTGTCTTGCAGTTCCACTGGCAATGGCCACATCTGCTCTCTCTGATCCTCGTATGTCGGGCAGTTCTGCAGCAGATGTTCAGTGGTCATTTTACCAGTACCGCACGGGCATTCGTCGGTACACCCTATCTTCAGTTTGTTGAATAGGTGGTACCTCAGTCTGTTGTGGCCTGTGCGAAGTCTGAAGACAACGACCTGCTCTCTTCGGTTCAACTGGTAATAGGCATCGTTTTTGGTGTAACCAGTATGTTCGGTTTCCCATTTGGACATGTATCTGGCTTTGATAAGCCGTTTTGACTCTTCGTACGTCATACTGGTATCTATTTGTGGTAGCCTTGCACCTTCTTTTGCCAGTCTGTCTGCCTCCTCGTTGCCTTGGATGTTGCAGTGTGACGGAACCCACTGTACCACCACCCTTTTTGGTGCGGACTGCTGGCACAGTTTGCAGAGTGCTGCTCTTAAGTCATTAAGCTCAGTGTTCTTCTGGCTTTTTAGCGCTGTGACTACTTCGAGAGCATCTGTCAGCAAGACTATATGGCTCTCATTTTCACTGTGTGTTACCATTTCTTCCACTGCCGCCCTCAGTGCCTCTGCCTCTGCTCTGAAATTGCTTGTGTACTTACCAGTAGCGAATGACAGTGTTATTTTTCTGCCATTTGGTAGGTTCAGGAATGCTCCTGCCCCTCCGTTCTGTGTAGTGTTTGTTACAGAACCGTCGGTGTATGCATGGGTCCAGTCCATGCTTGGGTAGCTTTTCGTTATGAAGCTTAGGGTAGTGTCTCTCCTTTCTTTTTCACTCTGGCAGTTTTTGTTTGCAATACCTGGTATATTTTCTACCACCTCTGGAAATATATCCTGCCTCCAAGTAGGTTTTCGTACAGTAGTGATGGGTTTTGGTGTTGTTAGTGCGTTTATGGGATCTTCGTGCATCTTTGCTTTGGCTATTTCTGCAAAGTTTCTCCGCTTTAGTTTCCCATTTCCCAAATTGTTTAGTCTCTGGTACATTGGATGGTCCGTCAGTCTTCAGAGTTTCTCTGACTGCAGCTGGGCTCTGCAGTCTCTTCTATCGGTCATGGATTGCAGTTTTGTAATCTTTTCAAGTTCTACAATTGGCGTTGACTTCATGCCACCTGTTATAATTCTCATGGCTTGGTTTTGAAGTTTGTTAACTTTATCGAAGTTCGCCTTCGCTGCTGTTGTCCATGCCGCAATGCCATACTCGAGAACTGGTCTCACTCTTCCAGTGTACAGTTTCTTTAGTATGCCTTCGTCTGCTCCCCAGCTTGTGCCAGCAAGTTTCCTCATGATCGCCATTCTTTCTCTGGCTTTCATTCGGTTTCTCTCAATCTGACTTTTCCATGTCATGCGCCGATCAAATGTGACTCCCAGATAGGTTGGGTTGTCGTTTGGCTGCAGGATTTTGCCATTTAGGCTTAATTTGGTACTTTGGGGTTTTAATGAGAGCGAGAATATTGTGCACGTGGTTTTCTCCTCGTTTATTTTGACCAGCCATGAGTTCGCCCACTCTTCCAGCGATGTTAGGGCCGTTTGCATCCGATTTCTTGCTATGGTGAGATTCTTTTCAGAGGTCCACATAGCCAGATCGTCTGCAAACATTGAGCTATGGACTCTTCTTGGTATATTCTCTGTAATATCGTTTATATATACCAGAAAGAGTGTGGGTGACAGTACTCCCCCTTGGGGTACTCCCTGCTCGAGTGTCACCTTTTTGCTCATCTGCCCTTGTACTTGGACTCTGGCCGTTCTTTGTTTGAGGTAGTGGTTGATCCACTTGTACATCTTCCCACAGACATCACTTCTTCTTAGCTTGACTCTAAGTCCATCCTTCCAGACTTTGTCAAATGCCTTTTCCAGATCCACCCAAACAGCTACTGTGTGTTTCTGTGCCTGGTAGGCATCTTCTATCTCCTGGGCTATGAGGATGACCTGGTCCTCAGTGGATCTGTGCTGTCTAAAGCCGGCTTGCTGTGGAATTAGTATTCGTTTTTCTTCCAGATGCCACATCAGTCTGGTGTTTATCATCCGTTCCATCAGCTTGCCGACACAGCTCAGTAGGCTTATGGGCCTGTATCCATTCGGATCTGTTTTGTCCTTTCCTATTTTTGGTACTGGTACCAGTATTGCATCTTTCCATGCCTGGGGTACAATACCCCTTTTCCAGCTTTGGTTCAGGACTGATAGTAGTTTTTTCTTCGCTGTTTGGCCCAGCCCCATCAGCATTTCGTTTGTTATCCCGTCTTTTCCGGGAGATTTCCTTTTCTTTAGTGTTCTCATAGCCTCTTCCATTTCGCGCATTGTTAGTTTGGCCATCATGTGCTCTTCAGGAGCCGTATTTATGTTTTCGTGTCCCTTTAGCTCTTCGCTAATGTCTGTATGCTTATCTGCAGGGACCTCGATGTGGTTTGCTCTGGCATAGTGATCGACAAAGGCGTTTGCGGCTTTCTTACCTGTGATCAAGTTCTCGCCCTGCTTGATAGTAATTTGTTTATTTGACGGGGTTTCGTCATTCATGGCTCTGACTAGCTTCCATAGCTTGTTCCCTTCTTTGTCCAGGTTTAAACTTTCCGTTTTATTTTTCCAACTTTCTCTTGCTGTTTGCTTGAGAGTGTGTTTGTACTTCGCCGCGGCGGCTTTGAGGGCGATGTTTGCCTCCATGGATTTTTCTCGTTCTGCCGTGTTCCTAGCATTTGTTACTGCATCTTCCACTTTCTGTAACTCATCATTCCAGTAGGGCTTATAGTTTTTCCTAGCTCCTCTTGGGATGGTTTCAGTGGCGGCTTGCATTATTGCCTTGCTTAGGCTCTCTACCATGGGCTTCATTTTGGTGTTTCGTGTGTTGATGGTTTCACACAGCCCATCTGTCAGGATTGCAAATCTGTCCCAGTCGGCTCGTTTGTAATTCCAACGTGGGAGCGGTTTTGTTTCCTGTGGGCCTACTTCCATGTCAATGGTTAGCCTGATCGGCCTGTGGTCGCTACCTGCCAGTTGGTTTAGCACCTGGCGGTCTATTTTATAGTGTATGTCCTGTGTGGAGAAGGCCAAATCTGGAGTCGAGGTGGTATGCCATGTTCTTGAATAGAAGCTAGGGCTATCCTCCGGCCTATTGATTAGGGAGAGATTTGCATCTATCTCCCAATCTTCCACTTCGTCACCTCTGCTGTCTGTGTCAGAGTAGCCCCATCTCTCCGAGTGGCTGTTGAAATCTCCAACTACTATGCAGTTGGAGTCTCTGACCTCCATACTCGAGAGCGATAGGTCTCTGTTTGGTGGTCCGTACAGATTGAAAATGCGGAGCTTCGTCTCTTGGTCTGAGTGTTTGAAAGATGAGCAAAGTATAGTAACATTGTAATCTACAAGGAATATCATAAGTGTTGACTAAGGAGGGTTGGGCATGGAGCTGGCTACCCAATCCTTTAGAAATCTGAAGCCACAAAAGATTCAACAGATATGGACATCAATGAAGAGGAAAAATACAACTCAACCATTCTATAGAACTAATGAAGCAGTGAAGAAAGCAAAGCCATTAGAAATTTGCATTGATGACTTAACCTGATTTCTTCTAGGAAAAACTCAAGAACTGGTAGCTGGAACGTTCTTACAATGTACAAACAGGAAAAGACTGCATATGTGGCAGCAGAAATTAAGAATTCAATCAATCAAAACCTGTCAGCTGCCTGCAGAGTATAGGCCTTCAACAAATACATGCCAAATCTATCTGTTCTTTGTCATCTTTCCAGCTCTGTCCATGTCTTTCATGTTGCCTTTGTTCATCATAAGCTCTCTTCCCTATGAATATTTAAGTCTGCCTCTACTTCACATGCCTTGAGAATTCCAAAACAAAGCATGTCTCGTAATGTTACCAGCTGTTATCCACAACAATGTGTCCTATTCAAAGTCAGCACCTTCTCATTACATCCAGTGCAGATATCTGTCTGATTCTTTCCCACAGCTTCACATCAAAAATTGTATCATACCACAGCTCAGTTCAACAATTTCACCCATTCTTTCTTCTAATATATCTGTATACATTTTTCCTGCAACGTGTCTCTGTATGTATCACAATTTCTTTTATTGCCTTTTTTTCTTCCAGATCGGTATTATTGCGGCTTATTGTCAAATGTCTGGTTCTCTTTCTGTGGTGAAGTAGTTTGTCAGCCTTGTGATCAGGTGGTGTGGGTTAAACTCCAAACTCCGCCGTCTTTTTCACAGGTGCTTGATGCGGAGTCCCCCACATCTCGTAATCGCCCCCTAGTCGTCTTGTCCTTGACTTGCCACTGGGGTCGGGCGGCACGAGACAAGAGAGTGAGGATAAAAAGTAGCGCAGTTAATCCTTACTAAAAATAGTGCTAGCAAATTTAATTATGCCATCATTGTCTATGATGGACTGCGGCCTTTGCCTTTCTTTTCCATGATCTAATAAAGATTCTAACCACTTCTCCCTTCATTCCACAAGCTTGAACTGATTCATTTGTTATGTCATCTATACCTGGTTATTTGTTTTTGATGTCTGTTATAGCTCTTTCTGTTTCTTCAATCAATATTTCTGGTTTGAGATGGTACTTTTTTTCTTGGAAAAATAAACATTGACTGTTCATGAGTACGAATTGAGTTTAAAAGTTTGGAATAAGGTCGCAACAGATGCTCTCAATTTGTACCTATTCTGTGCCATCTTCTTGAGCTCCACCCATGAGACATTGATTAAAATGAATTTCTTCTTGACCGTTTATCACCAAGTGTTTCTTGGCCTTCCAATTTGTCTCGTTGATTGTGAGTTTTAATCCAGTGCATGCCTGGTTATACTGTCCAATTTCTTTCTGAGAGAGTGTCCTTTCGATCCCCATGTTCTCTTCCAAATCTCCTACTCTATTGGTTGCTGCAATGGTTTTTTTCCACAGATCTGTGTTTGCATTACTTCTGGAAATCTAACATGAAGTATGCGACAAACACATGTGTTAATGAAAGTCTGCAGTCTAGATATGATACTCGTAATCCCATGCCATGTCTCAGAGTCATATAGCAGACTGACTTACATTCATGTTAAACAGTGTAATTTTATTCTCCATTGAAAATGTTGCAGATTTCCATCTTGAGCAAAGTGAGTTGAAAGAAAAGTCTGGCGCTAACATTTAGTTTGTTCATCCATCTTTATCAATGTTACTTCCAAAATAGATACAATTTTGCACTTCTTAAAATTTTTCATCATTAATTGTTATGGGGGTATCTTTGTTTGTTATTCATTCTCATTTCCTTTGTTTTGTTCACACTAATCTGCAATCCCATCTTTACTGTTTCATATGATGCTAGTCTGTGAACTTGAGGTTGTGCAACTGCTTATCAAAAGTCCATCGTATTCCAGTTTTTCTGCCTTCTGTTATTAGCAGCATCACCCAGTCCATGGTCATGACTAATAGACAGTTTAGGAGGTACAGATAGAGATATCAAAACAAGAGTACATAAGACGAGGCAAGCTTTCATTAAATTGGAGAACTTATGGAAATCAAAATCAATTCCAACACAAAAATACAAATCTTCAACTCCGGTGTAAAGTCTGAACTAATATACGGTTGTGAAACATGGAGAATAACCAAAAGGCATAAACTTTCATAAATGAGTGTTTGAGCAGAATAGAAGGACTGAAATGGTATGACAAGATCACTAATATGGAACTATTGAAAAGAACAAGGCAAATAACAGTGGACCAGGAGGTGAGGAGAACATTGACATTTGATATGACACACATTAAAGAAACCAGATGATAAAATTACAAGGAGGCCACTGTTCTGGGCTTCCCAGACCAAGAAAGCAAAAGAGGTATAGGGAGACTAAAACACAAATGGAGAAGAAAGTTTGACACACACAAAAAAGTAACAGAAAGGGTGGTGAACAGAGCTGTAGCAGATGGTTAAGGATGGGAGAACTTATCATGTATTTGTTGAAGACTTTTATGCTCCACATTTGCTGAAATGTTTTAAAAACAAGGTTCCTTAAATAAAATGGTTTTATATTACATGCAAAAGAAAATATTTACAAGCAAAGCAATAAGAAATTAAAACATAACCATACTCATAAAACATAACACACCACACAAAAAAACTTGTTAAAAGAAGTTAAATTGTCAATACAATCAAAACCCTTACTAGACTACATTAAGCACCAACTATAATTGTTATGTGCATATGAAGAAACAATTTGAAGACAAATAGTTGAATATATAGAATGAATAAGATGAATTTACTTCATATTTTATTCAAATGTTCTACACAAACATTAGGCAGTATATAACGACATGAACACACATACATACAGAAAATGAAAACTTTACCAAATCAATTTACAGTTCTAAGCAAAAAGAATGATGAATAAATACATGTGAAACATAAAGCAAGATACTTACGGCCACTGACTGACTGTATCTGAAAGTAGAAGTTAACACAGTAGTTCCATAAACATACAATTTTGGAAAGGAATAGCAAGTTTACTTAAAACATATGAAAGACTGAGTAGATTTTCAAAAATGTTCTGTATGTACCACTGTATAGTTTTATTCAACATCAATCAAACACTTTTCAGCTTTCAGTGAATCATGAGTATTCTTCTTCTTCTTCTTCTTCGTTCGTTCTCAATCTCCCGCTACCAAACCCTGAAAGGGTAAGTAGCAGAATGTAGTTCAGAGAACGGAATGCGTTGTGTTGTAGTTTACAGCTTGGCTGCGATATTTGCACCTTTCGGTCCAACACATCCGACTTCAGCAAGCATTTTTTGAGTACCGAATTAGCATTTCCTCTTCGATCCCTTCTCCTTAGCCAGTCTGCCCTACTGCAGCCTGTTATCCAGGATCACCGCGTGGAGGTCTAGAAGGGTCTTGGCAGCTCTGGTTCGCTGTCCCTGATGCTAGCAGTCAGCTATGTGTCACTGACCACTGCAGCTCATGCGCTGCTCAGCATCTTGATCCCTTGAGTATTCAATTAATGTGATTTAAAGCTTCTATAGAACGGAATAGCTAATCACGTGTCCAACACCTCTGGCAAATTACAGTGTTACTATTCTTTGATCCCCTATCAGGCCCTAGCAACTCTCCGGAAATAAATAGTTTTATTAATTACCATTTAACCTTGAACTTAATTCACGAAAATTCCTTTCACTATGGGTTAACAAAGAAAAGTGAGAGTTAGTAACAGACAAAAAAATCAATATTCCATATGAGCTCTAGAAACAGTACACGAGCAATTCATGGACATATGTGTACACAGATGGATCAGCCACGGATATCGCAAAAATGGGAGACAGAGGAATCTACATTGCACACTACAATGGTGACATAGAAAACCACTTCATACCAGCAGGATAGACATGCACGAATTTTAGAGCTGAAGAAATAGTTGTACATGCAGCAACTCAAGATCCGTATCAACCAAAAAACTACAAGAAAAACAGTCATTCTAACAAGACTCCCAGAGCGCTCTCCAAACCATTCCAACACCCACCCCCAAACAAGATAGACTCTTACATGACCCACTCTAGGATCCTTGGAAACAAGAAGCCAGATGAACTCACAAAAGCTGAAAGTGGCAACACACAGACTCACCATCCACAGAGCTATAAAGAAGCAAAGACACCCACACAATCAATCATCCACAAGGACGTAATGGAGAGATCAGCACAATGAATACAAACCAGAAAATAACAGCATAGACAAATTTGGCAGAGATGGGGATACAAAGACCTTCAAACTCAGAGCGAGACAGTGCAGACTTAAGGCCCACCTCCACAGAATAGGCCCCACAGACACCGCCAAATGCAAATGAGGAGTACACAAGCAGTTACCAGAGCATATCCTGCAAAACTACCCTACAAATGCAAACCAAAGAGAGGCAGTCTGGCCCAGGGGAGCAGCCGTGCTCAAAAAGCTATGGGGGGTGGGCACCAACATAGACCTGAAGCGCACATTCCTTCGTGAACCTCACTGGACTAGAAGCATATCATCGGACTAGAAGCATATCATCGGACTAGAAGCATATCATCAATTGATCAAAGAAGAAGCAAGCAATTTCAGAGTGGAGGCAGAGGCCCTGAAGGCTGCAGTAGAAGCAATGCTCACAGATGAAAGCAATTGAAAGCCAGATAGTCCTGTTCACAGATGCCCTGGCCGTGGTCACAGCACTAAAAAGCCAGAAAAGTACTGAACTTAATAATTTAAGAGCAGTACTCTGTCAACTATGCCAGCAGTCTTGCACCAAAAAGAGTAGTGGTACAGTGGGTTCCATCCCACTGTAACATCCAAGGCAACGAGGAGGCAAACAAACTGGCAAAAGAAGGTGCAAGACTACCACAACCAGATTCTAGTGTGACCTACGAAGAGTCCAAAAGGCTTATTAGGGCCAGATACATGGCCAAATGGGAAACAGAACATACTGGCTACACAAAAAATGATGCCTACCACCAGCTGAACAGAAGAGAGGCCCCAACAGACTGAGGTACCATCTATTCAATAAACTGAAGATAGGTGGCACTGACGAATGCTCGTGTGCCACAGGGAAAATGGTCGCTGAACATCTGCTGCAAAATTGCCCGACGTACGAGGACCAGAGAAAGCACATGTGGCAACACTAGACAAGCTCTATGGCAGTGTCGACAGCCTCAGGATGACAGCTGCTTTCTTCGAACAAATTCAAGTTGATGACTGACAGCGTACGAAGAAGAAGATCAAAGAAGAAGAAAGCTGTTATTAAAGTTGTAATCAGTTTTACATATAAAAATAAAATTATAAATTAAACAATTATTTCCTTAAGTGTAAAAGCCATGAACATACTCCATTCATCTCATCCCTCTATCACTCCCAAGGGATTTTCTTAGTCCTTTGGTTTAATACAGTGCTTCACAGTTATCTCTGATTATTCATGTTAGAAACAGGTTTCCCTAAAGAAATCTGTATCTATTCTTTGATTATCAATCAGTAAATAGGTCACAAAAGGAAATACGATCTAAAAACAATTTTTTATCAACATAATTTCCACCAACATTGATAAACTTGTCACACTGCTTTATCAGTGTACCAAAACCTGCAGCATAGAAGTCTTTGGTCTGATGTATTTGCCACATTTACAATTCACGTCAACCTCTTTCGCCATTCACAAAACAGCTTCAGCCAAGGTGGGTTTTTTGTGCGCCAAACAGGTCGGAAACACCTCTCACCGTAAACAGGAAGCATTTCCGAATGAATAGCCTTTGTAGAAATTCCGTTAGCCCCCAAAACATACAACAGCATGCTGTTCTTTCTTCTTCTTCCTCCTCAGATCAAGGTCCCTGTTTTACATTTTCAGATCAAGGTCCTTGTTTTACATTCTCAGATCAAGGTCCCTGTTTCTCTTACATCCTTAGATCAAGGTCCCTGTTTCTCTTACATCCTTAGATCAAGGTCCCTGTTTTACATTTTCAGATCAAGGTCCCTGTTTCTCTTACATCCTTAGATCAAGGTCCAGGTTTCTCTTACATCTTCAGATCAAGGTACTATTTCTCTTACATTCTCAGACCAAGGTCCTGGTTTCTCTTACATCTTCAGATCAAGGTACTATTTCTCTTACATTCTCAGACCAAGGTCCTGGTTTCTCTTACATTCTCAGATCAAGGTCCCTGTTTCTCTTACATCCTTAGATCAAGGTCCAGGTTTCTCTTACATCTTCAGATCAAGGTACTATTTCTCTTACATTCTCAGACCAAGGTCCTGGTTTCTCTTACATCCTCAGATCAAGGTCCCGGTAACCCTTACAAAGGACAATGTTGTATGTAAGGCTGTTTTATCTCCATGCAGCTTTTGCCTCATATCTCTCACAAGGCCAGAATTATTCTCTTTCTTTCTGTGTGAACATGCAGCTTTGCAGGTGTGTTCCGCAGTCATGATATGCTACCCACATGGACACCTGTCATCTGTCCCAATCCTCATTTTGTTGGAAAGATGATCCTTGAGTCTGTTATGCCCAGTTCTCAGTCTGAAGATGATGACTTGCTCTTCTCTAGTTAAATTATAGTAGCTGTCTTCTTTTCCCAAGTGGGGTTGTTGATCGGCCCATTTTTCTCTGAAGCTGGCTTTAATTATGGTCTTGACCTCAATATATGTGATGCTCCCCCACTCTTTGCTAGTTTGTCTGCAGCTTCAATACTGCAATGGGATGGGATCCTCTATATGACCAACCTTGAGAGTGTTTTGGTGAAAGCTGTATTAGGGAGTACATACTTTGCTCAAAATTGTCATCTTTCTGTTGTTTTAACGCTGCTTACAAGGTATCAGTCAGGAATACTATGTTTTCTTGATATGCATATTTATCTTGGATTACAAGCTCAGCTGCAGCCTTCAAACTTAAACTTAACGTATTTGTACTGGTTTAGAAGACTCTGCAGAGCCTGTATACAACCAGTTCTTTTAAATTTCCCTGATCTAAAAACTATGTACATCCAATCTATTCTTGAATGCATTAATTGACCGTGCCTCCATTACTTCCTGTGGCAATGCATTCCATGCATTCAACACTCTCCGGCTAGAAAAAAAATGTTTCCTAATACACAATCTGGACCTTCCTTTAATTAATTTGAAGCTGTGCCCTCTTGTTCTTGCAGGCGGCTGTATTTTGAAATACGTTATAGTCTAATTTATCCATTGCTTTGATCATAACTTAACGTCTTTATACTGTTTTAGAAGACTGCAGAGTCTGTATACAACCAGTTTCATTTACATTGTCTTCCTCTAAAAGCTATGAGCATTCAATTTATTCTTAAATGCATTAATTGTCCCTCCCTCCACTACTTCCTGTGGCAATGCATTCCAAGCAATCCCCACTCTCTGACTAAAAATATTTTCTAATATCTAATCTGAACATCTCTTTAGTTAATTTGTAGCTATGCTCTCTTGTTCTTGTGGGTGGTTGTATTTTGAAAAACTTGTTATAGTCTAATTTATCCGTTCCTCTGATCATCTTATAAACCTGTATTAAGTCCCCTCAAATTCTCTTTTCTAGACACTGTAGGCCAGTTTTTCTGATTCTTTTCTCATAACTGTAATTTTGGAATCCTACTATCAGCTTTGTCGCTCTTCTTTGTAACCTTTCCATTATGTTTATATCCCCTCTATGATAAGGGCTCCACGCTAGTACACATTACTCCAATGTAGATCTAACTAATGCTTTATACAGTTTGACTTTCACTTCCTTGCTACTATGTTTAATATTTCTTTTTATCATACCTAACATTGCATTTGCCTTTTTCACTGCTACCTGGTCTTGCTTACTCACCTTACCTGTATGATCTATCATAACCCTTAGGTCCTTTTCCTTATTTATAATATTGTTCACTCCTATTCTGTAATTATGTTCCATATTGGATCTACCCATGTGGATGATTGTATATTTATCTATACTAAACTCTATTTGCCAGCTCACAGATCATTCCTGAATTTTATCTAAATCCGACCTCAATATATCCATTTCTGCTTTAGATGAGACACTACTGCATAGTTTTGTGTCATCAGCAAATTTGGTACCTTGGATCCCATATCAATGTCCAAATCGTTTATTCCATGTAATTTTAACTTCCTAAATATTCTTTAATGAGGTACTCTATCAAAGGCCTTTACAGAGCCATGATAAATAACATCCACTGCCCCCCTTCCATCTATTATTTCAGTAACCTCCTCCCTAAAGTATTATAGATTTGTGAAGACCACCCCCCCCCCCCCCCCCCCCCCCCCCAGTGACCCCATGCTCACTATTTCAAACTTGTCTAAATGCATTGCAATATTTTCTTTGATTATTGACTTTATCAATTTACAGACTATACTCACTAAACTCACTGGTCTATCACTTGTTTGATCTGATTTTTTGGGTTTTTTTTTAATAAGAGGATAACTTTTGCATTTTCCCAATCCTCTGGAACAATCCCTTTCATGAGCGATTGTGAACATAATATAGCCAGTGGTTTTGCTAAAAGGTCTCTAATTTCAAATAACAATTTTGGATGAATACCATCTTGACCTGAACATTTATCCACTTTTAACAAGCCCATTTTTGTAAAATCCATTTCCTCTGTAATGCAAATTGATCTTAATTCCGCTGTATCCATGTCTTTTTGAAAAATATCTATGGGCTCTGGGATCTTGGCGGAGTCTTCTTTTGTGTAGACTGTGCCAAAGTACCGATCGAGTGGATTAGCAGCATCCCTATTCTCACTTATTTTTCCTGTACTGTCTACGAGAGGGTCTTCTTCTTCTTCTTCGTACGCAGTCAGACAGTAACCATTATTTTTTCGAAAAAAGCGGCGGTCATCCTGAGGCTGTCGCCACTGCCATAGAGCTTGTCTTGCAGTTCCACTGGTGATGGCCACATCTGCTCTCTCTGATCCTCGTATGTCGGGCAGTTCTGCAGCAGATGTTCAGCGGTCATTTTACCAGTACCGCACGGGCATTCGTCGGTACCACCTATCTTCAATTTGTTGAATAGGTGGTACCTCAGTCTATTGTGGCCAGTGCGAAGTCTGAAGACAACGACCTGCTCTCTTCTGTTCAACTGGTAATAGGCATCGTTTTTGGTGTAACCAGTATGTTCGGTTTCCCATTTGGTCATGTATCTGGCTTTGATAAGCCGTTTTGACTCTTGGTACGTCATACTAGTATCTGTTTGTGGTAGTCTTGCACCTTCTTTTGCCAGTCTGTCTGCCTCCTCGTTGCCTTGGATGCTGCAGTGTGATGGGACCCACTGTACCACTACCCTTTTTGGTGCGGACTGCTGGCACAGTTTGCAGAATGCTGCTCTTAAGTCATTAAGCTCAGTGTTTTTCTGGCTTTTTAGCGCTGTGACTACGGCGAGAGCATCTGTAAGCAGGACTATATGACTTTCATTTTCATTGTGTGTCACCATTTCTTCCACTGCCGCCCTCAGTGCCTCTGCCTCCGCTCTGAAATTGCTTGTGTACTTACCAGTAGCGAATGACAGTGTTATTTGTCTGCCATTTGGTAGGTTCAGGAATGCTCCTGCCCCTCCGTTCTGTGTAGTGTTTGTTACAGAACCGTCGGTGTATGCATGGGTCCAGTCCATGCTTGGGTAGCTTTTCGATATGAAGCTTAGGGTAGTATCTCTCCTTTCTTTTTCAGTCTGGCAGTTTTTGTTTCCAATACCTGGTATATTTTCTACCACCTCTGGAAATATATCCTGCCTCCAGGTAGGTTTTCATACAGTAGTGATGGGTTTTGGTGTTGTTAGTGCGTTTATGGGATCTTCGTGCATCTTTGCTTTGGCTATTTCTGCAAAGTTTCTCCGCTTTAGTTTCCCATTTCCCAAATTGTTTAGTCTCTGGTGCATTGGATGGTCAGTCAGTCTTCGGAGTTTCTCTGACTGCAGCTGGGCTCTGCAGTCTCTTCTATCGGTCATGGATTGCAGTTTTGTAATCTTTTCAAGTTCTACAATTGGCGTTGACTTCATGCCTCCTGTTATAACTCTATGAGAGGGTCTACATTGTCTTTCATTCTGTTTATTTCTAACATACGAAAAGAAGCTTTTGCTATCATTGCTATCAGTCTTGATCTTATGACCACGTTTTTTATCAGTCTATTTTTGCTGCTTTATTCACTTTCTGAGCTATGTTTTACTTGTCCAAATATTTTAAATATGTTTCTTTTGATTTACCTGCCTCTATATATTTTTTCCATGCTTTAGTTTTAGCTCTTCTACATTTAACTACAAATCTAGTTATTCACTTTTTACGCTTGGGGCTTACCTCCCTACATGGAACACATTCCTCTTTTAGCTTTTCTAGAACTGTTTTGAAACTCTCCCACTCTTGTTCAACATTTGTTCCACCGACAATATCTTTCCAGATTATGTGGCTCTGTGCTTTTCTCATCTTCTTAACATCTGCCTTAGAGTAGTCGTATGTTCGTGTACTTATGTTTTCTTCCCTCCCTGCTATAAGATCCCAATGGATGAGATTGTCACTTGAGCCTAACAGTTCTCTAACGGTAACATTTTCAATCATATTTTCCTCTGTAGTAAATACTAGGACAAGTGTGTTTTTGCCTCTGGTAGCTTCTTCTACATGTTGAATACCAAAATTGTAAGTTATACACTTAATAGTTTTGACTCGACAAGTGCTTCTGCACGGAAGTTATTTGAGTATGTTCCCATTGTTAACACTCTAGTTTTTTTCTTCCCCTTTCCTTAGTCTGTAATAGACCCTTCCACTTATATCGGATGTGGCTTTGTTAGATGAGCCATCTGTTTATACATGTTTCCGGTGGGTATACTCTCCTAAGATATTCTCCAGTGACAAATTTCCTTTCTAAATCACTCTATACTTTCTACCTTCATGCTATTCTTTCATTGTACACAGTATGAGCATGAACACCATTTTGTATCTGAGCTGTGCACATGTATGCAATTCCTAGCATTTGTTACCTAAGTAATTACAAAGCTGGATGTTGATGCCACCTAATTTTACTTTCAGAAACTACCAACTGCATCTTTAGTTATCCCATATCAGTTTGTGAACTACCCTTGTACAATGAAATCTCTAATACTTCGTCCCCAACAGCAGTGTCTGCTATGGAACTTCCTTTGCCTCTACTTTACCCTAAAAAAACCAGAATGTTCAGATTTAGCAATGAATCAACCAATTCTGACTTCATACAAGACTAAAATATGTACAATTTTCTGACGGTTACACATTATCACAATAGACTAAATGAAATATAATAATAATAGCCGTCCATCGCAAGCGATGACAACAGCAATCAAAAATGTAATGTTGCACCTCATTGGTGAGTCCAGAGGTGGCTGTATAGTCCAATTCTGTCACAGATAATCCTTCCACATAAGTAGCATTTTTTAAGGTCAGAGTTGGACATGTGCATTTCAGTTGTTTTGTCTATTCGCAAAGTGAGTTTTTTCTGTGCTTCGGAGGCCCAGCGTTTCACAGCAATGGAGGAACATCTGATGGTGGTTCCATGTCATGCCTTTGCGGTCCTGTGTAAGGCATTCCCATGAGTTTGCATCAATGTTGAAGCGTGTCAGAGATACTTTGAGGGAGGCCCTCTTTCAGCTAACCATACATTAGTTGCTTGCGGATGTGGTTGTCTGATATATGCCCGCCGTGGCCAGCCCACCTAATCTTGGTCTTCTGCAACAGTGTGTGGATGCTCTGCATTTTTGCCTTCATGACGATTTCGGCATTTGGTAACCTATCCTGCCACTGTACTTTGAACAATCTACGGAGGCAGCTTGTATGGAAGACTAAATGAAATATAACTGATTGAGGATAATAATAATAATGTTTGACTAATGTATCAGTTGAGGAGGGAAAGCACTCCTTTCAAATACAATTTAAAGTGAATTCAAACATACCATATCATTTATGTGATCAATGGGCGTAGCCCAACATTGCATTCTCATTTGACATATGCGCTACTACTAAATCAAGGAAGTAAAACCTTAACTGCAGACTAGGTAAACAAAATATAATCTCTAGGAAAGTAACTTCCTCATTTTCTTTCTTCCTGGTTATGAAGCTATTAACAGCCCATTATCATAGGTCCATATATTGTGTTTGTTTAGCTTGAATGGAAAGGTTAACTAAACATCATGAACAAACTGTGTAGCATCTTGAGTTGTTTATCAACAAAATGAAGCTAAATATAAAAGAACATCTAGAACCAACATAAAACCACAAAACATCTTTCAAGGTTTAATAATCAAATAAAATCCTGGTGTCAGTAAAGTCAATCAATCAAAATCTTTTCAGCTCCCTGTGGAGCATAGATCTTCAACAAATACATGCCAAATCATCAAACCTTCTTCTTCTTCTTATGCTTTCAGTCATCAAAATGAATATCTCTAAAGAAAGTTGTGGTCCGCATGAGGTCATTGGTATCTATAGAGCATGGATATGATTGGAATGGGAGACGGATTAATGTGTCTTCTCTGTAACTCGTATGTTGGATACTTCTGTAGCAGACGTTCAGCAGTCATTTTATCAGTGGCTCAGACACATTCATCAGTGTGTCTTAATTTGAACTTGTTGAATAGATGGTATCGTAACCTGTTGTGGCCTGTGCTGAGTTTGAAAATCACCACCTGTTCGGCCATGTTTAGCTTGTAGTTAGCGTCATATTGTTGTCGTCACAGATAATCTGCTAATCACTTGTTATTGTATCTGTGCCTGATAAACCTCCTGGCCTCTTCATAAGATACATATATTAGGTTGAGACAGTGTTTTGTCTTCTCTTGCCAGTATGTCAGCCTTCTGATTGTCAAGTATGTTATCAATGAAGATGGCACAAATGGATTACCAGCAACGATCGACTATAGTTATTCAGTTGTCCTTTCCAATGATGAATATTTGTGACTTGTTTATTTTGTTCGCACTCATCATCACAATTTGGATGGATTACTTCTGTTGCCTCCTGCTAGTTTCAGAAAAACTGGATTATTCATAGTGTGTTGTCACTTTGTGGGTGGCTTTGACGTTCCATCTGTAACAACACTTTGCGAATATCTGGACATGATTTTGTACTTACAGGTTCCTGTGCCATTTGTTATGAACATAGAGATTTGGTCCTGGTCATCCTACATTCTCAATTTATTGAATGTCACACCCCGCAGCCTTGCGGGATGCATGTTTACAGGAAAGGCTTCGAGAGTAAACCCTGACGAAAAATCTCTATCCTGTACTATCTCCAGTCGTCCCGATAATGCCTTGCCACTGGCCAAAGGTAGCTCAGGCCGAGAGAGCATATTGCGCAAACCTTCCTCACTTTAATCAAAATCACCATGCAAGTCACCTCTGTCAGCAGACAGAGAGAAAAGAAAGGATTTTTCACACGGCTAATCAGAGAGAGTGGTCTTCATCACAAGTGATGGATGAACATTATGTTATCAAACATTGAACTGCCAATATTTGTTGAAGTTTTTGTGGCTTAAAACTTCTACAAGATGGAGCAGCCAGCCCCATGTCCAACCCCCTTTAGTCACCTTTTATGACATGTCTGATGGGTTACAGTGCCACTACTCTTTGCTCCCCTTTTGGCCCCCAGTAACATTTAGGTGAGCAAAGCACTGTTTATATAATACATAAACAGAAAAGAATTGTAAACATGATTTCATATCAGTAAATAGCAAGCATTTTAGCTAATGAATAGGATGTCCTTTGCAGAACGCCGCTTCTTACAACCATCAACCTATTTGGCTGTTATAAGTTTCTTGGCAGATGTGCAGTATAGTAGGTTGCCATTACTTCACGTACGTGGAGGAGAGGTTGCACCAACAAAAATCCCATGTCTACCAAACTGGACACGGAGGGATACATTCAAAATGGGTGTGTTGAGATTGTGAAATGGATGTTTTTCCCCTAGGCCATGCCGGACCTCAAAAGAAGACTGCTAAAGAATAACTGACACATAACTTACATGCATATTTGACATAGCGTAAGGCAAACAAGGTACAGGTAACAGCATGTGATTGGTTTTTTTTTAATGGTTATGTTAGTATATTTTTTATCAATTACATTTCTCTGCACTTAGCCTCTTTTCAAATGTATTTTCTGAAGATGATTGTACCTGCTGAGGACATTTGGCAATATCCTCAATCGACTTAATAATACTATTTGATATTGCAAGATAAACAACAAATTATGAATATAAATTGTTCAATTGGTTACAGCTTTGCATTGTAACTTTTTGATGTAATTTCTCTCCCTGCTGAATGTGTCTCCATAGCTTCTTTTCCTTTACTACTACAGTGCTGCTGCATCTTCTTGGGTTTTATTAACCAACAGCTTTTTTTTTCTTTTTTTCTTTTTTTTTTTGCGTTCGCCTTATTTCTCTAATTTCTAAGGCGGTGTGCGTTGCACTGTGATTTTTATTTGCGCCTGTCAGCCCAGTGCATCCGACTTCAGCATGCATTTTATGTAAGGATCTGCTTCCTCCTGCATTTTCTAAGGGTTTGCTTCCCCGGGGTAACAGCCAGTGCTGTGATGGGGATCGAACCCAGCACCTTTTGCTTGTGAGCCGTGTCACTTAACCACTAGCCCACGCCGTCCCTACAGCTGCATTTCATTTAGTAATTTACATTGTCAAAATGTAGTAACTACTTTTACTTCTCATTTTACTTATATCTTAACTTAACGTCTTTTTACTGGTTCAGACGGCTCTGCAGACTCTGTAATTTAAGGTCTTTTTACTGGTTCAGACGGCTCTGCAGACTCTGTATATAACCAGTTTCATTTACATTTCCTTGCTCTAAAAGCTATGTGCATCCAATCTATTCTTTAATGCATTAATGGTACCTGCCTCTAATACTTGTATACTCTTACTCCTTAAAGAGCACAATCACCTCTGCATTTTACCCCCTTATAGGAGACTTATGCTACAGCACTCTAGATGCTCTACAAGTAGTTGTTTATGAAGCAATTTTTACAAAAGTTATGCAAGAATCACTTTTATCACCTATATGACATGCTTAGTACAACAAATATTATTTTATTCGTTGAACTGTCGGCTATCTTGTGGTATGCTTCAAGGACAGCCCTTATTAGGGCAAAGTACTTTTCAATGTTGCTCAAGAGTTGAAACCTGGATGTCAACTATATATTTTATTATAACCCTAATATAAGCAACACAACTGTGTAATTTAAACAAGTGTATATTCATCATTATGAAGCTTTTCTGTTACTTTTTTATTCATTATTTCTTGTTTCCTAAGAAGGAGTTCATTGAACTGTTCTACACCTGATGGACCAGTGTATCTGAATTCAGCACAAATTTTTTATTATGGGCTTACACAGTCTTGCTGTTTCATGAATCCAAACATAAACAAGTTTGGGTTGTGAGCTGTGCCACATAAGGAAGGGTTAACATTTAAAAACCATTAAAACTTGTGATTCACACAACAGAAAATTTTTTTTAGAAGTGTAATATTATTTTCAAGTGCAAAAAAAAATCTTTAACAGCACAATCTTAAAGATCCTGAGTCACAAGAAATGGTAAGGTACATAAAAAATATATTCAGATTTCTAAAAGATAAGTTTATTAATAACTGCCTATCGCAAGGGAAGATAGCGAAAGCATTAGATGTGTTCTAACAGAACTGCAATGACCAATCCGGACACACCTGGGGCACACTTTTGAGGAGTTAGCCCTCGAAGCGCGTGTTCTGTTTTTTGGAGTGGCACACTTTTTCTCAGTCTCAGCAATGAAGTTGAGCTCAGTAATGTGAGCACCTTGTGTGGTGCAAGCGAGCCAGGTGGAAACAATTCTGTGCAAGCCCCTCCCAGGAGGTGACATCAATATTGAAGCTTTTCATAGACACTTTCAAGGAGACAGATATAGTGAAGGTTATTAAAAACTATGGACGCCAGAAAATTCTTCACCTCAAAACAGGCCATGTACCATAACATGATCTATATGGTTCTAAATGGATGAAAACATTTTAAAACATCTTGGCATACAGACAAGTGTGAGATAGTCTATTTTAAGAACCTTCCTATGTCTTTTGGGCTTTTGTTTGACCATGATAGAATCTATAAAATGGAATAAAGAAGATAATATGACAGCAGACAAAAGATGTAAACTTTGTTTATGACCTCTCTGCCCTCCTAGCATTCTTATTTACTTTCTTGTTATGCCAAGTGTTTTCTTTTACACTGTAGTCATTGGTGACATTTTATTCTTTCAGGTTGCACATGCTTTCTGTGAGTTATTCTTTATGTTATTTCCTTTCCTTACAAAGAATCTCTTAGCATGTTGTGCTAATTCTTTGTCAAGCTTGCTTCAATGATCATCAAATTTTCAACGATTTATTCAACAACAACAAAATAAAAGGTAAAGGCAGTCCCATGGCAAACACTGCCACCAGAGATGAAGTGTCAGAGTGCACCAGCTTTTTCTGAGGTGGGTTGACCAGTTTCCTTCCGCTACTGTCAGATATATATTCAAAACTGGGCAGACTGAGTGTGTCAAGATATAGGTAGTGTGCTGTAGCCTTCACATTACATGAAATAGTGTTCATTGACAATGCCACTAATTTTATCTTTATAGATCCAGGCCGGGTAGTTGTCTCGCCGCAGCGACTCAATTTCAACCAGTGTTCGTAAAGCGATCTCAGTCCCGCCAGGCGGAGCGATAGCGCGGGCTTGCGGAAAACGCTCGCCTGCCTTTCCCCGTAGTGCGAATTGGGTGCGGTTTGTGGTAGTGGCTCCTCCACCGAGGTGCGCTAGTCTGGTCCGTATCAGGAAACGTGGTCCGTCCGTGGTGATTTATCTAAGGCTTATAGCAGAGCTCGACAGTACGTCTCGCTGGTGGTCCGACTCTCGCAAAGAGCTTGTGACCGGCAAATGGAAAGCAGGAATCGTTGCCTCGCGAGGCCCTGCGTTCTCCCTACGGAGAAGGGCAGGCCGGCAGGCCAAATTGTGTCTCTCGTCCCAGTGAAATTCGTCGCCGAGGTCGTTGGGATCCGTTCTGCACAGAGCGCTGCCATCCCTCCTCGAGCGAGCCCGGTCGGTCGGTCGTCTGGTGCGTGTGGGAGGCCCCTGTCAGCAGGCGGTCCTAGGTCGACGGAGTGAGGGACGGGTGGAACAAACCGTCCGTCCCGTCAGTCGGTCCCTGCGGCCGTCGTCCCAGCGAGGCTTTTTACACACCCTTCCTCCGCCGACCGGTGTGTGCTGTACGTACGTCTCCGACAGATATCTGGTTGATCCTGCCAGTAGTCATATGCTTGTCTCAAAGATTAAGCCATGCATGTCTAAGTTCACACTGTCTCACGGTGAAACCGCGAATGGCTCATTAAATCAGTCGAGGTTCCTTAGATGACACGATCCTACTTGGATAACTGTGGCAATTCTAGAGCTAATACATGCTTACCAAGCTCCGACCCTCGCGGAAAGAGCGCTTTTATTAGTTCAAAACCAATCGTCGTTTCCCCTCGCGGGGTTGCGGCGTCCCCACTGGTGACTCTGGATAACTTTGTGCTGATCGCATGGCCTCATGTGCCGGCGACGCATCTTTCAAATGTCTGCCCTATCAAATGTCGATGGTACGTGACATGCCTACCATGTTTGTAACGGGTAACGGGGAATCAGGGATCGATTCCGGAGAGGGAGCATGAGAAACGGCTACCACATCCAAGGAAGGCAGCAGGCGCGCAACTTACCCACTCCCGGCACGGGGAGGTAGTGACGAAAAATAACAATACGGGACTCTTTCGAGGCCCCGTAACTGGAATGAGTACACTTTAAACCCTTTAACGAGGATCTATTGGAGGGCAAGTCTGGTGCCAGCAGCCGCGGTAATTCCAGCTCCAATAGCGTATATTAAAGTTGTTGCAGTTAAAAAGCGCGTAGTTGGATCTCAGGCGCAGGCGGGCGGTCCGGCTCGCGCCGGTTCACTGCCCGTTGTCTCCTGCCCTACCGTCTGCCGGCTCTCTCCCACGGGTGCTCTTCGCTGAGCGCCCTGGGTGGCCGGCGCGTTTACTTTGAAAAAATTAGAGTGTTCAAAGCAGGCCTCGGCTGCCTGAATAATGGTGCATGGAATAATGGAATAGGACCTCGGTTCTATTTTGTTGGTTTTCGGAACTGGAGGTAATTATTAACAGGGACAAACGGGGGCATTCGTATTGCGTCGTTAGAGGTGAAATTCTTGGATCGCCGCAAGACGAGCTACTGCGAAAGCATTTGTCAAGAATGTTTTCATTAATCAAGAACGAAAGTCAGAGGCGCGAAGACGATCAGATACCGTCGTAGTTCTGACCATAAACGATGCCGACTAGCGATCCGCAGGAGTTGCTTCGATGACTCTGCGGGCAGCTTCCGGGATACCAAAGTGTTTGGGTTCCGGGGGAAGTATGGTTGCAAAGCTGAAACTTAAAGGAATTGACGGAAGGGCACCACCAGGAGTGGAGCCTGCGGCTTAATTTGACTCAACACGGCCAACACTGAAATGATTGACATGCCGAGACCACTCTTCTGGGGTCTAATATGGAACTGGTGCTGGACTTAGACCCCCAGAAATCTGGGGTTATGCCCCATGTGGCTCGGTTTTGTCTGCATCCAGTGTTTGATAAAGGAATTGACGGAAGAGCACTATCAGGAGTGGAGCCTGAGACCTAAGTTAACTTACCACGCCAATACTGCAGAATGACTATCAAAAAGTACACCTTCGTGGGGTCTAATAGAGAACATGTGCTGGAATTAGACCCTCGAAAATTTTGGGGCTACCCTCTAAGAAACTTGATTGTCTCGCTAAGGGAATTGACGGAAGGGCACCACCAGGTGTGGAACCTGCGGCTTAATTTGACTGAACACGCCAACACTGTAGAACAACTGACAAATCGAGAGCACTGCCGTTTGGGTCTAATAATGAACGTACGCTGGTATTAGACTCACGGATGACAAGTCAGCTCTCAAACACTCAAATGAAAGAACGCTACGGAAATCGTGTTTAACTCCGCAGAAACCGCAGATTTCAAATACCTGGTCATTGACAAACAAAAGCCCTCAATAAATTCGTCTGACCAAATAGTGAACGGGTGCTGGAAATAGATCATCTGAAGACAGGTCAGTTTTACCCTACAAATGACAGGGCGTTGCTACGGAAAACCAGCTCAAATCGAGAGGAGCCGCAGACACTTTGGTTCACGTACCAGGCTGATAAGCCAAGGGCGCGAGGCTACCATGCGGGGGATTACGGCCGAACCCTTGTAAGCCGCAATCCCGCCCAAAATCTCAGCACCACTGCAATGGGAGGCTCCTACATGCTCGGGACCTGGGGCTTGCGCCCCAGCCCTATCAGGTAGAGCCACAGAGCCAATCAAAGCGGGCGGACAACTGCTTGATACTCACCCTATACGGCGATGGGGTGCGAAAAACACCAACCAAAGACTTAGAACCTGGTCGGGGTGTCGAAAACAGTAGAGCAGCCACCTCACTGTGAACTGTCGAGACTCAACCAATGACCATGAGAGTTGTCCGCACACCAGGAGATCAACATCTCTGTGACATTACCAGGCTTGTCCTCTGGCTGAATGCACTCCGGCTACGATATCTACCTCTGTACGTTATCAGCCATAACTATCATGCTGGACGCAGAAGAGATGCAGACCAGCGGACATTGCACACCTGCCCCACTGTGTCAACACCCCAGGTGGCGGGGAATGCTAGGCGTACCATCCCTGCATAGAAGCCAAGAAAATAAAGGGAAAAAGAGATACCCCACTCACATGCAAATGCTACGTTTCTGGCAGGACGTGACGATCCTGGGATACAGACACACTGGACTGCCTCTCTTCCGGGTAAACCAGTCCATCTCATATATCATCACATATCATCATTGCACCCTATAGACACGAGTAGTAAAGACTCGATAGTCTGGTAAGACAACTTCCATAAGAGAGAAAACTCTGATCGTAAACAACTGCTGCCTTGCAGATAGGCTGGGGACAGCCAAAGGCTAAGGAGGGCATCCCTACAGAAACGCCTGTTGAAATCGGATGCACGGGGCCGCAAGCCTAACAAAACAGTGCAACGTAAATCACAGTATGATGGCAGTACAACCTATTAGAAAAACGTATGGCGCTCATCCTGAGGAGTCCCGCCAGGCAGCGATAGCGCCGGGCCCCACACCTCGAAGGGGCCCACCCTTGACTACTGGTGGTCACCCACCCATGTGTCGTGGAGTCAAGGCACATGGCTATGGGGCAACGTCTATTGGCCAAAACCTCAAGACCCTCAAAATACTACAGTGGAATGCGGAGGGAGTCATTAACAAAAAACTTTCCCTAACACACCACCTGCATGAAGGTAAGATTGACGTGGCATGTATCCAGGAAACGCACCTCAACAATAACCATAAATTCTCAATCAGAGGATACCAGACCTTCCGTCTAGATAGAGAAGGCCACAAAGGAGGGGTCCTGATACTGACCAGAAACAGCATACCGAGTACCGCGGTACCTGTCAATCACACCGGACAAGCAGAAATTGTAGGAGTTGACATTATGGCTCAAGAGACGAAGCTCCGCATTTTCAATCTGTACGGACCACCAAACAGAGACCTATCGCTCTCGAGTATGGAGGTCAGAGACTCCAACTGCATAGTAGTTGGAGATTTCAACAGCCACTCGGAGAGATGGGGATACTCTGACACAGACAGCAGAGGTGACGAAGTGGAAGATTGGGAGATAGATGCAAATCTCTCCCTAATCAATAGGCCGGAGGATAGCCCTAGCTTCTATTCAAGAACATGGCATACCACCTCGACTCCAGATTTGGCCTTCTCCACACAGGACATACACTATAAAATAGACCGCCAGGTGCTAAACCAACTGGCAGGTAGCGACCACAGGCCGATCAGGCTAACCATTGACATGGAAGTAGGCCCACAGGAAACAAAACCGCTCCCACGTTGGAATTACAAACGAGCCGACTGGGACAGATTTGCAATCCTGACAGATGGGCTGTGTGAAACCATCAACACACGAAACACCAAAATGAAGCCCATGGTAGAGAGCCTAAGCAAGGCAATAATGCAAGCCGCCACTGAAACCATCCCAAGAGGAGCTAGGAAAAACTATAAGCCCTACTGGAATGATGAGTTACAGAAAGTGGAAGATGCAGTAACAAATGCTAGGAACATGGCAGAACGAGAAAAATCCATGGAGGCAAACATCGCCCTCAAAGCCGCCGCGGCGAAGTACAAACACACTCTCAAGCAAACAGCAAGAGAAAGTTGGAAAAATAAAACGGAAAGTTTAAACCTGGACAAAGAAGGGAACAAGCTATGGAAGCTAGTCAGAGCCATGAATGACGAAACCCCGTCAAATAAACAAATTACTATCAAGCAGGGCGAGAACTTGATCACAGGTAAGAAAGCCGCAAACGCCTTTGTCGATCACTATGCCAGAGCAAACCACATCGAGGTCCCTGCAGATAAGCATACAGACATTAGCGAAGAGCTAAAGGGACACGAAAACATAAATACGGCTCCTGAAGAGCACATGATGGCCAAACTAACAATGCGCGAAATGGAAGAGGCTATGAGAACACTAAAGAAAAGGAAATCTCCCGGAAAAGACGGGATAACAAACGAAATGCTGATGGGGCTGGGCCAAACAGCGAAGAAAAAACTACTATCAGTCCTGAACCAAAGCTGGAAAAGGGGTATTGTACCCCAGGCATGGAAAGATGCAATACTGGTACCAGTACCAAAAACAGGAAAGGACAAAACAGATCCAAATGGATACAGGCCCATAAGCCTACTGAGCTGTGTCGGCAAGCTGATGGAACGGATGATAAACACCAGACTGATGTGGCATCTGGAAGAAAAACGAATACTAATTCCACAGCAAGCCGGCTTTAGACAGCACAGATCCACTGAGGACCAGGTCATCCTCATAGCCCAGGAGATAGAAGATGCCTACCAGGCACAGAAACACACAGTAGCTGTTTGGGTGGATCTGGAAAAGGCATTTGACAAAGTCTGGAAGGATGGACTTAGAGTCAAGCTAAGAAGAAGTGATGTCTGTGGGAAGATGTACAAGTGGATCAACCACAACCTCAAACAAAGAACGGCCAGAGTCCAAGTACAAGGGCAGATGAGCAAAAAGGTGACACTCGAGCAGGGAGTACCCCAAGGGGGAGTATTGTCACCCACACTCTTCCTGGTATATATAAACGATTTTACAGAGAATATACCAAGAAGAGTCCATAGCTCAATGTTTGCAGACGATCTGGCTATGTGGACCTCTGAAAAGAATCTCACCATAGCAAGAAATCGGATGCAGACGGCCCTAACATCGCTGGAAGAGTGGGCGAACTCATGGCTGGTCAAAATAAACGAGGAGAAAACCACGTGCACAATATTCTCGCTCTCATTAAAACCCCAAAGTACCAAATTAAGCCTAAATGGCAAAATCCTGCAGCCAAACGACAACCCAACCTATCTGGGAGTCACATTTGATCGGCGCATGACATGGAAAAGTCAGATTGAGAGAAACCGAATGAAAGCCAGAGAAAGAATGGCGATCATGAGGAAACTTGCTGGCACAAGCTGGGGAGCAGACGAAGGCATACTAAAGAAACTGTACACTGGAAGAGTGAGACCAGTTCTCGAGTATGGCATTGCGGCATGGACAACAGCAGCGAAGGCGAACTTCGATAAAGTTAGCAAACTTCAAAACCAAGCCATGAGAATTATAACAGGTGGCATGAAGTCAACGCCAATTGTAGAACTTGAAAAGATTACAAAACTGCAATCCATGACCGACAGAAGAGACTGCAGAGCCCAGCTGCAGTCAGAGAAACTCCGAAGACTGACGGACCACCCAATGTACCAGAGACTAAACAATTTGGGAACTGGGAAACTAAAGCGGAGAAACTTTGCAGAAATAGAAAAAGCAAAGATGCACGAAGATCCCATAAACGCACTAACAACACCAAAACCCATCACTACTGTACGAAAACCTACTTGGAGGCAGGATATATTTCCAGAGGTGGTAGAAAATATACCAGGTATTGCAAACAAAAACTGCCAGACTGAAAAAGAAAGGAGAGACACTACCCTAAGCTTCATAACGAAAAGCTACCCAAGCATGGACTGGACCCATGCATACACCGACGGTTCTGTAACAGACACTACACAGAACGGAGGGGCAGGAGCATTCCTGAACCTACCAAATGGCAGAAAAATAACACTGTCATTCGCTACTGGTAAGTACACAAGCAATTTCAGAGCGGAGGCAGAGGCACTGTGGGCGGCAGTGGAAGAAATGGTAACACACAGTGAAAATGAGAGCCATATAGTCCTGCTGACAGATGCTCTCGCCGTAGTCACAGCGCTAAAAAGCCAGAAAAACACTGAGCTTAATGACTTAAGAGCAGCACTCTGCAAACTGTGCCAGCAGTCCGCACCAAAAAGGGTAGTGGTACAGTGGGTTCCGTCACACTGCAACATCCAAGGCAACGAGGAGGCAGACAGACTGGCAAAAGAAGGTGCAAGGCTACCACAAACAGATACCAGTATGACGTACGAAGAGTCAAAACGGCTTATCAAAGCCAGGTACATGACCAAATGGGAAACCGAACATACTGGTTACACCAAAAACGATGCCTATTACCAGTTGAACCGAAGAGAGCAGGTCGTTGTCTTCAGACTTCGCACTGGCCACAACAGACTGAGGTACCACCTATTCAACAAATTGAAGATAGGGTGTACCGACGAATGCCCGTGCGGTACTGGTAAAATGACCACTGAACATCTGCTGCAGAACTGCCCGACATACGAGGATCAGAGAGAGCAGATGTGGCCATTGCCAGTGGAACTGCAAGACAAGCTCTATGGTAGTGGCGAGAGTCTCAGGATGACCGCCGCTTTTTTCGAAAAAATAATGGTTACTGTCTGACTGTGTACGCAGAAGAAGAAGAAGAAGATCCAGGCCGAGGCTGATGAGGGCTCACAGCCTGAGATAATTGCCAGAATAGCAGACAACATTATGAAACCCATATAGCAGGATAAGCGGCTTGCCCTTAGCATAAAAGTTAGACTATTGCGCTCATTGGTGTTCTCAATATTTTTGTTTGCCTGTGAAACTTGGACCAATGATGTGAATATCCAATGCAGAATACTTGCAATGAAAATGAGATGCTTTAGAAGACTCTTAAATATTACATCGTGTCACAAACGTATAAATATGACGAAGAGTGGAAAACGCAATTGGGCCTTTCAATGATCTGTTCACAGCTATCAAAAGGCGAAAGATGGCTTGGTATAAGCACATCACGAGGTACAGTGGAATTACAAATTCGATACTGCATGATTCCGTACCAGGAAAGAGAAGGCGGGGATATCCATCACTGAGTGGTCAAACCTTCGTCCCGGTGAAGCACGACTGGCGGCAGCGGACAGAGAGAGATGACGTGGGATTGTGGGAGTGTCTTCAAGTGTGCCCCAACGACCTGATGGGTTACGGGATGAACTGAACTGAGATTCAGGCTTTCCAAATGGCATTGGAGCCGTATGCAACCCATGAGATGTTATAAAACAAAACGGGAGGAAATTTCAACTGAGGACATTATCACTTCATAGAAGATGGACATTATCACTACATGTATGATCTGAACTCTTGCCATTAACATGATCAACACATCCTCTCAACGTCACTGTATCTTGTAAACAGGGGAACTTTATTCAGTTCGAGACATTACATATCATGACCTGTTATTAAGTACAACCATTTGCCAACTATTGTCTTGGTTTGTTTTCTTTTGTACTGTGAGTAATTTTGTGGCTCTTTTGTGCAGTTTTACATTGTCTTTTCTTACATATTTAAAGGATTACTCTTTCAATGAAATGTAAGATTGAGGATCAAGATGCTGAGCAGCGCATGAGCTGCAGTGGTCAGCGACTCATAACTGCTAGCGTCAGGGCCAGCGAACCAAAGCTGCCAAGACCCTTCTACACCTCCACGCGGTGATCCTGGATAACAGGCTGCAGCAGGGCAGACTGGCTAAGGAGAACAGATCGAAGAGGGAATGCTAACCTAGTACTCAAAAAATGCTTGCTGAAGTCGGATGTGTTGGAACGAAAGGTGCCAATATCGCAGTCAAGCTGTAAACTACGACACAACGCATTCCGTTCTCTGGACTACATTCTGCTACTTAAGCCTTTTCAGGGTTTGGTAGCGGGAGATTGAGAACGAACAAAGCCAAGCCAAGCCAAGCCAAGCCAAATGTAAGATTGAAAGTGATGTGGTGGACATTCTTGACCGAGTGTATGTTGCAGAGTCTCACTGAACACGCATTAACAATTTATTTTAAAGTGTTTTCGTTTATTCTGTATAGTATAAGTCTAAAGAAGGTCAGGTGCTTTAAAAAAATAACAATATTCTGCCTTGCAACTGTTTATAGTTTTTATTATTTCTTTTAATATATTATAAGATTTATTTTTAAATTTTACATTTATAGATGTGAAACATTTAGAACACTGGTACAGTACAGCTATAATTAAATTATACATCCCTACTGTCAGTACTGGTCCCTAGTAAATATTCGTTCACAATATATTGATTTTTAAATTAAACAATTCAGTTATAGAAGTTATAGTATTAGTAGGGCTAATCTAATGTAATACTTTATTACTTACTAATAATAGGCCCGATAGTGGCGATAGTCGCACGGATACTACTATTTACTAGAGTCTAGAGCAAAATAGTCTCCTAAACTTGTTAACTAATACAGTTCTTATGACCACATTAGAAATCGTTCTTGTTGTGACTACACTCAGGTATTCAGAAGTGACTTACGACACTTACGAATATTGTTATTGTAGCATTTAAGTTTTCCATTTTTTAAATCACAATTCTTGAATAATATTGGTTGGACAACATTTTGTGTACATCGTTTCAAAACTTACTGAGAGAATATAGCACAACACCACAGTCACAGCCACTGTTGACAGCTTTAATGAAAATGGACGGCTGTATGCCATTTTCGAGAAATCTTAAGTTGTGAGCAATGTCCAGTGACCCAATAGTCCCAATAGCTCCTGCTACACCTTCGTGGCAGAAGTGAAAACCGAGTCGGCTGCTTCTTTTTAGACCCTTCCTGTTTCTCACATCCGTGATGTTAGTCTATGGACAAAGCCGCTTTTTAATCACTGTACATGTATGTTCCACACGACAACTGATAAGTGTATAGTTTTGTTTCTAAACCGACAAACTTCTAATCACAGCTATATAAAAAGTTCTAGAGAAAAATGACTTTCCACTATTAGCTTCCTTGTTGGGCCACTTTCTATGGATGATCTCCCTTCATAGTTAGGCGGGGTCTATCTAAAAATAGCACAAGGTGTGAGACCTTATCGTAGCAGGAACACGACCATGGGCGTTTCTCTTTAATTTGCTCGTACACTATTGTTTTCGGTGTTTATTTTTTTAATGCGAAAAGTATAAATCTTTCAATGAGATTGTTGTGGTAAAATTGAAAGAAGTGCTTCATTTCTGGTAATTATAATGCTAGATCAAAAGAGTGAAAAAATGTCACTGAACATAGTCAATATCTTACTTTAAGCCAGGCACTATTCCAGACGAACCTTCCAATCGGGAATGACAGACGTACAACAAGAATAGCATCTCAGCACACATGCTTATATTAAGACTCCACGAAGACGACCCCTTCTCCTCTTGCAATATGTCAGCCTTTGCCAATATTCGCAGAATCATCCAGAAGTAGCTCAGCACTTTGCAGGTAATGTAAGGCCCATTAAATCCAGTTGAATCCAGCGATATGTAGACACATATTCCTCGAAGAAGCCTGCTGTCCCCAGTCATACCACACATCTCATGTCTTCAATTCTGATGGTAATAATAATAGTTGTCCATCGCATGCAAAGATGGCGACAGCATCAAACTTGGTTTTAAAAACATTAAAAACTTGTTTTACCAGGTATCTGAAAATGCCATGCTGAAGTCGGATGTGTCGGACCGAAAGGTGCAAATATCGCAGTCAAACTATAAACTAAGACAAGTTCTCCGGACAACACAGTGCTACATGCAAAACCCTTTATCAAAGCTTGGTAGCGAGAGCTTGAGAACGAACAGCGATAAAGAAATAGGGTTATAGAGACCAATCGCAGATTTTGGGGCACTCGTGTGACGAGTAGGCTATGGAGTCGTCGTGCGCTCTACACTTTCGGGATACACACCTACTCTGGGTCTTCGCAATGGGGTCTCGATCTGTGACCTGAGCACATTTGTTGATGTCGCGCCAGGTAGAATGGATCTGTACAAGCAACTCACAGAAGGTGACATCAATGTAGAAGCTTTTCATAGACACTTTCAATGAGTTGCTATAGCGTTACTTATGTCCTCCTAATCAGCGACTGCCTGGTCTAAGCTCACCGTATAACAGGTGATTGGGGATGCGCTCATCGGGTATGCGAACAAGATGTCCCATCCATCATATCTTTAATTTTTGCAGAAGTGTATGTATGCTCAACATGTTAAGGGGGCATGCGATTTGGAAATTTCTTGTTTTGGTTAAAAATATTGATTTTTCAAAATGTTAATTTGTATGAAGTTCGACATTATTAGAATCGTTTAAATTTAAAATGATGTTATTTTGCAAGCTTATTAACATTTGAAAATGAATAATAAACACCCTATCCCCTGTTTTAAAGTACTCCTAATTTGTTTATCACTTTTTAGAATGGAATTAAAGAGCTCCAATTGTATAGTGGTTGAAGATTTCCTGAACCATTAAAAAAGGTGGAGATATTCAGACACAGATAGTAGAGGAGATGAAGTAGAGGACTGGGACATTTATACAAATCTCTACCTAATAAATACACAGGATGATGAAGCAAGTTGTTACTCCAGAAGGTGGCCCACGACCTTTACCCCAGAAGGTGACACACGACCTATACTCCAGAAGGTGGCACACGACCTTTACTCCAGAAGGTGGCCCACGACCTTTACTCCAGAAGGTGACACACGACCTTTATTCCAGAAGGTGACACACGACCTTTACTCCAGAAGGTGGCCCACGACCTTTACTCCAGAAGGTGGAACACGACCTTTACTCCAGAAGGTGACACACTACCTTTACTCTAGAAGGTGGCACACTACCTTTACTCCAGAAGGTGGCCCACGACCTTTACTCCAGAAGGTGGCCCATGACCTTTACTCCAGAAGGTGGCACACGACCTTTACTCTAGAAGGTGGTACACGACCTTTACTCCAGATGGTGGCACACGACCTTTACTCCAGAAGGTGGCACACGACCTTTACTCCAGAAGGTGGCACACGACCTTTACTCCAGAAGGTCACACACGACCTTTACTCCAGAAGGTGACACACGACCTTTACTCCAGAAGGTGACACACGACCAGGGAGAGGGGGGTTCGGGTGGGGGGAAGACAAAGAAGAACTGTAAACCCTGCTGGAGTTAGGAATTACAAAAGCTCGAGGATATATAAAACTTGGCAGAGCGAACAGTCAGCCAATGTGAATATCGATCTTAAGGAAACCACTGAAAAATGCAAAAGAACTTTAAATCAGACAATAATAGACAGCTGGAAAGAAAAAAAAACAGAATCTAACAACCCAGATAAGGGCACGGCAAATCGTGGATGCCAGGTGGAAATGGCATCTAGTAATATGGTTGCGGCGGCTAACAGTTAATGTATGTATTCTCACAATTTGCCCCCATCGCGAAAATCTACTCGGAAAATCAGAATCGTTTGCGGCATCGCATGGTGTGACGTGTCTTCTCAAACGTCGAGTCCTCAGCCTATCCGCAATCAGTATCTCTGTATTCCATGCTTAATCCTGCTCTTCCATATAACACAATCCATGGCGTTCTGTTCCAATAATTCCAACTCGATGCCCGCAGCATCCATATCCCGCTTGCATACATCCTTGTACCGAAGTAGTGACCGGCTCCGAGACCTTTCCCCTAACTGTAATTCCCCATAGAGAAGATATTTTGATATTCTGCCACCCTCCATCCTCCGAGTGTGTCCCAGCCATCGGAATCTTTGAAGACTAATGGAAAATATTGTGACAGTGCCTGTTTTCTCCAACACCTTTGCGTTGGTGATCTTGTCTTGTCACCCAACCCCCAGGATTCTGCACAGGCACCTCATATAATAGCTGTTTAGCCACCCTTTTAGTCTCCTGGTGCGTGTTGGTAGCCATGTCACACTGTCACAAAAAAGGGTGCTGCTGACACAGGTCCGGTAAACAAGTGTTTTGGTTTTAACAGTGAGCTTATTGTTCTCCCAGGCCCTTTTTGTTAACTATATCATTGTCGTTGCTGTCTTGCCTATCTTGATACTGATCTCTTGGTTCAGGGATAATTTATTATTGACTGAAGATCCTTTGTATATAAAGTGATCTACTGCCTCATGATCCTTATCATCAATAGAGATTACTGGTGCCTTGTTTGCACCTTACACCGTAACTTGTGTTTTCTTTTTGCTGATTGTTAATCCAAACTCACAGCAGGCATAAGAAAATGCAGACAGTAAGCTTCGCAGATCTCCCTCTGAATGCGTTGTAATTGCGGCATCATCCGCAAAGAGCAGTTTTCTGATTAGCACCCTGTTTATTCTGGTCTTGATTTTCAGCCTTTGGACATCGAATAGGCCACCACCTGTGCAAGAATGAATGAATATACCACCATCCTGGTCACGGAAGGCATACTTCAAGAGGAGTGCGAAATATATTTCAAAGAGAGTTGGAGCAAGTACACAGCCTTGTTTTACTCCACACTTGAATGTAAACTCCTCTGAGGACGCACCGTCAATGTTGATGGTGCCTTTCATGCCAGTGTGGAACGACTCCATAATATTCATAAAAATCGGTGGGCAACCAATCCTCCTGATCGTTTTAAACAGACCATCACCACTGGTCAAGTTGAATGCCTTTGTGAGATCAATGACGGCGATATACAATGTTTGCTTTTATTCTTGGAATTTTTCTTGCAACTGTCGTAATGAGGATAGTATATCTGTGGTAGACCTATTCCCACGAAAACCGCACTGAGACTCTGTAAACTTGGTCTCCTAGGACCTGGAGTCTGCTCATGAAAATTCTTGCAAGTATCTTCCCAACCGCACACAGAAGCCAGATCTCTCAGTAGTTGTTGCAGTCACTTCGATCCCTGTAACAGATCCACGAGGAGCAAATGTGTTAGAGCTATACGCTTTTTCTTGGAGAGCTGAAATTAGCGAAAGAAATAGGATATTTCAACTTAGCTGAGAAAAGTTCAAACTAAGGTCACACATGGGGTGTTTTCATTGACAAAGCAGGATTTTGACTAGCAACACGAGAGAGAGAGAGAGAGAGAGGGGGGGGGAGAGAGGGAGAGAGACAGAGAGAGAAATGCCGGCTGTGAATTGGAGACTCAATCTCAAAATCCTGGTATTCAATCAGTCACATATGTCTGATGCCAGGTAGCCAAAGCAAGCTCGTTGTGCTGTTTTGCCTTGGTGTACCGTGTTGGGCCTAGGGTCTCTATTATGCCATCTCTCCACCTCATCCTCGGTCGCCAGCGAGGGCGGCTAAAAGTGTATGGCCACCACGTCGTCACTCTACATGTCCATCTGTTATCCGACATGCGCACCCCATGGCCGGCCCATCTGTTATCCGACATGCGCACTACATGGCCGGCCCATCTGTTATCCGACATGCGCACTACATGGCCGGCCCATCTGTTATCCGACATGCGCACTACATGGCCGGCCCATCTGTTATCCGACATGCGCACCCCATGGCCGGCCCATCTGTTATCCGACATGAGCACCCCATGGCCGGCCCATCTGTATTTTCGAAACAGAGCGACATCTATGATGTCAGAGATTGAAGTTCGACGTCTGAACTCTGCGTTGAAGAATTGGCCTCGAACGAAAATCTTCAATTTTCTTCTCTGCATCGCTCGTTGGGCAACGCGTCGTCTATCTGCACCAACTTTCCGTAGATCCCACACCTCGCAGCATATACCATCGCTAGAATAACCACACGGTTGAAGGTGTGAGCCCTAGCGTTGACGTTTTACATCTGTTGCAGTATCTGTTTTGCATCTGTTGAAGCTGAGCCAGCCCGCTGTTATCCTTCGTGAGATCTCCCGATTTATTAAATGGGAGTTCATGATTTCTTGACCCAAGTAGATATACAAATCTACCTTTTCAACGGGACAATCTCCAAGGCGCATATCTCCTTTTGGACAGAAGGTGTTGAACATGACCTGGATTTTCCTTCTAGTGATTTGCAGACCAACTGCAACGCTTGCTCTGCTGAGTTCATTTAGACTTTCCCCCGCTTCTTTGACGTGGTGACTGATGATGACTATGTCATCAGCGAACCTCAGATGAGTAAGAATTGTCCCGTTTATGTTTATGCCCCTATCTTCCCAGTCCATATGTTTAAAGACCTCCTCAAGGGCTGCTGTAAATAGCTTTGGTGAGATTGTATCACCATATCTGAAGCCAATGAGATTGTGTCACTCTATCTGAAGCCACGAGGTATCGGTTTAGTGATCCGTCTATAGAAGGGGTTGATATCCGTTGTGCTTCCGCTGTTTATCTCTCCTATCAGTTTAGCGTTATTTCTGCAATTCCGTGTTTTGGCATGGCATTCACCACCGCAGTTATTTAGATGCTATAGAAATCCTTCTCATATTCCACGAACACAAGCATACAGGCATCTGGACTTCATGTGAGTTCCATTAATTGGTTGTTTTTGTTGAGGTGGTCAGTGATTGAGAAACCTTTCCTGAAACCTGCTTGCTCTCGTGATTGGTTTCTGATCTAGACGGTTCTCTATGCGGTTGGCGGTCACTCTAGTGAAATGTTTATAAAAGTAGGAGAGCAGACAGATCGGACGGTCATTTACAAGAGGAGAGCAGACAGATCGGACGGTCATTTACAAGAGGAGAGCAGACAGATCGGACGGTCATTTACAAGAGGAGAGCAGACAGATCGGACGGTCATTTACAAGAGGAGAGCAGACAGATTGGACGGTCATTTACAAGAGGAGAGCAGACAGATCGGACGGTCATTTACAAGAGGAGAGCAGACAGATCGGAGGGTCATTTACAAGAGGAGAGCAGACAGATTGGACGGTCATTTACAAGAGGAGAGTAGACAGATCGAATGGTCATTTACAAGAGGAGAGCAGACAGATCGGACGGTCATTTACAAGAGGAGAGCAGACAGATCGGACGGTCATTTGTCAGGTTTTCCTTGCTTTTTTTTATGGATTAGGATGGTCTTTGACGTTTTCCATTGGATTACGTCATTTGTGATTCCGTCTTGTCCTGTGGCTCTATCTGGTTTAAGTTATTTGATTGCATGGGCCGTCTCATCTGATCGTTTGTTACTGGCACAGATTGGAGACTGTTGTTCGAATAGGGGGAGGGGGTGGGGGGTGGATGTTTAGTCCAACCAAATTCCTATATTAACTAGTCTCGTAGAAATAGGAGTGGAGGTAGCAAGCGAACCAATATTTAACTACAATCTGGCACTAGCAAATTGACAGCGGTGACAGGAAGAACAGCTAAGAGTAGAGATCTCGGGGGAGGGGGGTGTGGTGGGTGGAACTTGTCAAATTGACAGCGGTGACAGGAGGAACAGCTAAGGGTAGAGATCTGGGGGGGGGAGTGGAACTTGTCAAATTGACAGCGGTGACAGGAGGAACAGCTAAGGGTAGAGATCTCGGGGGGGGGGGGGGGTGGAACTTGTCAAATTGACAGCGGTGACAGGAGGAACAGCTAAGGGTAGAGATCTCGGGGGGGGGGGGGGTGGTGGAACTTGTCAAATTGACAGCGGTGACAGGAGGAACAGCTAAGAGTAGAGATCTCCGTGGGATGGAACTTGTCAATTTGACAAGTGTAACAGGCACAATAGTGATTCGAGTGGCTCGCTGGGCAACGATGTAGGAGCAGTGGTACCTCATGATCAACGGTCATGCTGCTTATAAAGGAGTTTTAGGGCCAACAAAATTAGGAGAGAAAGAGAGTTCGGACGTGAGCTGGCAGGGAGGTTAACCACTGTGAATTTCATGGCATTGCACTATTGCCAAATAGAAGGGACGCTGAGCCAACCGCAGCAACACGAACGAGAAATCTGTTCACTTCCGGTGACAGGTTAGGAACGATGAGTACGATAAAGGTGATGAAAACAGAGATGCAAATTCCGAAGAAAGTGGAAAGAAAAGGCAGTTGTAGTTCTCTCAGGCTCCCTTCTTGCGCCTACTGAGATGGACAATAACATTGAAATGATTAACTCAGTGGCAGTGTGCATGTCACATACATCAGTTCTTGATGATCTGCTAAGGCCGAGAACAAGCTGAGGTGATAAACTCAGTGGCTGTGAAAATATCATAGACATGATGATCTTCTGAGAATGTCAACAAACTGACTCGGTTCAGTATGGTCAGATCTCTCACTGAGTGAGAGTTGTAACTTGAATCCTCAGGGAGCATCTTCTCTGAGAACTGGTGTAACACGGGCACCAGAAAGGCCTTGACGCACTACGAGACCACGAATTTAGATAGTTATCTAATCAATTATAGAACCCGATTTGTGTAGTTTAGTGAAATGTGTGTATAATAAGAACTGGTTTATCAGACTCAGAGGCTTACCAACCACATGCCTATGAACTCTGTGTTTGAATTATTCAGCTATATTTAGTTTAGTTTAGTTTTGATAATGTAGTAAACCGTAGACTTGTAATACATTAATTATCTTGTGTTTTATATGAAACAAGTTTTTAGTGTCCCTACATCGTTATTGTGTGTATAGAATAAAAGAAGGTAAAATGGTGAAACAATCCACTCTATCTCACAAATGAAAAAGGCAGATGAGATTAGAAGTAATTGATGTCTGTCACATGACAGTGATAATTGGTCTATGTGACAAGAATTCCTTAGATCTATTACATCCCCCTTGTTCTTGTATAAAGTTATAATGCTCGAATCTTTGAAATCTTGCAAGAGTTGTCCTTCATGCCAGCATAATGTTATCAACTGGTGGGTATGTGGTGCAAGTATGTCTTTTCCACTCCTGATGAACTGCCGTGGTTGGTAGCGAGTCCAGGTAGTCAAGAGATGGCATGACCTCGATGGCATTGGCGGCATCCTCTGTTAGCCCTGTTTCGCTGTAAAGTTCAAGGTAATGCTCTACCCATCTGACCAACTGTTTCTCTTATCAGATGACTTGATTTATCCCTTCATACATGTCCCCAATGTTACCGTTATTGAAAGAATGTTGGATATTCTCACATAATTGAATCCAATAGTCCTTTGCACACTGTCTAGCTGTTCTCTGCACTTCCTTTCTCGCTTGATTAGGAGTGCTGCCATTTTCCTGGCAATCAAAGGCTGCAGTATCCGACTTTTGCCACAAACCAGTCTTGATTGCTGTGTTCTCTGATGCCATAAGTTGTTACCGCTGCTTTGAGAACAGCTTCTTTGATTACGTCCCACCTTTCACTAGCTGTACAGTCTCCTGGTGTATCAGTGGGATCATCTGCAAGCTGCTGTTGGAACTTGAAACACTACCCCGTGTACCGGATAACAGATGGGCAAGTGTATGAGTGGAGTAGGAAGTTCTAAGACGACGTGAATTTTGTGACAGACTGTTGACGACTGGGTTAGGAACACCTAGTAGTGACACCAGTGTCGATTGCAGTCGTTGACTGTCTCGTAAAGAAAAATCGCCGATTGACTGTGAATGAAAGTGCTGGACATCAGTCAAGGTTCAGAATACCGCATAATTCAATGATGTACTGCAGTACCACAAAGTGTCTGCAAGGTGGGTGCTACGACAGCTTACCCCAGAATTGAAACAACGATGCGTTGATGTTTGTCAGAAACCTTTGCTGCGCTTTGAAGCAGGCGGTGATGGTTTTTTAACAAGAATTGTTACTGGGGATGAAACCTGGGTTCACTACCATGAACGTGAAACGAAGAGAGCGTGCAATAAATGGCGCCATCCCTCCTGACCAAAATCGAAGAAGTTTCGCACACATCAATCTGCAGGGAAGGTTATGCCGACTTTGGGGGCGGGTGGGGGGGGGGCGGGCGGTGGGGGGTTGAACGAGACGTTATTTTAGAGCACCCCATGGCAAGGCACTGTCACAAGTGTCACGTGTACAGTTCTTCTCAGGAATCATCTTAGAGCACAACATGACAGGGCACTGTCACAAGTGTCACGTGTACAGTTCTTCTCAGGAATCATCTTAGAGCACAACATGACAGGGCACTGTCACAAGCGTCACGTATACAGTTCTTCTCAGGAATCATCTTAGAGCACAACATGACAGGACACTGTCACAAGCGTCACGTATACAGTTCTTCTCAGGAATCATCTTAGAGCACAACATGACAGGACACTGTCACAAGCGTCACGTATACAGTTCTTCTCAGGAATCATCTTAGACCCGCAATCAAATCCAAACGACGTGAACTTCTGAGTAAATGTGTCCTTTGGCAACATGACAATGCTCGACCCCCATAATGTAATGTTGTGTATTAATTATGTAATATATTGGCGACATCTTGTAGGAAAACATTTCAGTATAATCCTGCATTCGTCATAATGTAAAATAATTATGGCTATAAATAATATCAAATCTAATGCCAAAAATGAAAGAATGTTTCGACAGCTGTGCCAGGACAATAATGAGCAATGTATTAACTTAACTTAACGTCTTTATACTGGTTTAGAAGACTCTGCAATGTCTGTATACAACCAGTTACTGGTCACAGTTAAGTCACTGTTACACAAAGAAGTAAGTGGGCTCTCAAAGGGCACGTTTTGATTCGTTTTGTTGAATATAAAAGCGTCAAACAGTTTTTTGTAAGTAAAAATTAGGCTGGTCTCTGTCAGCAAATTCAAATAATCAAGCATGATACATTTTATTTGGCAGACATTTAAAAGAAATTTAATTTCATTAATTTACAACTTCAAAAAGATAAAATAGCATTAATCAACTGCAAAGCTGTCGTGTCATTATTTATAGAAAAATCTCATCTTTTTCGTCATTATATTCTTAAAATAGAAATTCATCCGCTTTAGAAATTCTCATCAATAAAAGATGATGTAACTCCAGAGGAGATTGAAAGGTTCGGTAGTCACCTTAATAAACTTGGGTCGGATATAGAAAAATGATTTAGCGATATTTTGAACTTGAAAGTCTATTATTGTGCGGTAAATACTTTTATCGTAGATGCTGCTGAGACTGAGAACTATTGAAACTTAAATATGATAAAGAGAGTAAATGGAATTTCAATAATGTTGGATACCAAAACTGTGGTACAAATTTAAAATATTCTTGCCTTTTACCCAAATATGGGGAAAATTATATTTAATTGACCATTACCGTTCCCTACCTCATATCTAGTGGAATCGGGTTTTAGTGATGTGAATTATTTTGTCACCAAACATTGAAACTATCTGAAAATCACTGAAATAGGAAACCTTCGCCAATTCTTTACGAAAATCGAACCAGATATCCAACATGTTGCTCAGCATCAGGCTCAATGATCTCATGAAATGAAAGGTAAATTAAATCGATTTGTATTGCCTTATGTAGGGACATTTCTTCCATTCAGATTTTAGGGGGCCCTAAGGAAAATTTACGCTCATAATAGTGATAAAAGTTGGGGCCAGGTATAAAAAGGCCGAAGAGTACCGATTTAGAACAACCGTCATAAACTATGTATAATAAACGTCGATAATAAAAGATAGTGATTTCTGTTCATTAACTAGTCAACTTTCTCTTTACACAATTTCAGACAATGAATAGTTAAGTTAGTACCGAGGTCAGGCTTTGTTCGAAATAACCGAGATACAATTTAACTTTGTCTCAACTCTGGGCTAGTCACTGTTTCTCATTAACAATTTAACTTAATTTAACTTAACATTTTTATACTGGTTTAGAAGACTTATTAAAGTCTGTTTACAACTAGTTACATTTGCATTACTCTGCTCTAAGAGCTATGAGTATTCAATCTATTCTTCATTAACTGTCCCTGCCCCCATTACCTCTTGGGGCAATGCATTCCAAGCATTCACCACTCTCTGACTAAAAAAACTTTCCTAATATTCGATCTGGCCCTTTGTTTAGTTAATTTGTATCTGTGCCCTCTTGCTCTCGTTGGTGGTGGTATTTTGAAAAAAAAACTTGTTATAGTCTAATTTAACCTTTCCTATAATTATCTTATAAACCTGTATTAAGTCATCTCGTTTTTATCTTTTCTAGACAATTTAGGCCAGTTTTTTTAGTCTTTTCTCATAACTGTAATTCTGGAATCCCAGCATCAGTTTTGTCGCTCCCCTTTGTATCCTTTCCAATATATTTATATCTCCTCTTCGATAAGGACTCCGCACACACCTGTACACAGTACTCCAATCTAGGTCTAACCAATGCTTTATACAGTTTGACTATCTCTTCCTTACTCCTATGTTTAATATTTCTTTTTATCATACCTAACATTGCATTTGCCTTATTCACTGCTACCTGGACTTGCTCACTCACCTTACCTGTATGCTCTATTATAACTACTAGGTCCCTTTCCTTTCTATCATTCTAATATTGTTCTCGCCCATTCTGTAATTATGTTCCATATTGGATCTTCCCATTTGGATGACTGTACATTTTACCACATTAAACTCCGTGTGCCATCTCACGGACCAGTCTTGAATTTTATCTAAATCTGACCAAAATATCCACTTCTGTTACAGATGAGACACTCCTACATAGTTTGGTATCGTCCGCAAATTTTTGTATCATTGATCCTATATCAATGTCCAAATCGTTTATATATATATCAAGAATAATATTGGTTCCAAAACCGAGCCCTGTGGTACTTCACTTTTTTCACTTCACACCACTCAGAGTACTCCTTATTTATGCCCACTCTCTGACTTCTTCCCGTTAACCAATTTTCAATCCATTCGGAAACTTCCCTATCTATTCCATGTGATTATAAGTTTCGAAATAATCTTCGATTAAGTACTCTATCAAAAGCTTTTGCAAAATCTAGATAAATAACATCCACTGGTTCCCCCTTTTCTATCATTTTAGTAACCTCCTCCATGAATTCTAATAGATTTGTTAAGCACGATCCCCTTGTAGCAAACCCATGCTGACTATTTCTGATTAGATTAAACCTATCTGCATTACAATGTTTTCTTTGATTATTGATTCTAACAATTTACAGACTATGCTTGTTAAAATCGCTGGTCTAAAATTTGCTGGATCTGATTTCTTTCTCTTTTTTAAAAAGGGGATCACTCTTGCATATTTCCAATCACTTGGAACAATCCCATTTGCAAATGTTTGAGAACATAATATAGCCAATGGTTTTACTAGTTGGTCTCTAATTTTAAATAGCAGTTTTGGATGGATACCATCTTGAACTGGACATTTATCCCATTTTAATCCCTCCAATTTAAAAAACAAAACCATTTCTACCATAATACAGAATGATTTTAATCCCACTATATTCAGTTCACATTTGAAAATATATATGCTCTTGGATATTGGAGCAATCTTTTTGTGTGAAAACTGTGCCAAAGTATTGATCAAATAGATTAGCTGTCTCCTTATTTTCTCTTATTATTTTACCTATGGTATCTTTGAGAGGGCCTACCTTATCTTTCGTTCTTTGTTTATTCCTAACATAAGAAAAGAAGCTTTTACTATCAGTCTTGATTCTATTAGCAAGTTGTTTTTTTCGAAGTCTATTTTTGCTGTTTTATTCACTTTCTGAGCTATGTTTTGCTTGCCAAAATATTTTTAATATGTTTTGTTTTGTTATTTACCTGCCTCTATATATTTTGTCCATGCTTTAATGTTAGCTCTTCTACATTTAACTACAAATCTAGTTATCCACTTTTTATGCTTGGTGTTTACTTCCCAACATGGAACACATTCCACTTTTAGTTGTTCTAAAACTGTTTTGAAACTCTCCCACTCTTGTTCAACATCTGTGTCTCTGACAATAACTTTTCAGATTATGTGACTGGCTGTCTCGTTCATCTTCTGAACATCTGTCTTAGATCAATCAATGATCTCTTTGTAGTAAATTTGTATTCAATGAACTCTTGGTTTGGGATCCATGATCAGGTTCCTCCCGGTAGTACTGTAACACAGCCCTTAAAATATCAGTTAACAGTGCAGCAGCTAGTATAATAAGCTAGTCAATAATATAGCACCTATAATATTAGTTCAGTCAGTACTGTAGCCTCTATTAGTTCATTTAGTATTACAACCTCTAATAGTTCAGGCAGTACTACAGTCTCTATCAGTTCATCCAGTACGTCTTCTTCTTCTTCTTCTTCTTCTTCTTCTTCTTCTTCTTCTTCTTCTCCTGCTTCGTTCATCCTCAGATCAAGGTTCCGGTTTCTCTTACAAAGGACACCGTTGTTTGTAAGGCTGTTTCGTCTCCCTACAGCTTTTGTCTCATATCTGTCTCACGAGGCCAGTATTGTTCTCTCTTTTCCTGCGTGAGCGGGCAGTTTTGCAGGATGTGTTCCACTGTCATGATATGCTCCCCACATGGGCACCTGTCATCTGTCCCAATCCTCATGTTGTTGTAAAGATGACCCTTGAGTCTGTTATGCCCAGTTTTCAATCTGAACATGATGCCTTGTTCTTCTCTAGTTAAAGTTATAGTAGCTGTCTTCTTTTCAGAAGTCGGGGTGTTGATCAGACCATTTTACCCTGCGCATCCAGTACTTCAGCCACTATTAGTTCAGTCAGTTTAGTTCAGTCTGTACTACAGCCTCTATTAGTTCAGTCAGTTTAGTTCAGTCAGTACTACATCCTATACTAGTTCAGTCAGTACTACATCCTCTATTAGTTCAGTCAGTACTACATCCTCTACTAGTCCAGTCAGTACTACATCCTCTATTAGTTCAGTAGTTTAGTCCAGTCTATATGACTCACTATTCAGCCGGATATTACCAGTTCCTTAACAGTTCAGCGCCGAATGTAAATCGAATGGAATATTCGGTGCATTCTGTATACATACAATTACATACACATACATACACACACGCACATACAAATACATACATACACACATACACAAACACACACATAGAGACACAGACACACACAGACACACAGACACACACACATACACACACCCACACAGACACACATACACACATACATACATACATACACACATACACACACATACATACACACACACACCCCCAATCCCACCTCCAAAATCCAAACCCACACACACACACGTAAATACATACATACAGCACACCCATTCACCGGGTGTCCATCTCAAAAGGAAATATCCCATTATATTACGAATGATCATATCCGCTTGCCAAAATATTCACAATAGATTCACGAAAACGTTTACCCGGAAAACAAACTGAAATGTTAAAACACCAATGGAGGACTACATGTAATAGACTTGGCTGTCTGTAATCAACAGAAACAAACATTATATTGCTTTTATGTCGGATATGTTGGCATACGACGACTAATAGTCTCAAGACTTTTGCTTCTAATTGTTGAGAATGAATGAGCACCTAATGGTCTGCCGGGTGTGTAATTACGTCCATTCGTAACAGAACACACACACACATACACACACAAAACACACACATATGTATATATATATATATATATATATATATATATGTTTCAGTATTTCTTGTGGCCAAGTGGTGTGGGTTCGTCTCCGGACTGTGCCGTTTTTTTTACGGGTGCTTGATGCGGAGTCCCCTGCATCGCGTAGTCGCCCCCTAGTCGTCTTGGCCTTGGCTTGCCATGGGGTCGTACGGCTCGAGACGAGAGAGTGAGGATAAAAAGTTAAAAAGTAGCGCAGTTGATCCTTACTCAAAATAGCGCTAACAAAATAAATTATGCCATCATCGTCTACGATGGACGACGGCCTCTGTCTTTGTCAGTATTTCTTACTTGCTTACTTTATGACTGGTTCCCTTACGGAGAACACGGTTACTGTTGGGATCCCAGCCATGTTTGTCTGGCTCTGAAGGCTCAGCTCGATGTGGTGTGGGATCCATCTGAAGCTTTCAGCCGATGTATGAATTGATGGTGTTCGACGAGGCCTCGAGATGCAAATGCAATGCTGTGTCGAGATTCTGCAGCTGTTCGGAGACGCTTACATACAAAATCGTTCATTCTCTTCTTTGCGTTTTCCATGGCAGATCCTGCTTAGTGTGTTGAAAGCTATATGGACAGCCGACTAACGCATCATTTTGTATAAATATATATATATATATATAAATATATAAGAGAGAGAGAGAGAGAGAGAGAGAGAGAGAGAGAGAGAGAGAGAGAGAAAGCCTGATTAGCATAGTGATAGAGCACTGGCTTTTCAAGGAAATTGTACGGGGTTCAACTACCATTACAGCAAGCTCCATTAAACCCATATGAACACGGGTACAAGGCTTACCGTTAGGTAAGAAAAGGCGGCGATACAGGAAGCTGGCCACACCCGCTCCATAAACAAGCTGTGGCCTAGTACAATGACGTCTCTAAACACTTCATCGCCGACTGCAACGTCTGACATGGGACTAACTTGACATTTCTATGTCCAATTATCCGTTATCATATACGAAATACGACACACGCAGACAGCAATAACATAATAACATCATATTGTCGGTGATGTCAACGTACTCAGACGCAAGAACGAGACAAAAGTACTTAACAAACAGTAACTATGGCTCGAGCATGGAATCCATCAGCCATAGCCTACCAATATGTAGCATGAAATCCATCAACCATAGCCTACCAATATGTAGCATGGAATCCATCAACAATAGCCTACCAATATGTAGCATGGAATCCATCAACCATAGCCTACCAATATGTAGCATGGAATCCATCAACAATAGCCTACCAATATGTAGCATGGAATCCATCAACCATAGCCTACCAATATGTAGCATGGAATCCATCAACAATAGACTACCAATATGTAGCATGGAATCCATCAACAATAGACTACCAATATGTAGCATGGAATCCATCAACATTAGACTACCAATATGTAGCATGGAATCCATCAACAATAGACTACCAATATGTAGCATGGAATCCATCAACAATAGACTACCAATATGTAGCATGGAATCCATCAACAATAGACTACCAATATGTAGCATGGAATCCATCAACAATAGCCTACCAATATGTAGCATGGAATCCATCAACAATAGACTACCAATATGTAGCATGGAATCCATCAACAATAGCCTACCAATATGTAGCATGGAATCCATCAACAATAGACTACCAATATGTAGCATGAAATCCATCTACCATAGACTACCAATATGTAGCATGCACAATATGAGGTGGCTAAGTGGAGGAAACCAAACACTTCACCAACACCTCCCCCCCCCCCCCCACCACACACACACACACCCAACCCACCCACGCACGCACACACACATACACACACCGTCAAGCAAATAACGTGCAATGGCAGCTGTCTGTTTCCCGTCGATGTTTACCATTGGCTAAAGGAAAGCAATACAAATATCACGGTTGTGTCTGGTGCTCCATCTCCGCTCTAGAGACAGGTTTGATATCCAAGTTTTGTGGAAAATACTCAATTCGTTTTAACAATCCCCCTCTTCCGCCCTATATACCCCACCCACCCCCATCTACTACCAAATATGTCTTCACATTCTCGGGAAATTCATATCGATTTTATCTCCGTCGGGATGGTTGAGGGGTAGGGTGGGGGTGTGGTGGGGAGAAGGGTCTGCGAAGCGAAGTGGTTAGTGACACAGTCCATACATGCATATACTCGGATTCTGGAAGTGCGTGCGGCTATGGAAAGTACCCATTTTTAAATGCCTGCTGAAGTGCGATGCGTTGGGCTTGTAGGCGCGAAACACAGTACAAGTTACAAAGTCATAAATGTTTGCATCAAGCTCGTTTAAGTCACTGACCAGTCTCATCTTCAATAGTTTCTTCAGCTACAGAACCCTAGTCAGTTTGTTCCGAACTCTCAACGGTGTTCAGTCAGAGCTTGATAATCTCAGAATATTAAGACAGCCAGTTAACATCAACTAAGTTACATTGGTACGAACAAGAACTGCAGGAAGTGGTGATTCAAATAAAGACCACAAGTCACGTGATGGATTGGATATTAACTAAGAGAAAACAAAAACTATGATAATTAGTAAAGCAGGCTCGAAACCAAATATACAGATAATAATGGAGGATTTCACACTGAAACAAATAAAGATCTTCTTTCTATCTTGGAAATAGAATAACCGATGATGGAAGATGTGAAATTGAAATCAAGAAGAGAATAGGGATCGCCAAATTTTTTTACACCAACATGAGCTATATAGAGGGACGTTCAAATCAAACCGGGACTTTTTTTTATTCTAGTTCTACCTAAATGGATTATAGTGTGCTGGAACTACTATCATTAGTTAGTGGCACTTGAGTCCTATTACTGCTAGGTGGCACACTTGCCATGGTCCAGTCATGTCACAGATAAATAAAAATGACGGACAATACTGTTAGTGCTTGCATGGAAAAAAACATGAAAAAAAACTAGTAAAAGTTGATTAAGGTTGAGCTTAATCAAAATTTTTAAAAAAAAATGGGTATGGTCAGATACCGCACCGAGACGAGAACACAAACAAAACCTACGTTACGACCAATAGGCCTTCATCAGGGACAACAACACTGAACTAACAAATCAACATATAAGAAAAAATGGTCAACTCATCTGTTTCAGGTGGGAGACGCTTTCTGTCTAAGCGACCTGTCGTGCCAAGTACTCGATAGAAACTGAAATAGGAGCGGTCAAACAAAAAGTGGCGGGATATGCCTGATAAGCCAAGCGTGGCCAAATAGTGGTCCAGATAGGAGAACAATGAGAAGGCAATATAAGCCGGGAGGGCGTGATATAGATATAAGAGAGGGGGGAAGAGAACTGATGGAAGAATGGGGGAGGCGGGGGGGGGGGGGGGAAAGAAGACAAATAGATGGGGGCCAGTGTGAGGGTTTAAGAAAAAGTATGGAAGATATTTATACCATGTGGTTGGAGACATCCCATACTAGAGATAAGTCTGTTCTCAAGGGCGAATCGATGACGATCGTCAGAGAAGCACGAAACTAGACCAGTGACACTGACGTCAGCCATACCCCGGTGCTCAGGACCATTGAAGTGGCTGGCAATTGGGGAACCAGTGCGGTTGCGGATGTCGTTGAGGTGTTGGCGGAAACGCTCCCGTAGTTCCATACCAGTTTCCCCAATGTAAGTCATACCACACTGGCGGCAGATGATGGAATAGATGAGGTTACGAGATTTGCATGTGAACCCCTCTTTGATGAAGAATTCAGCCTTAGGAAAGGTAATGGAGCGAGAAAGGATGACATGAGGGCAGGTAACACAGCCACGTGAATTTTTGCACGGCCTGGTGCCTGGGAGGCTATGAGGGCTGGTGTGTAGGCGACTACTGACCAGCAAGTCCCTCAGGTTCCTGTCACGCTTGTAGGCGACAAGGGGAGGATCGGGAAAAACTTCGCGAGTGGCAGGATCAGAGTGAAGGATAGGGAGATGGCGGAATAGGATATCCCGGACAGAGACGCTGTGAGGGTGATAGGTGAGGACGAGTTTCACACGGTCAGAGGGAGGACGGCGGGTGGGAGTGAGGGAGTCTTGGCGGGAGATAAGAAGAACCCGCTGAAGAGCAGAGGAGAGAGTGGTCTCAGGGTAGAGTCGCTTGCGGAAGAAGTCAAGCATCTCGTGGGCCCTGAGGAGGAAGTCGTCGTCATCCTGACATAGGCGTCGGAGGCGGAGGAGTTGGGAGAAAGGAAGCGAATCGCGGCAGGATAGGGGATGGGAGGAAGTGTAGAGGAGGTAGTTGTGAGCGTCAGTGGGTTTGTAGTAGACAGTGGTGGAGAGGCCTGAAGGGCAGATAGAGACAGTGATGTCCAGAAAGTGGACAGACGTGAGGGAAATGTCAGACGTGAACTTGATCGAGGGATGGAAGTCGTTGACAAAGTCGATAAAGTTGAGGAGATCCTTCTCCGACATGTCAGTCATACCAATCCCATCGTCGATGTATCGATAATACATCAAAGGAAAGGGGCCCTGGAATTGAAGCCAGATCAAGTGTTCCAGGTGACCCATGAACAGGCATGCGTAGCTGGGGCCCATTCTGGTGCCCATAGCCACACCGCTGATCTGGTCGAAGAACTGGCCATTGAATTCAAAGGTATTGAGAGTAAGAACGAGTTCTGCTAGACGGACGATGGCAGACGTGGAGATGGATGGGTTAACCCTTCGGTCAAGGAAGAAACGGAGGGCCAATAAACCGTCAGAGCTTGCATGGAACAGCGTGTTGTGATGACGTTTTTTGTGAAAGAAGGCGTAAAACCTGTTTACATTTACAAAAGACTGCAATCACAATATGATGATGAGACACTCAGCCGCAGTAAAACTTTTGAATGGTGTAAACGTTTTGGATATGGCTGTTCATCCGTGAGTGATGATCTCGGCCATGGTGGCTCTCAGTCTAAAACAGTCATTCCTGTTAATATCCAGATTTTGGAACGCCTTATCCTGGAAAATCGACGCATAACATGTCGTGAAATTGTACAAGAGGCACGTCCTCTCTGGGTACGTTGAACACAATTATTCATGAGCATTTGCATTTTTTGGAAGGTTAGTGCACGTTGGGTGCCAAGACAACTTTTCGCTTTTGATCGGCAGAGAAGAGTTCAAACCTGCTCTCAGTTGAAGGAACGTTTTGACATGGATGGGCATGTCTTTTTGGATCGCTCCATAACATGTAACGAAACTTTGGCGCATTATGATACTTCTGAATCGAAATGAGCACATATATTTTTTGCATTTGCGTTTGCGAATGCCCACAATGAGTAGAGGTTACCCTTTTGGGCGCCCTGAAAATGACTTTAAGGGGCGGGTTGTAGTAGCTTTCCTTACATCCCGAGCGAGCGGATGAAGGTGGACCGGAGTCCTCCAGGTGGTTGTGCTATGCTTGACTTCATCTGCGTGTCGCTCACTACTATGGGGATCACGTGAGGGTCTTGACCAGTATGTTTTGGCTGACCCTAACTAAGATGTGTGATCAGTATGTTGAACCTGACCAGACGTTAGTCTTCCTTCCCCGAGCGAGCACCCATATGGAAGCATACGCAATCACTACCACTAAAGAAAGTTCGGACTACTGCGTCTGTATGTTAAGTTATGGCGAGTGCTTTCTGGGACAAACATGGCATGTTGTGCACTATGTCACATGTATGAGGTTTTCGAAATACTGATACTGAATCACATCTTAAAATACTGATACTGAATCACATCTTGAAATACTGATACTGAATCACATCTTGAAATACTGATACTGAATCACATCTTGAAATACTGATACTGAATCACATCTTCCTTTGATAGACAAGAAGCCGATCAAGAAACAAGCTGGTTTCAGACGCGGAAGATTCCCACAGTAAAAGTTACAAGCTATGATAAAATACTGGCGTCTGACCAATATCATCAAATGCCTCCTGCAGAACAGTCACTTTGAGGAAAAATGACAGCAGATGGCGAAACCAAAACAAAGGCCTGGCACAAGGAAGTGTCCTAGCATCCATGCTGTATAACAGTGGTCTCCCTGGGTCTTTGTATATAACAAGGCCAATAATAGCACAACTGCCTTACAGATAGCATGTCGTAAGAGGCGACTGTGTCATGTAGCATAGCACCGGCCATGGTTAGGTGGAGTTGTTAGAGCAGTATAAATGGCGCCTAACAGTCTGCGGGTCTACTTTGCTCTAGTGTTTGAGTATATTGACTGTCCCAACGCAGTGTAGTATTAAGCTGCTCGAGCCTAGCCTAGCCCAGCTCACTAAGCAGGAAATCCTTCCCGGCTCCATCCAGTTTACACCAGAGCCGGGACCTGCACCCACAAATTAAAAGTGTGTGATCAGCTGTTTTATAGATTGATCTTTACTGTAAGACGTAGAAAGTGGACAATGAACAGAAAACATTGATCTTTACTGTAAGGCGTAGAAAGTGGACAATGAACAGAAAACATTGATCTTTACTGTAAGACGTAGAAAGTGGACAATGAACAGAAAACATTGATCTTTACTGTAAGGCGTAGAAAGTGGACAATGAACAGAAAACATTGATCTTTACTGTAAGGCGTAGAGAGTGGACAATGAACAGAAAACATTGATCTTTACTGTAAGGCGTAGAAAGTGGACAATGAACAGAAAACATTGATCTTTACTGTAAGGCGTAGAAAGTGGACAATGAACAGAAAACATTGATCTTTACTGTAAGGCGTGGAAAGTGGACAATGAACAGATGACATGGATGTTTTCTAATGTGGGTATATACAAGTATATATATAATAAAGTGGAGCATCTCGCTGAAAGAGAAGAGAACAAATACGGAAGTCTTTGAGAAATTAGGAGTGACAAGATAATTAATCAATGCATTGGGGAGTCAGACAGTGGATTTATGGCAGTGGGCAAATATGCCAGAGGTAAACATTGATATATGTGGGAGAATAACATCAAAAGATGGACAGAGAAAAGTCTGGCAGATTGTGCAATCAAGGCAAGAGACAGAGAACAGTGAAGATCCATTGCAGTATACCATCGATGCGGAGCTGTTACCTAAACTGAACAATCGGTGAAACTCGCCTTGTGGCTCCAGGTGAAGTATAGGGCATTATTACAATTGGTCCGTTGACAGGAGCGCTGTATACAATCATTGGTAGTGACAGCTTCAAAAGTAATGGCTCATGAGAGGAGGTCCCTATCCCTATACACAACCCACTTTCACCGTATTTCACTAAATACTTGGAAGGTTACATTCAACGCCTTTAGAACTCAGAACAAGTAGCTAGGATAAACAATCTGACCAGTAGCACAGCCAGACTAACATTGTCAGTAATGCCCACTTTATTAGCAGAGCGTGTAGCCTATTCTACAGTCAGCTGACTTTGTAAGGCTGGGATCACAGCGCGCCAGGGTTCGAATTCACGGACGGACTGATAAAAATCCGGGCGTGGTTCGTTCTTAGTGCGACAACTTCTCCAGTCGACCCAACTATAAATGGGCACCTAACGTATGAGTTGGGGAAGGTTTAAAAACAGCAGGGGAAGGAACTGACCACTCATCTGACGTAGGTTGCGGCTTAGTCCATCAAGAGTCATCTTCATCCCCGACAGCAATTGCTACTATTGAACTCACCTTTTATATTATGAAGGTAGCTGTGCCCAATAACATGATGAAGTGTTAGAGGCTGAGGTATATCTCAGTTACCTGTCAGGACATGGAATCAGTCTCATTCCTCATGCCTTGGTTTCAAAACAGGAAGTCTAATAGCTATTTATAGCATGGATATACCAACGAGATTAAGTGATAGATATCTGTCGTTTGTTACATGAGGCAACACTTGACTGGATATGTAGGACAGTTCTTGTCGCTGTTTCCGCTAGTCCAGGACAGGACTTGACGTTACAGACAGCTGTCAGTTATAATAACCAAAAACGTGACAAGGCAGGCAGCTCATATCAGAGTCACGATAGTATGGCTTTTGCTTCTTCGTAGTTGATAGGGTATTCTTATTGTATTCTTCGGCTAGACTGTCGGCCTCCTCGTTTCCTTTGATGTTACAGTACGATGGTAACCACCGCATCACTGCTTTCTGAACCTGTAAGACAATATTTTCCAGTTCTCTAGTTTTTTAGTATGAACTCGTCCGTGTCCTTGAACCGGTGGAAGGTCATCAAAAAATTGACATGAGATCAATACAGGCGAGACAGAAACTATGCTGATAACACGTGAACGAGTGCAGAGAAGTTTCCACATCAGTGACATTGATATCAATCAAGTACAGGAGTTGAAATGCCTAGGTAGTATGTTTACTGATGACGGCAGAGTGAACAGAGAGATAGCACATAGAATTCAGAAGGCGAGCAGTATCCACTATCAAATTGCGCCGATTGGAAACAACCTAGAGAGCTTCTTTCAACTTAGATGAGGCTAATAAATGCACATTTATTCCTACACTGTGTTACCAATGTCAATCTTGGTTCTTACTAGAAACTCATAAGAGTAAGATCCAAAGCTATAAGATGCGATCTGTGAGAAGTGCAGCCGGAAAGACAATACATGACCGAATCTGCAACACCACGCTGAGGCAGATAGTGGGGACAAACCTAGTTAGTAACTACATTGAGGCACAACAAATCACGTGGTTTGGTCATATAGTTAGAAAGCATTATGACCAGCCTGCAGCAAGAGCATATCATATGAAGGTGTCCGGTCCACGAGCTCGGGCAGACCTTGACGTCGGTGGACCGAAGGTGTCTCTGACACTCTCATGATGTTACACCTAACGACAGCACAATCCTCTCACTTTGCGATAACAACAAATCTACGCATCTTGGCTCTCTGCGACGTCGCAGGACAAGGACAGTAGTAAAAACGAAGAAAGTTAACTATAGTTTTTCCAGTGCTTCTTTTATTCTATTATTTGTAACTGATATTGGTCCTTTTCTTGTCCACAGTGCCATCTGCGTACATTGTATGACAGATTTAGTCACTTAGGGAGTTAAATCCTTAAAACCAAAAACAATAGCTAAGCATTCACATGCAGAACAAATATCTTTTATTTAAACAGTCAACCATAGACAAACAATCACATTAGAAAAAAATAGGGGCAGGTGTAATCATATCATTAGAAACGTAAGAAACAGACCCATAGACGCCACAAGAATGTTGTTGAGTTGGCCTTCTAGAATTTTCTAGAAGGTACCGTCGCGTCATTTTTCTTTTCCACGCAAAAATACGACGACAAAGCGTTCGAAATCGCTACAACGGCGCGCGAGCTGGGATGGTTCAATAGTCTGCGGGACACAAAAGGCGGGATGGGCAGAAAGCGACAGTCAGAGAGTGAGAGTCTGCGAGAAAGAGTTCAGATAGTAAAAAACGATTCAGTCAGTGTTGCAGAGCCAGAGTGAGAGACCGTTTTAGTCTAGACAAATTGTCGACGAGATAAGTCTGACAAGTATTTTTAGGTTCCAAAATTCAGCTATCCAGGAAAGGTAAAGTGTGATCTCTGATTATAATGTTAGGAAATAACCAAGTGATTTAAAGCCAATATCGGAAGACAGTCATAATTCATTTCTGCAAATACAGACTCGTGTCAGGAGTATCTTCGAGAATGTGGTCCACCATTTCTACAAAGATAGACTCGTGTCAGGAGTATCTTCGAGAATGTGATCCACCATTTCTACAAAGATAGACTCGTGTCAGGAGTATCTTCAACAATGTGGTCCACCATTTCTACAAAGATAGACTCGTGTCAGGAGCATCTTCGACAATGTGGTCCACCATTTCTACAAAGATAGACTCGTGTCAGGAGTATCTTCGAGAATGTGATCCACCATTTCTACAAAGATAGACTCGTGTCAGGAGTATCTTCGACAATGTGGTCCACCATTTCTACAAAGATAGACTCGTATCAAAAGCGTCACATTCAGAGTTTAGACGAGGAGGAAAGTCAGACTAAGGTTCGAACCTTTGGTTAATTAAAACTCGAGCCAAATCAACGATGTAATTACACACAAGGCTTCGATTTAGTCGTGTAGTCACAAGGGAACAGTTAGGTTAAGAACTCCAGAATCTAACATATCATATTTAGTCATAGGCCCAGTGATAGAATAGGGAGTTACATAAAAAGTTTTGTGTGTATGAGTGAAGAGAAAAGTTTAATAAAGATTTATTATTATTGCTCGTCATATAAGCAGCGAGAGCCTTTGTGTTTTGTTACCTGCACTGTTTTAGTTGTCGCATTAGTCGTGGCCTCTGCCGAAGACAGATGTGTTGGACTGAAAGGTGCAAATATCGCAGTCAAGCTGTAAACTTGCGACACAATGCATTCCGCCCTCCTGACCACATCCTGCTACTTGCAAAACCATGTTCAGGGCTTGGTAGTGAGAAATAGAGAGCGAACGCAGAAGAAGAAGAGTCTTGGTCATATAATAAGCAGAGGAGAAGTAAGGACCTGGCAACCCAATAGTCCCTGTACGGCACAACAGAACTTGACAGGGTTGTGTAGACTGGTACAAGAAGAACAAATGTTACACGTGACCAGAATTCAAAGTTAGAGTTGTGTAAAGCTGTTATAAGGAGAATAAATGGTTGCTCATGACCAGTATAGAAAGTAAGGCTGTGAAGGAGGACTGTTATAATTGCAGCATGTACTCTAGTGTGGTTGGCTTCTGTTATGTCGTTTATATAGATCAGGAAAAGCGTAGAGGACAATGCATTCAATTGTAGGACTCCTTCTTCTAATGTTATCTTGCCGCTGCATTTCCTCTGTTCCTGGACTATTGATGTTTTATTATCCAGAAAATGGCATATCTAGTTATACAGACGCTTTCTTACTCCCATTCTGATGAGGATGATCTTGATGCTGAAGCCTTTCTCCTGTCTATCCACACTGCTAGTGTCTATTTTTTTTCCTGACAGGCATCCTGGATATTTTGTGCAATATAGGTCACCTGGTCTTATGTTAATCTATGTTGTGGGAACCCACTTTGCTGTGTTGTGGGAATCCACATTGCTGTGCCATTATAAGTTGTACCCTTCCATGTGCCTCTAAAGTCTTCTATCTGCCAGTTTTTCTTTTAGATTGCCAATGCACCTGAGTTGGCTGACTGGTCTATAGCTTCCTGGGCCAAATCTATCCTACCTTGCTTTAGGATAGGCACTACGATGCCTCCTTTTATTCCACAAGCACCTGTCTTATCCTCCAACTGACATATATTGCCTTTAAGCATATCACCTTTGCTTTCTACCTTATCTTTATTAGCATCCCATTTGTGACATAATCCTTGCCTGGTGACTTCTCGAGTTCATGGAGTGCGTCTTCTATTTCTGTTAGTGTGAAACTCGATGTCAGATGCTCTTCTGCTATCATAGTCGTATCCATTACCCTTGGATCTCTTTTCTGATCTCCTGCTGTCAGACCTTTGGTATTTTCCCATGGCTAATACTTGCATGTGATGGAAGGTATGGTGCCAGGCAAAAGAGGAAGGGGTAGACCAAGAAGACAATGGCACCAAGATATCCAGGAATGCATGGGTATGATTGTGGCGGAGGCTGGAGTTTTGGCAAGAGAGTAATTTTTTTTCAGACAGACTGTGATGGGAGCGACGTTCTATAAAGGACATGCTACATGATGATGATGAATACTTGCATATTTTCCCCCAAAGATGTTTACTGCTCCTTTGCTCGTGTGCATTTTCTGATTGTGCTCTACTATTATTGGTGGCCGGCTGCTCTTTGTATCGTTCGAGGGCTTTAGTCAGTTTCCAGTTTATTGTCGCCTCTGTCTAGTTGAGACTGCTTTTCCTTCTTTCCAACTCTATCATGCAGCTTTCTTTAGCTCTCTTCTGTATCTGGCAGAGGCTGTATTGAAGGCTACGTTGCTCTCTGTGCTTTGTTCTAATGTTGCTATTTCTTCTTAAGGAGCTGAGGTCGTCTTCCAGTTTGTGTACCTCTTTTATCCAGTCTGGTATGTAATTTATCCTTGCTCCGCCCTAGTTATATATTCTTGTGAGGCCCTTGGAATTGTCTTAGTTAGCTCCTCTGTAATATTCCGGACTTTTTTAAATGCGTGTTAATAGTTTCACTATATTTATACATGAGCTTGTAAATTTTCCAAATCTGCTCTTTTAAAATTTCAAATGAAGAAGTGGTTTTTGTTCCTTGGGTACATATTTAAGTGATCCAGAGTTTGACTGGTTTGTGGTGACTGTCTCCAAGTTGGTTCATTGTTATTCTATCGGTCTTGTAGGACAGGTCTCCTGTGGGAAACGCCAAGTCCGTGGTGAATGTGGCTTTCCATCTTCTTTAGTAGAAGGTTGGGGTGAGTGTCTTCTTAGCTAATTTATTAGTTCTCTTGCCATCCACCAGCTGTCAACAGAGGATATCTTTGGGAATTTGACCATCTTCCATGCAACGAACATGCACTGGAACACAAACTTGGTATAATACAAAATATGTTTAGGGCACTGGAACACAAGCTAAGTAAAATATAAAATATGGCTAGGATACTGAAGCACAAATTAGGTAAAATATAAAATATGGCTAGGGCACTGAAGCACAAATTAGGTAAAATATAAAATATGGTTAGGGCACTGGACACAAGCTAAGTATAATATAAAATATGGCTAGGGCACTGAAGCACAAATTAGGTAAAATATAAAATATGGTTAGGGCACTGAAGCACAAATTAGGTATAATATAAAATATGGTTAGGGCACTGAAGCACAAATTAGGAATACTATGAATTTGACACAAAAACACAAACTAGGTATAATAGGAAAAAGGCACTGAAACGCAAACTAGGTCTAATTCAAAATATCGCTAGGGCATAAAACACAAACTAAGTACAATATAAAATATAGTTTTTATTTCGTCAACATCAATACCAAAGTCAAAAAAGCATCTAACTTGGAACAATAACATTCAGCCCTACCCTGCTAACCTTCTATCTAATGAATCATGCTCGAGCAGTACAGCCGTACTTGTAATTAATACAGAATCTGTAACACAACGAAATAGGCTCACAATCTGACATTAATATATAGATTATTTCAATTGAGTACTTTCAATTTCATTCTAATTTATTTACAGATCAAGTGTAAAATAATATGACATTGCCTTCATTACAAACAGTAACAAACTAGTATCCATTGTTTGGTCACTGTGCCCTAAGCCTTGTCTAGTACACTGGCTGTGTATTAAGTGCATAATTGAATTTTGCCTCTGTAACAATGCCTACAAAAGTGGGAATCAAGGCACTGAGTAGCGCATGAACTTCAGTGGTCAGCAACCCAAAGTTGACTGCTAGCCTCACGGCCAGCGAACTAGAGCTGCAAAGACCCTTCTACACCTCCACGAGGTGATCCTGGATAACAGGCTGTAACAGAGCAGGCTGGCTAAGGAGAAGGGATCGAAGCGGGAAGGCAAACCCAGTACTAAAAGAAATGCCTTTTGCCGAAAACGGATGCGTTGGACCAAAAAGTGCAAATATCGCAGTCAAGCTGCAAACTCGCGACACAACACATTCCGGTCTCCAGGCTACATCCTGCTACTTGTAAATCCTTTTTCAGGGCTTGATAGCGTGAGTTTAAGAACGCAGAAGAAGGAGTGTATAATTAAAGAGATTTATGCATATAAACTTCACGACAAAATCTCATAACACTGTTGAAATTTCTATCCCAGTCCCAATTTATGGTGAGAAATAGAAGTTTCTTTTTGTCTTTAAATGCACTTGAAATTGGAGTAAAAGAAGTGTCATTTTATTAGCTCTTACCGAGAGATAATATTAACTTCTGTTTATTGCAGAATATGTGTTCCTTCCAAGTAACTGGGCTATTTCCATAAAGAAATTCGAAATAAATAGTTAATCAATTTAGTTGTTTGAGGAATTGGGGGAATAGTCACTGATTCAAAACAGTTTCCAACAATGACTGACTTTCCCAATAAAATCATAAAAATGAATTTAAAAATAACAACCCTCTTTAAATACAGAAGAAGATAAACACTAGACAAAATCTGCCAGCAAGCAGGTCTAAAAATCCATGCAGAAAAGACACAAATTGTACAATTCTATGTGGAAAACACCACAGTTCTTATGAAACTAAGAGGAACACAATTGAATGAAGTTTCACATACCTAAGGAGTATAGAACAGAAAGTATTGATGAGATGTAAAAACCAGGCTACAAAAGGCAGGAGTAGTCTTTGTCATGTTAAAAACAATGTGGATATCTAGCATGATCAAAAGGCATACCAAGCTAAGGATCTTCAACTCCATTGTGAAATTGTTGAGCTTTATCAACAAATACCTGAGAAAGATTCTGGACCTGCAGTGATTTAACAGGGTTACAAATGAAGCTAAGGAAAAAGATGATGTGAAAGCCCCAAGTCAGTTTCAGCAGGCAATCCCTGTTTTGGAACCCCCAGGGAAAAAGAGGGAAAGTAAGGCTAAAGAACACATGAAGATGAGGCCTATAGGCTGATAATAGAAAAATAGAGAGTAGCTGGAAAAAACTGGAAACAAGTAGCACAGGACTGATCTGATTTTAGAGAGTTGGTTGACGGCCTGTGCACCTCAAGGTGAGAAAGCTGAAGAAGTGGAAGACATTACGTAGAAAGGCAACAATTTGCACATTTCTTGTTATGTTGCTCTCCAACACCCTGCATTGTAAAACAGAAGTTAGGAAATTATACACCTCTTATATCTTCTTAGTTTGATGTCTGTACTACACTGCACAGAGTACAAAATCTTATTTAGGCTGAAAAAGTATGTTCTGAATTTGTTTGTTCTGATGTTGATGTTTTTGCCTGTCCAACTTGATGGGGTAAAAGAACAATCAGCCAAACTGGGACTGAAAATCGACATGAAGAAAATCAGACTCTTCAAACTCAATACTGTTAGCAAAGAACCAATCATGATGGTGGGAGAGGTGGATACCTTTACCTATTTAGGCAGCACAATATACACATCAAGAGGTACAGATGTAAGGATCAGAATAGGAAAGGCAAGAGGGGCATTCCTGACACTAAACAACATATGAGGATTCAGAGAAATGAAGATTCACACCAAAGTTGGAATTTTCAATACCAGCGTCAAGTCGACGCTGCAGTATGAAGACATGGAGAATGACCAAGATCATTCAACAAAGACTCATTTTTCTATATGTCCTTTGTTAACAGATGTTTATGAAGGATAATGGCACGGTGAGGAATGAAAACCTATGGGAAAGAAGCCACTGTAACAACATATTAAGCAAAGAAAATGAGACTGGATAGGAAATACGCTAGGGAAGGCACCGCCCAACATAGCAGGACAGGCTCTTACATGGAATCTTCAAGGAAAGAGAGAGAAAGGTAGACCCAAAAATACACGGAGAAGATAAAGTAAGACGGAATGATTACATCCTGGAGAGAGGCAGCAAGGGCAGCCTAGGAACTGGCAGAATGTTGTTAAAAGTCTGTGCACTGAGAGTAGTGACAGGTTTTGATTGATTAATTGATTGACAAATATTTCTTGAAGCTTTTTTTTACAATGGTTTTAGTGAGATTTATCTTGTTCATTGTCAAACAGTAATGTCTGTCCTTGGCACACATACAAGAACAATTGAAATAATGACAATTCATTAAAAGTGATTCTTGAAATTCTTGCTTCTGTAAGGAAGGAATATTCCAGCAGAAAGAAGTAGATGCTAATATATTTCTCTCAGAGTTAAGGAAATGTTTGAGAAGACAGAGGGAGAAGAATATATACCTATTATTACCCTAATACCATAATTATCATGATAACTGTTCCAAAAAGGGAAGGTCATTTCTAAAAGACCATAAAAGAATGAAAGGTGTGTATCATAGGGAAAGGCTTCTTCAAAAGTTCTCACTTTTGTTACTAAAATGTCCTCATTTACAGGGTTAGAGAGATTGCAGCACTACCAGAAGTGTCATCTGCATATTTTAGTGTAGACAGTACTGTCCAAATTATTTCTCTAGTGGTACCTTTAGTTGTCTGATGCATTGTCACCTAGTATCAATGACAGGAACGCTTTCATGTTTTCAACTCAAAATTGAGGTTATTCAGCTCAAAACTGTATACACAATAGAGGCATCTGATGGTTGAGATAATAGGACTAGGGCAGACCTTTAATAAAAACATTGGCTGCTGCTGTGATTGCTGCTTAAAACTATTTCAAAACCAAGAATAAGTTAAAGAAAATTTACATAACCGAAGTTATTATATATTTCTGAAGTGTCTCTTGATTACAGTTCATATTCTCATAAAGAGTAACTAGTCATGAAGATAGAAGAGACTTTACAAATTCAAGGTAGGTCTTACACACTGGTAATCTGTCAGGCAGATCAATGTCTGATGACAGATAGCCAAAAACTGTCCTTTTGATCTGAAAATCATCTTGTCGATCCTTAGAAAGTCTTATTTAAACAGTAAAGTCATAAATTAATTTGGAAAAATGTACAACATTATAAAGAGATTGCAACTAAGAGAATGACAATAAACAATAATAATAAACAATTGAATGTACAGTAGGATGGAGCGTATGATAAACACTAGACTGATGTGGCATCTGGAAGAAAAACACATACTAATTCCACAGCAAACAGGTTTTAGACAGCACAGATCCACTGAGGACCAGATCACTCTCATAGCCCAGGAAATAGAGGATGCTTACCAGGAGAAAAAACACACAGAAGCGTTTTGGGTGTATTTAGAGAAGGCATTTGACAAGGTGTGGAAAGAGGGACTTAAAGTCAAGCTACGAAGAAGTGAAGTTTGTGGGAAAATGTACAGATGGATCAGCCACTACCTCAAAAACAGAACAGCCAGAGTTCAAGTACAAGGGCAGATGAGCAAAAAGGTGACACTTGAGCAGGGAGTACCCCAAGGGCGAGTACTGTCACCCACACTTTTCCTGGTGTATATAAACAACATCACAGAGAATATACCAAGAAGAGTCCACAGCTCCATGTTTGCAGACGATCTGGCTATGTGGACCTCTGAAAAAAATCTCACCATAGCAAGCAATCGAATGTAGCAGGCCCTAACATCGTTGGAGGAGTGGGCGAACTCATGGCTGGTCAAAATAAATGAGGAAAAAACCACATGCATGATATTCTCGCTTTCAAATAAACCCCAGAACACCAAAATAAGTCTTAACGGCAAATATCTGCGGCCAAACGAAAACCAAAACTACCTGGGAGTCACATTTGATCGGCGCATGACATGGAAAAGTCAGATCGAGAGAAACCGAATGAGAGCCATACAAAGAATGGCAATCATGAGGAAACTTGCTGGCACAAGCTGGGGAGCAGACGAAAGTATACTAAAGAAACTGTACACTGGAAGAGTGAGACCAGTTCTCGAGTATGGCCTTGCGGCATGGACAACAGCAGCAAAGGCGAACTTTGATAAAATTAGCAAACTTCAAAACCAAGCCATGAGAGTTATAACAGGAGGCATGAAGTCAACGCCAATTGTAGAACTTAAAAAGATTACAAATCTGCAATCCATGACCGACAGAAGAGACTGCAGAGCCCAGCAGCAAGCAGAGAAACTCAGAAGACTGACAGACTATCCAATGCATCAGAGACTAAATAGATTTGGAAATGGGAAACTAAAGCGGAGAAACTTTGCAGAAATAGCCAAAGCAAAGATGAGCGAAGACCCTATGAACACATTAACAACACCAAAGCCCATCCCTACTGTACGCAAACCTACCTGCAAGCAGCATATCATTCCGGAGGTGGTAGAAAATATACCAGGTATTGGAATCAAAAACAGCCAGACTGAAAAAAAAAAGAAGAGACATAACCCTGAGGTACATAACGAAAAACTACCCAAGCATGGACTGGACCCATGCATACACCGACGGTTCTGTAACAAACACAACACAGAACGGAGGGGCAGGGGTATTCCTGAGCCTACCAAATGGTAGAAAAATAACACTGTCAGTGGCAACTGGAAAATTCTCAAGCAATTTCAGAGCTGAGGCAGAGGCACCGAGGGCTGCAGTAGAAGCAATGCTGACAGGTGAAAGCAATGAAAGCCAGATAGTCCCTGTTTATGGATGCCCTGGCTGTAGTCACAGCACTAAAAAGCCAGAAAAATACTGAACTTAATGATTTAAGAGCTTTACTCTGTCAACTATGCCAGCAGTCGCACCAAAAAGAGTAGTGGTACAGTGGAGGCAGACAGACTGGCAAAAGAATGTGCAAGACTACCACAACCAGATTCTAGTGTGACCTACGAAGAGTCCAAAAGGCTTATTAGGGCCAGATACATGGCCAAATGGGAAACAGAACATACTGGCTACACAAAAAATGATGCCTATTACCAGTTGAACAGAAGAGAGCAGGTCGTGGTCTTCAGACTCCGCACAGGCCACAACAGACTGAGGTACTACCTATTCAATAAACTGAAGATAGGTGGCACTGACAAATGCACTTGTGGTACCGAGAAAATGACCGCTGAACATCTGCTGCAAAACTGCCCGACATACGAGGACCAGAGAAAGCACATGTGGCCATCACCAGTGGCAACACTAGACAAGCTCTATGGCAGTGTTGACAGCCTCAGGATGACCACTGCTTTTTTCGAAAAAATACAGGTTGACGTTTGACAGCGTAAGAATAAGAAGAAAAGAATGTACAGTAGAAAATTCTTTTAAAACCACAGAAAAACTAATAAAAATTAAGTGATAGATAAAACAGAAGAACTTAAAAACATCACATGTGAGAAGTGTCAACAAAAGCTATAAAACAGAATTAATGTTAGTAAGTCAGTAAGTACTAAACAAATGACATGCATATATTTGATAAATTATTTTAATTTCAGTAAGTACTAAACAAATGACATACATATATTTGATACATTCTTTTAATGTCAGTCAGTATTTAGCAAATGACATATATATATTTGATACATTATTTTAATGTTAGTAAGTACTTAGCAAATGGCATGAATATATTTGGCATCCATCAAAGTTGTCCATCTTTTTGATGTCTGTGAAACTTTGTAATTACTTCCTTAGCATATTATAATCCTTTAATTCTGAGAGTTTTAATGATTGGACAATTAAAAATAACATTCCCGATTGTCTTATCCATAACTAACTGTGATAACATTTTCATATGGACGTCCTTTTTTTGCAGCTTTCGTGTCTATCACATGTATTTTGGGTGAGTGAGAATCTCTAGAAGAATGCAAACTGTCAATTCCTACATTTTCATATGGACGTCCTTTTTTTGCAGCTTTCGTGTCTATCACATGTATTTTGGGTGAGTGAGAATCTCTAGAAGAATGCAAACTGTCAATTCCTACATTTTCATAATCACTAATTTCTGAATACACGTGCAAGTTTTCATCCAAATTTGTAAGTAAAATGTGCCCTCTGGGTGTGTGTATAGGGTCATATCTGGCATCATCTACCATTTTTGAACTTTTAACATCAAGATTTTCTGTGGAAAAATGCAACATCGAAATGTTCAGTTATTTAGATCTTGTAACTAGGTCTGCCAAGCTGTTTGCTCTTCTACAATCAATGTCAAGTAAAAAAATGTGTAAGTATTTTGTAGCTGTGAGTGGAGCTATATAATATGTTAGTGATTGTTGTGCTGCCAAGCAATAACTTTTCTCTCTCTGTGGTGAGTCCTGGGCAAACAAGCAGAACATTGCTGGTCTGTCTGCATGTTGGCCGGTGTGTTTATTTGAACCATACTTGCTCTTAGTTTTGCTGGTCTATGTGCATGTTGGGTCGTGTGTTTATTTAAACCATGCTTGCTCCTAGTTTTGTTATTCTGTCTGTATGTTGGCTGGTATGTTTATTTGAACCATGCTTGCTCCTGCTCATAGTTTTGCTGTTCTGTCTGTATGTTGGCTGGTGTGTTTATTTGAACCATGATATCTCCTAGTTTTGCTAGTCTGTCTGCATGTTGGCTGGTGTGTTTAATAGAGCTGTCTATTAAGGTTTTCTTGTCTGACTCTTCTTTATAGTGCTGTAGCCTGAAGTGTTACTCATTTATACTGTAGGTCCTATATTGGCATCAATTTTGCAAGTAGTTGTTGGTACTTCTCCTGTCCCCACAAACCTGACAGCTTGATTTTAGATTTGATCCAATTTCTTTTGGGTTGTCTTACTTATTAAGGTTTGCAATGGCAAGTCGTAGTTCATAACTGATCTGACGTAACCCACATACAGCTATTTTAGATTCATTTTTATACTTCCCATGTGCTGCTTGCAGGATGTTTGATCAAGTTCAAGCATCTGCTGGTCGTGTCTTTCATTTTGTGCACAAAGAGGTTGAGCAGTAGCTATCAAGCTTGACTCCCAAGGATGGGGCTCATCTCTGGTCAATAGCTGTCCTTCAAATTTTAGTTGACAGGCTTTCTTGTTTTTCTTTTTTACTTCTGATGAAAACTATATTAGGTTTTATGTTTGTTTCTTTGTAGTTTCAAAAGTCTGCAATACACAGCTATTGTGATCATGGATCTATTCAACTTTGCTTTATGCTAGTCTTTTTTAATGTTCTGGTTGTCCATATGAGTAAGTCATCGGCCTACAGCGATTTGGAAACTTTCTACATGTCAGAGAGTTTTTGACAAAATTGAATGCCAATTCTTTACTTTTATTCTCTAACGGCTAATAACATTGCACTGGAGGTGGGGAGGGGGGGGGGGGGGGGTGATTGGTTTGTTCTCCATAGAAAGATACATAAGCTGGAGCTGGAGAGACGCTTCAGCTTCACCGTGTTGTGTTAACACAATGCAGTAGTTTAAACTGGGATGTTGAAATGTCCGTACCAAGCTGACTGGACTGTCCAATAACCTATATGATACAAGTGATGTCAGGAAGACATGCTATTAATGATGAATTAAAGAGACTTGATGTGGACATTGCAGCACTTCAAGAAACTTGGCAAGGAAAAGACTCTAGCGAAGAGAGAGAAAGAGTGTTATGTAGGGTTTGCAGTGAAGAAGTCTTAAATGCACGTGGTTGACCAGGTGAAAATGGTTCAGAGCAACTGCTTACACTCTGTCTACAGACCACCTTAGATCATGTCATCCTTGTCAGTGCATGTACCTTGTGCTCCATGCCTGAAGTCAAAGATCAGTTCTATAAGGATTTATCAGCACTTATTAGAAGTATGCATAGTCAACAACAGTTTGTTCTAACTAACTTAACGTCTTTATACTGGTTTAGAAGACCCTGCAGAGTCTGTATACAACCAGTTACATTTACATCACCTTGCTCTAAAAGATGCGCATCCAGTTTATTCTTAAATGCATTAACTGTCCCTGCCTCCACTACCTCTCCTGGCAATGCATTCCAAGCAAACACCACTCTCTGACTAAAAAAATATTTCCTAATATCTAACCTGGACCTCTCTTTAGTCAGCTTGTAGCTATGCCCTCGTGTTATTGTAAGTGGCTGTATTTTAAAAATCTTGTTAAAGTCTAATTTATCGATTCCTCTGATCATCTTATAAACCTGTATTAAGTCACCACGAATTCTTCTCTGTTCGAGACACTGTAAGCTGGTTTTTCTGAGTCGTTCCTCATAACTGTAATTCTGGAATCCCACTATCATCTTTGTCGCTCTTTTTTGTATTCTTTCTAGCATGTTTATGTCCCCTCTATGATAAGGACTCCACACCTGTAAACAGTACTCCAATCTAGATCTAACTAAAGCTTTATACAGTTTGACGATCACTTCCTTGCTCCTATGTTTAATATTTCTTTTTATCATACCTAACATTGCATTTGCCTTTTTCACTGCAACCTTAACTTGCTCACTCACCTTTCCTGTATGATCTATTATAACCCCTAGGTCCCTTTCCTTATCTATCTTTCTAATATTGTTTTCTCACAATCTGTAATTATGTTCCATATTGGATCTACCCATGTGGATGACTGTACATTTATCTACATTAAACTCCATTTGCCAGATTACAGACCATTCTCGAATTTTATCTAAATCCGACATCAATATATCCACTTCCGCTTTAGATGAGACAATACTGCATAGTTTTGTGTCATGAGCAAATTTTGCAATCATGGATCTCATATCAATGTCCAAATCATTTATATATATCAAGAACAAAATTGGTCCCAAAACCGAGCCCTGTGGCCCACCACTTTTCACTTCACTCCACTCAGAGTACTCCTTATTTATGCCCACCCTCTGCCTTCTTCCCGTTAACCAATTTTCAATCCATTTGGCAACTTCCCCACCTATTCCATGTGATTTTAACTTTCGAAATAATCTTTGATGAGGTACTCTATCAAAGGCCTTTGCAAAGTCTAGATAAATAACATCCACTGGCTCCCCTTTATCTGTCATTTTAGTAACCTTCTCCATGAATTCTAATAGATTTGTTAAGCATGATCTCCTTCTAGTAAACCCATGCTGACTATTTCTAATTAGATTAAATTTGTCTAAATGCATTACAATGTTTTCTTTGATTATTGACTCTAACAATTTACAGACTATGCTCGTTAAACTCACTGGTCTATAATTTGCTGGATCTGATTTTTTGCCTTTTTTGAATAAGGGGATCACTCCTGCATCTTTCCAATTCCGTGGAACAATCCCTTTTGTAAGTGATTGAGAACATAATATAGCCAATGCTTTTGCTAGTTTTGCTACTAGGTGATTTCAGTGCTAGAGTTGGCGCTGGTCAAGATTCATGTTTTTTTAAATGTTTTGGCAATTTTGGAGTAGACAAAATTAAAAAAATGGCCAACTGCTCTTAGAGTTCTGTGTCTGTGTGATCAATGCATATTTTCAGACAACATTTCAACATAAGGTAGCATGGATGCATCCACAATCAAAGCACTGGCATTAGCTGAATATGATTCTTGTCAAAAGTTCTCTGCTCAAGAATATGCTCCTCATGCGCTCCTACCATAGTGCAATCTGTGACATCAATCATTTATTAATTTTGCTGTAAAATCAGATTGCAGCCAAGGAAATTTCACTACACCAGAAACCAAGGTACGCCAAGCATCGAAGCATGTAAAATGTAAGACGCTATTGATCAAGAGATTTAACAATGCTTTTGAGGAAACGCAATATCCCGTATCGTAACACCACTGTTACAGAGACCTGAAGACGTCTCCAAAACGGCATCCACATCACTGCACTTGCTATCTTCAGAAGAAGAACTGCTAAATCAGATGACTGGTTTGCAGAGAAAGTGAAGGATGTGACACCTGTCAATGAGGCCAATCATGCTGTTCTGATTAAATGTAAGCACCTTCCAAATACAGGTTCACACATACCTTCAAGTCTGCCAAAAGTCATGTTTAACAAACATTTCAACATTAGGTACTGGCTACAGCTCAGTGAATGCATCCAGAATGCAGCACAAACAAGGAACATCAAACAAATATATGATGGTGTAAAGAAAGCTATTGGTCCCATCAGTAGGAAAACAGCACACCTCAAAATCATCACTAGCTTGAAAATAACAGACAAAGAAAAGCAGATGGAGTGATGGGTCAAGCATATCCTGAGCTCTACCAATGTGATAATACCATCACTCTCACAGCCCTTGATGCTGTCAAAAGCTATTCCAGTATAGACAAGCTGCGCGTTAAACCATCTCCAGAAGAACAATAAAACCATTTACAGATTGGCTCAGGGCAGAGCACCAGGCAGTGATGAGATATTACCACCTTATCTGATCAAGGGTGCACAGTTGTAACCACTGTATATGATGTTAAGCAGTGCTGGAAAGAAACCATGATACCTCAAGGTATGAGAGATGCACAGATTGTAACATTTTATAAAAATAAAGGCGATAGAAGTGACTAATAACTCTCTGCTCAGTGTTGCAGGCAATGTCTTCATCACAGTAATCTTATTCAGGTCTGGAAGATCAATGATTGACATGATTATTGTTTTTCTGCAACTTCAAGAAAAGTCATGCGAGTGAGCACAATCAGATTTTTTACATCGTCTTCATTGACCTGACAAAGCACTTTTAGCCTGACCTTTCCCTATGTGACCTGCTTGACTAGGTTGAACCTACCAGGATCATAAAACTCCTGCCAACATAGCTCCCAGGATCATCCAAGCACTCAAGCTGTCCTACTACCGTAACATAATGCACACTGGACAGCATTTTATATATAATAAAGCTCTCCATGTTTTTACAATAATTTACCTTTTGTAAAAATGAAGATACACACTCATCTGCTGACATTGGCTATCTATTTTTATCCTCATTATCATCTTTCCTTCTTAAATATATACCATATAACACACATTTAATTATTCACATTTGTGACCAGTTGTTGATATCAGTATGTATAGGTTAAGCCTACTTAATAAGCTAGCAAGTACCAGGTGAAGAGCAAATGAACAAACGCATACAAAGATTTATAACAGTGTAATAAGACTACAACCGGAGGTCGGCTCAACAGCAATTCTGATTGCCGCCAGGTAGTCATCCTCTTACCTACAGTATTTGTTGTGGAAGCCCTTAAGGGTGGTTGTTGTTTGCGAATTCCCACAATGAGTATGTTACTATTTTTGTTCACTCTGAAAAGGGTGTTAAGTGGTGGGTTGCAATAGCCTTCCTCACATTCCAAGCGTGCTGATGAAGGTGGACCAGGGTCCTCCAGGAGATTGTGCTATGCTTGGCTTCATCTGTGTGTTGCTCACTACAACAGGGATCATGTCGATCCCTCACCTGGTTAGCCAGGCTGTATGAAAACAGCCCGTTTCCGGGAAGGGCTACGGGGAAGCCAAGGTGAGAGTCTTGTGCAGTATGTTTTACCAGAACCTGACTAACATGTCTGATCAGTATGTTTTACCTGAACCTGACTAACATGTCTGATCAGTATGTTTTACCTGAACCTGACTAACATGTCTGATCAGTATGTTTTGCCTGAACCTGACTAACATGTCTGATCAGTATGTTTTGCCCGAACCTGACTAACATGTCTGATCAGTATGTTTTACCTGAACCTGACTAACATGTCTGATCAGTATGTTTTGCCCGAACCTGACTAACATGTCTGATCAGTATGTTTTACCTGAACCTGACTAACATGTCTGATCAGTATGTTTTACCTGAACCTGACTAACATGTCTGATCAGTATGTTTTGCCCGAACCTGACTAACATGTCTGATCAGTATGTTTTACCTGAACCTGACTAACATGTCTGATCAGTATGTTTTGCCCGAACCTGACTAACATGTCTGATCAGTATGTTTTACCTGAACCTGACTAACATGTCTGATCAGTATGTTTTACCTGAACCTGACTAACATGTCTGATCAGTATGTTTTGCCCGAACCTGACTAACATGTCTGATCAGTATGTTTTACCTGAACCTGACTAACATGTCTGATCAGTATGTTTTGCCCGAACCTGACTAACATGTCTGATCAGTATGTTTTACCTGAACCTGACTAACATGTCTGATCAGTATGTTTTACCTGAACCTGACTAACATGTCTGATCAGTATGTTTTGCCCGAACCTGACTAACATGTCTGATCAGTATGTTTTACCTGAACCTGACTAACATGTCTGATCAGTATGTTTTGCCCGAACCTGACTAACATGTCTGATCAGTATGTTTTACCTGAACCTGACTAACATGTCTGATCAGTATGTTTTGCCCGAACCTGACTAACATGTCTGATCAGTATGTTTTACCTGAACCTGACTAACATGTCTGATCAGTATGTTTTACCTGAACCTGACTAACATGTCTGATCAGTATGTTTTGCCCGAACCTGACTAACATGTCTGATCAGTATGTTTTACCTGAACCTGACTAACATGTCTGATCAGTATGTTTTGCCTGACAAGAAGTTACTCTTCCTTCCCCTCAAGGGTGGTAAACTTCCACATTTGAGGTTTGAACTAGGTAGGGCAGCTGCCAGCAAATGAATGTTACTTCAGTGGTTCCCATCCCATTGTGATGTACCCAGGAATGAAAAGGCAGACAGGCTTGCAAAAAATGGAAGGTGAATGTGAACAAAAAAACAGTGAAATTACATACTTTGAGAAAAAGAAAGCTTTTCAGGTTGTCAAAATAGACCAGGACGAACCTGATGACGACCACAATACTCTTGACTCGCAAGGACAGATCACCATTCTCACCCTAGGATAGGGCATAACAAACTACATAAACACATGTAAAGGTTTTGTCTTGTCTGCTTCGTCAGTGTGCATGTTTAGACTGTATGAACAAACTGCAGAGCATGTTCTAGAAGACTGCCCTCGGTATAGCCAGTTGAGGAATAACTCAACACTAAACTTAAAGTTGTACGGAGCTAGAGAAGAGCTCCAGGCATGGTTGAGTTCATCACAGGAACTTGGCTGGCAATGTAAAAAACCAACAAGGAATAGAAGAAGAAGAAGATCACATAGATTTGGCAATTCATATTTTGTGCTTCTTGCCATGGTGGTAAACTCTTAGAGACTATTTGATTTTCCATCACCTAATGTTCCTCATGCCCATCTGCCTGCAGCCATTTGATCCAATATTGTTTTAGAAGGAGGTTGGATTAAAACTGTTGTACTCACCTCTCCTTTGTTCTGCATCGCTCTTTCTCTTCAATGCTGCCTTTCTGCGCATGATAATTATAACGGCACAAACAACAGTAATCAGTGCCAGCCCACCAATAACCCCCCCAACTATAGCACCCACCGGGACATCAACTTCAGCTGCTGAATAAAAGATATTTATTAAAATAATTGCATCAGTCTGGTCAGATTGAAATCCTAAATGTCATGTACAAGTGTAACATTGAGGTTTAGAGCTATTTAAAAATGCAGAGTTTATTCTGATGAAGCACATATAATTGAACAAAGGAAGAATAGAGCTGTTCAAGAAAATAACACATCTAAAATTCTATGAAATGTATTATAAGGCATTTCTGCTGAAGAAACTTGAGCCTTAAACATAATGATCCTCACTTGCAATAATGTCTGTCAAGTAAGAAGTTATGGTCAAACACTTGACAAAGAATATGAACTCTTGCTCACACTTTTTCGTTCCTGCAGGAATTATTGAAAGTCTAAATACGTTTCCAATTTCCCAACTCAAACTTATTCTTCATGGCATCCCCATGGTTGTAGATGTTGCATGGTCCTGAACAACGTCCTGTCTCTTGTCTTGTTTATCATTTCTGTTGCTAACTTTATTTGTAATAATGATGTTGACTGTCCAACACCTTCTATTTTTGCTGTCCTAGATTTGTTGTTAAAAAAGAATGTGCCCACTACAATGTATGCACTAACCTCTCACTTCTCTTAATGAACACACGAAAGAAGATTAATTCTGGTTTTATGACTACAACATAGCCTATATAATATTTCACATCAATGACCAAATGAATAGTGACTAACATCTTGCCTGAAAGCATACTTCTTCTTCTTCTTCTGCGTACACAGTCAGACAGCAACCATTATTTTTTCGAAAAAAGCGGCGGTCGTCCTGAGACTCTCGCCACTACCATAGAGCTTGTCTTGCAGTTCCACTGGCAATGGCCACATCTGCTCTCTCTGATCCCCGTATGTCGGGCAGTTCTGCAGCAGATGTTCAGTTGTCATTTTACCAGTACCGCACGGGCATTCGTCGGTACACCCTATCTTCAATTTGTTGAATAGGTGGTACCTCAGTCTATTGTGGCCAGTGCGAAGTCTGAAGACAACGACCTGCTCTCTTCGGTTCAACTGGTAATAGGCATCGTTTTTGGTGTAACCAGTATGTTCGGTTTCCCATTTGGTAATGTACCTGGCTTTGATAAGCCGTTTTGACTCTTCGTACGTCATACTGGTATCTGTTTGTGGTAGCCTTGCACCTTCTTTTGCCAGTCTGTCTGCCTCCTCGTTGCCTTGGATGTTGCAGTGTGACGGAACCCACTGTACCACTACCCTTTTTGGTGCGGACAGCTGGCACAGTTTGCAGAGTGCTGCTCTTAAGTCATTAAGCTCAGTGTTTTTCTGGCTTTTTAGCGCTGTGACTACGGCGAGAGCATCTGTCAGCAAGACTATGTGGCTCTCATTTTCACTGTGTGTTGCCATTTCTTCCACTGCCGCCCTCAGTGCCTCTGCCTCCGCTCTGAAATTGCTTGTGTACTTACCAGTAGCGAATGACAGTGTTATTTTTCTGCCATTTGGTAGGTTCAGGAATGCTCCTGCCCCTCCGTTCTGTGTAGTGTTTGTTACAGAACCGTCGGTGTATGCATGGGTCCAGTCCATGCTTGGGTAGCTTTTCGTTATGAAGCTTAGGGTAGTGTCTCTCCTTTCTTTTTCGGTCTGGCAGTTTTTGTTTGCAATACCTGGTATATTTTCTACCACCTCTGGAAATATATCCTGCCTCCAAGTAGGTTTTCGTACAGTAGTGATGGGTTTTGGTGTTGTTAGTGCGTTTATGGGATCTTCGTGCATCTTTGCTTTGGCTATTTCTGCAAAGTTTCTCCGCTTTAGTTTCCCAGTTCCCAAATTGTTTAGCCTCTGGTACATTGGATGGTCCGTCAGTCTTCGGAGTTTCTCTGACTGCAGCTGGGCTCTGCAGTCTCTTCTGTCGGTCATGGATTGCAGTTTTGTAATCTTTTCAAGTTCTACAATTGGCGTTGACTTCATGCCACCTGTTATGATTCTCATAGCTTGGTTTTGAAGTTTGTTAACTTTATCGAAGTTCGCCTTCGCTGCTGTTGTCCATGCCGCGATGCCATACTCGAGAACTGGTCTCACTCTTCCAGTGTACAGTTTCTTTAGTATGCCTTCGTCTGCTCCCCAGCTTGTGCCAGCAAGTTTCCTCATGATCGCCATTCTTTCTCTGGCTTTCATTCGGTTTCTCTCAATCTGACTTTTCCATGTCATGCGCCGATCAAATGTGACTCCCAGATAAGTTGGGTTGTCGTTTGGCTGCAGGATTTTGCCATTTAGGCTTAATTTGGTACTTTGGGGTTTTAATGAGAGCGAGAATATTGTGCACGTGGTTTTCTCCTCGTTTATTTTGACCAGCCATGAGTTCGCCCACTCTTCCAGCGATGTTAGGGCCGTTTGCATCCGATTTCTTGCTATGGTGAGATTCTTTTCAGAGGTCCACATAGCCAGATCGTCTGCAAACATTGAGCTATGGACTCTTCTTGGTATATTCTCTGTAATATCGTTTATATATACCAGGAAGAGTGTGGGGGACAGTACTCCCCCTTGGGGTACTCCCTGCTCGAGTGTCACCTTTTTGCTCATCTGCCCTTGTACTTGGACTCTGGCCGTTCTTTGTTTGAGGTAGTGGTTGATCCACTTGTACATCTTCCCACAAACATCACTTCTTCTTAACTTGACTCTAAGTCCGTCCTTCCAGACTTTGTCAAATGCCTTTTCCAGATCCACCCAAACAGCTACTGTGTGTTCCTGAAAGCATACAAACTGTATCAAACATTATAATAAGGTGTTCAATATACTTTCCTGACAAAGAAGTGGCAGTAACCTAGGAATCTTTGTTTTATAATAGATCATACGTGTAAGGTGTGAGAGCAAGTCCCGGTGGCTGTAAAAAAGGCTAATGTAATGCTGGGTATGATTAAAAGAAACATTACAGATCGAAGCAAGGAAGTGATAGTCAAACTATATAAATCATTGGGAAGACCTAAATTGGAGTACTGTATTCAGGTGTGGAGTCCTTATCACAGAGTGGATATAGACATGATAGAAAGGGTACAATGAAGAGTTCCAAAAATGATCCTGGGATTCCAGAATTATAGTATGAGGAGAGACTTAGAAAAAACTGGTCTGCAGTGTCTAGAAAAGAGAAGAATTCAAGGGGACTTAATACAGGTTTATAAATTAATCAATGGAAAGGATAAATTGGACTATAAAATTTTTCAAAGTTCAACCGACTACAAGAACAAGAGGGCATAACTTCAAATTATTTAAAGGCAGGTCCTGATTGGATATTAAGAAACATTTTTTTCAGTCAGAGAGTGGTGAATGCTTGGAATCATGCATTGCCACAGGATGTGGTGGAGGTAGGGTCAGTTAATGCATTCAAGAATAGATTAGATGATCACAGCCACTTTTAAAGTGGAGTAAACTGGTTGTATACAGACTCTGTAGAGGGACTCAGGGAGCCGCATAGTGCAGTGGTTAGCGAGCTGGCTTCGCACCTGAGTTCATTCCCCAGTTAAGGCGGAAATGTACCGCAACGGCTCCCGGGTCGACCCAGCCTTAAATGGGTGCCGGTTCAGTCTGGGAAGTAAAAGCGGCGAGGGAGAGGAGATGGCTACCGCCCTCATATAGCCGAGCCTTTGAAATGTGAGATCGCTAACATCTCACACCCATACGGCAGTAATGCTATGGGTTACTTTACTTTTTTTAGAGTCTTCTAAACCAATATAATGCAGTTAAGTTGAGTTAAGAAATTGTAGATAACTCAAAACATAAATAGTTGCCAAACCTAACCTTTAAACTGGATGATTAACTTATATTATATTGGTATTCTGGCATCATTTGGCACATGCTGGTACTTACAAATATATATGATGAAACAAAGACACTAATAAATAGCTTATTATGAAATGTAAACATCGCCATAGAGTCTTCTAAACCAGTATAAAGACGTTGAGTTAAGTGTAGTTAACATGCATTGAAATGAATACAGCTATGAGATGGTATTCATATAGAAGTCATGAACTAGAGTTGTGGCACTTTATGAAGTGAGGTGTAGTTAGTTTGTTGATGCCCTTAAAGATGTCGTCAGACATGACTGCCACTATCAAAGAAGATGAGATGGTACATCCTTGTGCATATATAATAAGCAATTAGAACTAGTTAGCACAGACTAGATACCTGGTAATAAATATATATTTCAACTATGGCATCTAGCCAATTAAAATCAGTGAGTCCTGCCAATATATACGGGCATTTGACATTCCCTTACATCTACCACATAAATTGTAGCAAATAGAAACTCTCAAACCACAGATGTAAACAATGACAAAGTTAAAAATGATAAGCTACTTTCCAGTCAAGCGATCTGGGTTCTGTCTCCGGTTGGTGCAATATTTTTTCTGACCTAAAACAAAAAAAGCTCCCGGGGGGGTCAACCCATCCTAAAAAGTTGGGTACCAAAACAATCTGGGCAGTAAAAAGGTGACTGAAGGGATGCTGACCACATCACCCCTAGTACACTATTGATCAGGATAATATGGGTTATATTCCTAGTATGTCACAGAGGCATGTAAACAGGATCTTCACTTTTTTTTTTCTGTAACAACTAAATACGGTGCTAAAATACTTGGCCTCATAATTTTAATGTCACCATTTAGTCACAAATATCCTGATTTCTTTCATACCCCGTACAACTTAATTTGTGTATCTCTCAAATGGATTGATAAGACTAATGCTATCATTTCACTACTTTCATGGAGCTGACAGATTTGGAGAACATGTTTTACTGTTTGTTTTTTGCATCACTCACTTTTACAAGCATGCTAAAATATTTTATAATAATTCTGTATTATTGTGATATTTTAAAATTACTTGATTATGTCAGTGGCTTCAAGTACATTGCAATAATGTCTGGACATGTCAATGACTTTATGAGATTATTTGCTGTTGGATAATATCGTTTACCAATTGTTTTTGTTAATTCCCACATCTATTATTATATTATATTATATATTATTTATATTTATATTTATCCAATTTTCGGAGTCGTAAAGCAGGACTGGGACCATGCAGTAATGGTAAATGTGGATTTTTGTCCCAAACAAGATTTTGCCATTACTCCACACACGCCGGAGGTCGTGCATAGCAGACTCAGCTAGTTCGATCTACCTTGACATTTCAAGGTAGCTGCGCCCATCAGATGATATCATGCTACCACCAAGGAAGATGAATTAGTTGAAGCCTTTCGCAGTGTCACCTTGAGTTTGAATACCCTGGGGTGCTGTGTCGAAAATGAATTCTGAACTTTGGTCTTGGCCCAGGATATAGACAATCCTAGGAAGGACGTTTCACTGTCTAACATTTCCAAAGAACTTACAGTCTAAACATAAACAAACCACATCTGTTTCCTGATCTCAACTATTTATTTATCAATGCCAAAATAGAATGGAATAAATTTAACATTTTAAAATATTAGGGCTCGTCCAGGATTTGAACTTTACCTTCTTGTACCAAAAGATAGAATCACATGACTCAATCAGCCAATCAAATTACTAATATCAACATTTTGACATAAAAGGTTTTATAATCGACAGACAAAAACAACTAAACGGAAACCACCAACTCAATCAAGTGTATTTGGTTAGTTTAGTTAAAATCTTCTGTTGTCCATGATTAATTCTGCCTAGTCTATCTATTGTGATGTTATTTTGTCTGCTTTTTAAAATATTTGTTGAGCTGTTATTCTGTTTAATTAGTTTTATCATCTTGGTGGGCTGCTTTAGTCTGCCTAGTATTGTTGTTTAGTCTGTATTTCTGTTGTACTGCTATTTTGTCTGCCTAGACCGGTGAGTTTAACGAGCATAGTCTGTAAATTGTTTGAGTCAATAATCAAAGAAAACATTGTAATGCATTTAGACAAATTTAATCTAATTAGAAATAGTCAGCATGGGTTTACTAGACGGAGATCATGCTTAACAAATCTATTAGAATTCATGGAGAAGGTTTCTAAAATGATAGATAAAGGGGAGCCAGTGGACTTTATTGATCTAGATTTTGCAAAGGCCTTTGATAGAGTACCTCATCAAAGATTATTTCGAAAGTTAAAATCACATGGAATAGGTGTGGAAGTTGCCAAATGGATTGAACATTTTTTAACGGGAAGAAGGCAGAGGGTGGGCATAAATAAGGAGTACTCTGAGTGGAGTGAAGTGAAAAGTGGTGGGCCACAGGGCTCGGTTTTGGGACCAATTTTGTTCTTGATATATATAAATGATTTGGACATTGATATGGGATCCATGATTGCAAAATTTGCTCATGACACAAAACTATGCAGTAGTGTTTCATCTAAAGCAGAAGTGGATATTTTGAGGTCGGATTTTGATAAAATTTGAGAATGGTCTGTAAGCTGGCAAATGGAGTTTAATGTAGATAAATGTACAGTCATCCACATGGGTAGATCCAATATGGAACATAATAACAGAATGGGAGAGAACAATATTAGAAAGATAGATAAGGAAAGGGACCTTGTGGTTATAATAGACCATACAGGAAAGGTGAGTGAGCAAGTTAAGGTTGCAGTGAAAAAGGCAAATGCAATGTTAGGTATGATAAAAAGAAATATTAAACATAGAAGCAAGGAAGTGATAGTCAAACTGTATAAAGCTTTAGTTAGACCTAGATTGGAGTACTGTGTATAGGTGTGGAGTCCTTATCATAGAGAGGATATAAACATGCTGGAAAGAATACAAAAAAAGAGAGACGAAGATGATAGTGGGATTCCAGAATTACATTTATGAGGAAAGACTCAGAAAAACCAACCTACAGTGTCTCGAAGAGAGAAGAATTCGTGGTGACTTAATACAGGTTTATAAGATGATCAGAGGAATGGATAAATTAGACTATAACAAGTTTTTTAAAATACAGCCACCTACAATAACACGAGGGCATAGCTACAAGCTGACTAAAAAGAGGTCCAGATTAGATATTAGGAATTATGTTTTTAGTCAGAGAGTGGTGTCTGCTTGGAAAGCATTGCCAGGGGAGATAGTGGAGGCAGGGATAATTAATGCATTTAAGAATAAATTGGATGCGCATAGCTTTTAGGGCATGGTGATGTAAATGTAACTGGTTGTATACAGACTCTGCAGGGTCTTCTAAATCAGCATAAAGACATTAAGTTAAGTTAATGTGGTGGTTTAGTCTGTATTTCTGTTGTACTGCTATTTTGTCTGCCTAGTATTATGTTCAGTTCTCTACCTCAGCTACTTCACCTGTTCTAACTCAAATTGGAGTAATTCACCTATTTACCACTGAGTAATCACAGCAGAAATCGAACGAGAAAAATAGGAGCATGACCCAAGGCACCCAATGTTTGGACATCAGGTACAAAACACAAGATTCAAATCCAGACATGAGGGGACGGCGTGACCTAGTGATTAAGTGGCACGGCTCACAAGCCAAAGGTGCTGGGTTCGATCCCCATCGCAGCACCGGCCGTTACCCCGGGGAAACAAACCCTTAGAAAATGCAGGAGGAAGCAGACCCTTACATAAAATGCATGCTGAAGTCAGATGAACTGGGCCAACAGGCGCAAAATAAAAACCACAGTGCAACGCACACCGCCTTGGGGATTAGAGAAATAAGGCGAACGCCCCAAAAAAAAAAACCCAAAAAATCCAGACATAGCTTTCTAAAAACAACAAACCCCATACAAACAAACCCTGAAAATCACTGCATCGAGAGGTGGCACAAATTGGTGCAGGCCCTAGAGATGGAACTTTAGAAGGAACCTGCTCCTGGACATCATCTACCATACACAACATGGAAGACGCTGTACAGATACCAAACTGGTGTATCACGGTGCAAGAGGAATATGAATCGATGGGGATACACAGATAATGACACACGTGATTGCGGCGCAATACAGGACCCAGACCACCTAATGACCTGCCCCAACCTCCAGGAAACATGCAAAAGGCGTGACATGCTGGAGGCAAATGACAAGGCTTCATGTTGCTGAATGCAAGATATATAACGTGGTTTTTGGACACAAAAACTGAAACTGCAACCAATTAGTAAACCAGATATTAATGGTATGAAAATTTAAAGATACGATGCTTCATTTAAAGATATTTAAGACATAAAAGAGAGAGGATTGAAGGAAAGTTATGTTTGGTTTAAGGTTATTGAAAGTATAAAACAGAAAATACTGAAAGAAAAGTTATGTTTGATTTCTGTTTCTAAGAATTAATGTCACTGCACTCTGGGGATAACCATAGGTGCTCAGTCTCTCTCAGCAAATGGTGAAGGTTATGGATGCTGATGGTCCCTGTAGCTCGTTAGTTGTACACTCTCTTGCTCAGTCCTCTCATGTGCCCTACTCTGCTCAAAGCTCGTTTAATGTCAAAGCTTTGCAGCCTGGAGATTGTTGCTTCATCTATTACAGTGTCCTCATCTAACAGATGATCATTGATTGATTTCAAAATAGCATTCCTATCCATTACTAACGTGTCCATAATGGGAGCTTGTGATGACAAGATGTCAGATCTTTCGTTGCCCTAAACCCCAGCATGACCAGGACAGTAGATCCATGTCAACCCCTGGAAGTTTGAGGCCTCAACAGCTGCTATCCACTCATACCTAAGCCATCCCTTCTGTACTTTCTGAAGTACAGATTGTGCATCTGTCACGATTACTGCCCTTGTTAAAGAAGTCTCAGATATCCACCTCAGTGTTAAGGTCACTGCTTCCAACTTCATTCTCAAACTGAAGGTTGTTGACATTTATACCCTACTGCACTCGGCAACGACCTGTCCTCTCACTCTAGCTGAGAAGCCCCAGCCTGATGTCCCACTGTACTGCACTGATCCATCAGTATATATGACGGCATCACTATGCTTCATGTTCTCCTTTAACAGCTGATTCACCTCGTGCTCTGCTCTCTCGTTGCTCCATTCCCTGCATTCCTTGCGTAAGGTTATGATGACTCTCTGGTACTCTATCATTCTATCACCAATGTAGACCCATTCTTCCTCTTTGGTTATCATTTTCGCTGGGGTGACATATCCAATCGTTTACTCTGCCTATGCCATCCATGACACCCCTTTCTTGATTCTTGATCCCTTGATGTCTGAAATATTACTGTACAGAGGGTGTTGCGTGTCTGTGGTAACACGCATATAGGCTTTGACTTTTGCCAGTTTATCTTTGGATGTCACAGATAAAAATCCCAATATGTACCACATCATTACAATCGTGGTATCTCTAGTGCAGCCTAGAACTAGTCGCATACCTTTATTCTGGATGCATTCCAACCTTTTACACTGTGTGCTTGATAGTGTGAGGATACCCAGTCTGTAATTGATAACCGACAACACAACCTGATACAATAGGATGAACAGGAGGCGCTGTTCCAAGTTGGCTGCAGCCATAGTCTTAATTAAGGATATTAAAGGTATAAAAGAGAGAAGATTGAAGGAAAGTTATATTTGATTTATCGATATTGAAGGTATAAAAGAGAGAAGATTGAAAAAAAAGTTGATTGATTTAAGGATTTTGAAGATGTAAAAAAGAAAAGATTGAAGGAAAGTAATGTTTGATTTAAGAATATTAAAGACATTGAACAGACAATTGAAATAAAGTTATGTTTGGTTTAAGGATACTTAAGGTATAAAACATAGAACGCTGAAAGAACGTTATGAATGATTTCAAAATAAATAAACAGTAAAGTTTAATAGTAGATGAAGGTGTATATAAGTAAAGACTCAGTGATTGCATTAGGAAATAAACAAAATAAAATACATTGCAGTCACATGGTTTTCATCAGGGACAAAGAACAAATAGAAACAACTAATGAATCCCAACAAAAACAAAGACAATGTAAATGATGATACAATGGGGCTTTAGTTGGCAGCCATTACCTATAAAGTGATGAGGACGTGTGAATCATAGTATGTCAGTTATGAAATAGGTAGACCAAGCAAGCAATGATAAATATTATTATGCACAAAATGAATACAAATGGAAAAAGTACACACGTATGTACACACACATAAACACAAATATATATAGTTCATGAAATAATGAGTACGTAAACTAATACACACCAATACATGCATATAAATAGACAGACACATACATTACAAAAAAATATGTGTGTGCAGATATAGAAATAGACAAAAATGAGTAGATAAACAAAATAAAGGAGAAAGATACACACAAATTTGGAAGAAAAATGGGGCAAAGGAAAGATAGTGAAAAAGATGATTGTACAAGGGAGCAACGCAAAGGTATGAAATATGTTAATACCATGAGAATGAAAACAGCCCAGATGAAGATCAACATGTTCTTCTCTCGAATTGATCTCTATCATTAGAGGAGGAAAGAATACCCATGACTCTAATGCCATTCTTCCTTTACATCATGCTCAGAACCATTCAAATGGTTTGCAACCGGGGAAGTTCCCATTTTTTGTGTGATTTAATTGAAGTGTTGCCAATAGCTCACACAACTCTATCCTATTGTCTGCTTGACCAACATATTGATTAAAAAATACAAGACCATCTTCAAGGGAGTCCCTGTAGAATCATGAACAGGGGGGCTAATCTGACTTGTAATCTCATTCATCTACATGTACCAGAATTTCTAGAGGGTATTATCATTACTGACCCCTGCTATAAATTCTTCCTTCCTCATGCTTTTTTCTATTCTCTTGCTAAGACTTTAAAACAATGGTGGCTCTACATTTTTCCTCATTTCTCCCATCAACCTCGTCAATATCAATAAGCTGTCTCTTTGTTGCTTTCCATGACTTGTTTGTTACTTACCTCTTATCTTTCCATGCCTATTCTATTGTTTAATTCTACCATGATGGATAGACAAAAAGAGGTTCTAGTGGTCATGTGCCTGGCAGTCTGGCAAAGTTTAAGAAAGGCATTGACTGATTTTATAATTTTAAAGGTTTAAACTGAAATAATTGAAAGAGAGTTATAACTGAATTAAGGATATGAAAGGTATAAAACAGAGAATATTGGTTGGAATAAAAGGGATGTTTGATTTTAGAATATTAACTTTTAGAATCCGGCTTACCTAAGTTAAATGTTGGTTGTTGGCAATCGTTACTATTACTGGCTATGCTGTCAATGAGTTAATGTACTTTGAGACTAATACACCTTACAGCTCATAAGTAGATGTCAATAGCCAGCAAGTCATAAAAGCATTTGTCACATTGCTACAACCGTGTGGGAAAAGGTATCACATCGTTGCTGATTGCTATTACACAAGAATGCCAATGCTTCAGTATCTAAATGGCAAAATCAGTGGTTCACAGTACCGTCAAAATAAAAAGGTGACAGATTTCTAAATAGCTCAAAATTGCACAGGTGAAGCATCTAGAAATGAAGTGGCATACAGAGCAGGAAAAAACATTTGCGTGTGTAATGTTTAAGGACAAAAAGGCAAACAAACCATAAATTCTTGTTTCGAGCAGCACCAGAGTAGAGACCAAATAAATCACTAATTATTTCAGTAAAATAAAAAACAAAACCACTGATGAATGTTGTCTTCAATGAACGCATGAATGGGTGTGACAGAGTGGGCCAATGTGTCATTGCTTAGGGCAAGCGCATGAGCTGCAGTGGTCAGCGACCCATAGCTGACTGCTAGCATCAGGGCCAGCGAACCAGAGCTGCCAAGACACTTCTACACCTCCACGCGGTGATCCTGGATAACAGGCTGCAACAGAGCAGACTGACTAAAGAGAAGGGATCAAAGAGGGAATGCTAACCCGATACTCAAAAACTGCTTGCTGAAGTCAGATGTGTTGGAACAAAAGGTGCAAATATCGCAGTCAAGCTGTAAACTACGACATAACGCATTCGGTTCTCTGGACTACAATCTGCTACTTAAGCCCTTTCAGGGTTTGGTAGCAGGAGATTGAGAATGAATGAAGCCAAGCCAAGCCATTACTTAGGGCACATTTAGTAGAAGGACAAGAAAGTTGTGTATACAATTTTGTTTTGGGTGGTTTCAATATGCTAAAGGTATAAAACAGAGAAGATTGGATAGAGGAAATTGATGTTTGATTAAGGATGTTAATGGTATAAAACAGAGAAGATTGGATAGAGGAAATTGATGTTTGATTAAGGATGTTAATGGTATAAAACAGAGAAGATTGGATAGAGGAAATTGATGTTTGATTAAGGATGTTAATGGTATAAAACAGAGAAGATTGGATAGAGGAAATTGATGTTTGATTAAGGATGTTAATGGTATAAAACAGAGAAGATTGGATAGAGGAAATTGATGTTTGATTAAGGATGTTAATGGTATAAAACAGAGAAGACTGAAAGAAAGTGATAGAAGAATACTTTAAGTCTTCAATTTTCAACTTTAGAACAAGAAATTACCCTTTGGTTTGATGGTCAGTGTGACAGACTCTCCAAAGTCTCCTGTATAGTTGCTATTTACAGTCATAACCTGGGGACAATGGGATGTTTTAAAAATATTATATACAACTGATCACAAACATTAACAGCTTGCACACAAGATAATATAAATAGTACTGGTGGATACGTATCATACAACTGTAAGATCTCAACATGGTTTTATTCTTCATCTTTGCGTTCTGTTTCGTATGCTCGTTTTATGCCACCAGATGGGTCGCCTCCATGAAGTGACACGTCAGTCGCAGGTCCTCAATGTTTCCCCACAGTTTGTCTTGTATGTTTCTCTCCTCGGGCCAGGTCTTCTCACAGAAGCCTTAATGCAGTGGACATGTTTACAGGATGTGTTCTGGAGTCTGGGGTCCTCTCTGACATATGCATTGTGCAGTCTGTGCTGCTTTCATTTTATGGATGTGTGCATTTAGTCTGCAATGACCTGTTCTGACACAGAAAATTGTGGTGTACTGTTTCCTATTCAGTCTATTGATTGGGTCCTGTGGGTATTTGCTGTTTGTTCTCTCTATCTACAGTTGTTTACATTTATTTTGGAAGTGTGCCCTGGCTTCTGGCAGTGACACTGGCTAGGTGAATTGTTCTCTTTGTCTTCCCTCACTGATCAGTCTGTCCACCCATTCATGTCCAGGTATGTTGCAGTGAGCTGGAATCCACTGTAGGGTGGTTTTACTGTGGTTTGAAAAATGTGTGGTTTTATTCTTAAAAATCACTTTATTATCATTTACTTTTTAATGTGTTAATTTGTTGCTGCAATTCTAATTATTGCTCTAAGCTTGTCATTTTATATTATGCATCTTTTTTTAGACTTAGTTGTTTTCGAAATGCACCTCTTTTTATATTTATTTGATTTTTCAAGATTATTCTTCAACTAGTTAAGCACCAATTTCTTGGAGTAAATCAGGCAAGTGTAAGGTATGGCCCACTGGTGACATTCAGCTGCACTCCAATTTTATATGGCTAGCAAGGAAACACAGAAACTCATTGAAGAAAGGCAACAATTAAAACAAATGGGAAGTAAGGGGACCAGCACAGCATATAAAAACTGTGCAAGAAAAGTTGGAAGAGAAATAAGAAAAGATAAAGGAAGATACATAGTGGAAACATGTAAGGATATAGAAAACCTACAGCAACAATGCAAAGAAAGAGATGCATTCAAAGCAATAAGAACACTGACAAGGGAATTCCGTCCGGTGTTTCACATGTCATAAATGACAAAGAGGATAACACATTAACAGAAACAAAAGACATACTGAATAGATGGAGAGAGTACTGCAGAACCATGTATGGAGATAGCACAAAGCGCTCAGTTACAATCCTACCAAAGGATGAGAAAGAACCTGAACCAATATTGGAAGACGTACGCTCTGCAATTAAAACCCTGAAAAAGGGAAAGTCCCCAGGATGCGATGATATCCAAGCAAAGCTAATACAAGCAGGAGGGGAGGCAAGTGCTCGAGTCTATCACAAGCTGTGTAAACAGATATGGCACAGTGCAGAGTGGCCAGAAGCATGGAAGAAATCAATTTTTATTCCCCTCCTCTAAAAAAGCAACCTGAAGCTGTGCACAAACTACCGAACTATCGTGCTGATCAGCCACGCTAGCAAGATACTCTTGTGAATCCTATTAAGAAGGATAGAGAAAAGGTTTGAATATGAAATTCATGTAGTCCAGGCAGGTTTCAGAAAATACAGAGGCACCAGGGACCACATATTCAATTTAAGGAATATCTACGAAAAATGTAGAGAGTTTAATGTAGACCTGTACACATGTTTCATTGATTACATCAAGGCCTTTGACATGGTAAAACATCAAAATCTGTTTTAGAATCATGAAGGAAATGGGGTTTCCTTTGCATATAGTCCATCTCATTGAAACATTATACCAAGATCAACAAGCCGCTGTCCGAGTATCTGGCCAAACATCAGATTGGTTTGCAGTAGAAAAGGGAGTCCGACAGGGATGTATCCTCTCACCATATCTGTACAACATATATGCGGAATGTATAATGAGAAATGTTCGAGAAGACTAGAACATTGAAAGTTTCGACCCATTTATGATTTGGGGAAGGGGTGGGGGGTGGGGGGGGGGGGGGGGGTGGTGTTACAAGATTCCAGAGTTATGATATGCAGATGACACAGTGATACTATCAAGAAGGGCAGAAGGGCTAAAGCAGCTACTTTCAGCCGTTAATAGACGTAGTAAAGATTAAAACCTGTTCATAAACATGAATAAAACAAAGATAATGACCACCGACAAAAGAATGTAGTCTGGAGAACGGAATGCGTTGTGTTGCTAGTTTACAGCTTGACTGCGATATTTGCACCTTTTGTTCCAACACATCTGTCTTTGGCAGGATAAAGTTGTAATTTGCCAGTTTATTATATTTAATAAACACCATGCATGGAGTATATAGAAAGGCAAAGAATTAACTGGTTCAGACACATGACAAGAATGCAACCAAAGTTACCAGCTGATCGTATCTACAATACCAGAAATCAGGGTTGCAGAGTGGGAGGCAGACCACGTAAAAGATGGATAGATGGTGTCAGTGAGACACTGAAGAAACACGGAATGACAACAACATCTGTGACAAAGCTGGCACATGACAGAAAACTGCACCTCCCCATGACGTCTAAATGATACATGTGGATAGATGATGATGATGATTATATTTAACTTTATTGATTTCTTGTGGCACTTTTGTAATTGATTATATTAGTTTTAATTTGTTATAATTGTGTCATCGTTCTTAGTTAAGATGACATCATTGAAAAAGAGGAACGAAGGCAGTTAGTGCTGTGCATCTCAAAAGAAGTAGACTGATGATTACTTCTTTTGTCACTTGACTATAATGTGATGTATTGACGGGAATGCAGATGACATAAATTTAACCCTTAATGATCTAGGCTCACAATTTGAAGCATTTTCAATTGGTTTAGCATATTATAAGTCTATGTCCATCCTTATATATTAGGCCTTGTTATCTGCAGACTGTGCCTAGTGCCTTCATTTGATTTTGCAATCTATGTTCATCCTTGTACATTAGGTTTTGTTTATCTGAAAAGATCGATTACTTTATAATTATATGCAAAAGGTTGGTAGACGTATTAAACACTACTTTTTATGTCAAACATTCACTCACTTTCTGTATCATTATTCAGTTGATTAGTTATAGGTCTCTGTTTGTATTTGGCCAAATAGTTTTTAAATCTCATTTGGTGCATCCCTAATTCAACTCAATGTGAGGACTAACTCAGATGCTGACATTTACAACTTTTGATTTTAACTGGCTGATTGCCTATTCTCTACCGAGTCAGCTGATGGAACCTGTGACACGTCAAAGTACTCGTTGCAAGGAACAGTTTATTAAGTTGGTATGAAATTGAAACTAAAAGTTATTAAACTTTTAGGGTCTAAGCACTGTGCTCTTTTGCCTATTTATATTCCATTGCAGGGCACCATTAGGTTGAGTACAAATAGTTTATTGAATGCACTTTTTGATACTAAATCAAATATCAATCGGATATCTGATGTATCCTAAAATATATACATAAGTATAAACACAAAACACACAAAAAAGGGACATTAATGGTGAAAACTTACATCAAAAGAGTAATTCTGCTCCACCAAGATATCCTTGACATCACTAAAAGTGTACACATTCTTACAGGATGTGGCAGCTTCATCAGTAATGTTGTAATATGTCAACTGGCATGGAAAAGATGGCACAGTAAATTATAAAGACTTTAAACAAATATACTTTTGCACAATGTTGAAACTGTATATTTATATTGACACATTGTAGGGTGTAACTTTGGTTACATTTGTAACACTGCATACACAATTATTGAGCAGTGGTCACACCGTTGCTGGTCCAAACTTCTCTTTCAATGGTCTCTGTCGTGGGCCACGATGGAGCAGTGGATAATGGTTTGTCCATTTGTGGCATCATGAATGATGCTGCGGAATACAAGAGAGTCGGACCAGCCCATTGGTGATCTTCCCCGTGGTTGCTTCTTGTCTCTGTGATACCATATTGCTATCACTGTGCTCCATTGATCATCCGTTATTAACAGTAAGTGGCTCCGCAAGCGATGTTTCATCTTGTCTGCATAAATAACTGCATCTTCTACCTGGGACAATTGACGTAATTCTGAGTTATGCAGATGCACATACCAAATTGTATGATTATGTGTAGACAATCCATCATTTTCTTTAAAGTGTTCATCATTCTTATAGAACATACCTGGAGGTTACTAAGTTACATCTAACCTTTTCAAGTAACATGGTAAAGACATCACAGACCACAGAACAAAGTAAGGTATCAGACAAGACTTACTTTGTCGTGGCCAGTACCAATCAAAGTTTGACGTATCACAAACTTTGTTATTGTCCCATTACGGCTATCTTCATCAGGACAAGCAAATGTTATGCAGAGCTTCTTGGCAACAGTTTCATGCTGCTTCACTGCCAGATTTTTAGGGGCTCCTGGCCCTGTCAAAATTGACCAAATTAAAAACTAAGTATTAGTGTATTACAAATGCATGTAGAGTATCTGATTAAATGGGAATGTCCAGAGAGAAACTGTCTCCAGTAACCATTTGATTGATTGATTGGTCTTTTTGGTCCAAATGAAACATAGGGCAACCACTACAGCTGGCCTTAAAGGAGGCCTGTAACTGATAATTTGTAGTGGTGGTTTCAATGGTCTCACATGATGATGTTACTAGTTCCATGTACAACCCTCTTTAATCCCCTTTTATAACATGACTGGAAGATTACAATGGTCCTATTCTGGTAACACTCGGGTGTAGTAAACATCTGGAGGTAAAATAATGTTATGAATCTAAGACCTGTGGCATAATCATTATATGGTCACACATAAATTGTCACATTGACTACAAAATGATTGACACTGTCCATCGCCTATTGAGAAACTTAAAGCTGCAATATGTCAATTTTTCATAGCATGGCTGAAGTAAGTCATGCTGTTTCACTTTGTTGTTTTTCCTCTGTTAGTGTATGAGTATGATGTAATTGAAGCTGAACCAACCTGCCGCTATCCTTCACGAGATCTCTCAATAAATATCATGGAAGTTAGCAATTTCTTGGCCCAAGTAAATGTACAAAGTTATGTTTTTGACATGATCAGTTCTAAGCCGCCTTTCTTCATAGGGACAGAAAGAGTTCAACCCATTGGGTCTTTTGTCTATTTATTTTTAAACCAACTGCCATACTTCCTCTGTTGAGCTCATTTAAGCACTGCTCAGCTTCCTTGATACTGTGGCTGAGGATGACTATGTTATCATCAAGCCAGAGATGATTAAGCATTTCTCCGTCTATGTTGACATCCTTATCATCCCAATAAAGTGTGTAGAAGACTTCCTCAAAGGCTGCAGTGAAAATTTTGAGAGAGATTGTATCACCCTGTCATACATCACATTGAATTTGTATGTTAATTAAATCGAGTTTGATGTAGATAAATGTACAGTTATCCACATGGGTAGATCCAATATGGAACATAATTACAGAATGGGCGAGAACAATATTAGAATGATAGAAAAGGATAGGGACCTAGGAGTTATAATAGATCATACAGGTAAAGTGAGTGAGCAAGTCCAGATAGCAGTGAAAAACACAAATACAATGTTAGTGGAAAGGATACAAAACAGAGCAACAAAGTTGATAGTGGGATTCCAGATTTATAGTTATGAGGAAAGAAAAACTGGCCTACAGTGTCTAGAAAAGAGAAGAATTTGAGGTGACTTAATACAGGTTTATAAGATAATCAAAGGAATGGTTAAATTAAACTATAACAATCTTTTCAAAATACAACCACCTTTTGTCAAAAAGTGGTGAATGCTTGAAATGCATTGCCACAGGAAGTAGTGGTGTCAGGGACAATTAATGGATTTCTAAGAATAGATTGGATGTGCATAGATTTTAGAGCAAGGAAATGTAAATTACACTGGTTGTATACAGATTCTGCAGAGTCCTCTAAACCAGTATAAAGATGTTAAGTTAAGATGAAACATGTCATTGTTTGAGCAACCTTTCCTGAATTCCACCTACTCTTGTGGTTGATTCTCCTCAAGCTGCCTTTATAGTTTGCTCATAACAACTCTTATGAATAGCTTGTACAAGGATGAAAGCAAATATATTAGCCTGTAGTTTGCAAGGTCTGTTGTGTCTGTATTTTTATGAATTAATTTTGTTTTGTAAATGTAGGCCTTTGTTGAACAATTTTGTCAGCTTGTCTGCCAATGTTTTCCCTCCCACCTGAACATTATCTACAGTGACTCCATCCAGTTTCGGGCTTTTCCTGTTTTTAAATGCCTGATTGCATGTATCACCCACATTACAATCTCCGGTATTGAAGTGGGTGGTCTTACATAGTTTGCAGCCTTGGATGCAAAAAAATCATTGTAGAACCTCTGACATTTTTCTTCTATTTTCACTCTGTCCATCAAGGTGATCACTTTGCATTTTTTTTAGAGCCATGAGAAACATTTTTGACTGATCAAGAACTTTTAGACATCGTACTCTGCCTTGTCTCAGTCGCTTTGATCAATTAACAAAAATAAGATTAACATTACAACAGTTATGAAAACAGTTATCTAAATAAAACTTACGATTTGGTGCAGTCTGAAACTGAGCTACACTCCAATGGCTATTTCCTGCCTCAGTTGCTGCCATAACAGAAATGCTGTAGTTCCAGAATGCCCGGACATTGTATATTTTGTATGTGGTGTTGTTGTAGCCTGAAAGTAAGCAGACAGATATTGTATATTCATTATTTGCTAATCTGATGACTATGTCTAACTATTTTTTCCAGATGGTTTCTGATCATACTAATAAAATATCATCTCAAAACTTGTTGATAAGAGTTGAGATACTTGCAATAATAATAAAGGATATGGGGAGAGAAGACAAAACATACCGATCAGACATGTTAGTCAAGGTCAGACAAAATATACTGGCCAAGACCCTCACCTCAACTTCTTCAAATCTCTTCCCTAGAAATGGGCCGTTCTTGGCAGCCTGGCTAACGAGGTGGGGGATCGACGTGATCCCCGTAATAGTGAGCAACACGCAGATGAAGCCAAGCATAGCACAACCATCAGGAGGACCCTGGTTCACCTTCATCAGCATGCTCGTCATGTGAGGAAGGCTACTGCAACCTGCCACAGCACCCTTTACTCATTGTAGGCAATCACAACAACAACAAAGGATATTCTTCATCTTATTTGTTCGCTCTCAAATAACAAATCACAACTATTACCCTCATCAATTTGGTGGTCCAATCTAGCCCTCTCTTATAGTCATATAGTTTATCCCTTTATTACGTAGGGGAGAGCCATGTTGTCACTCTGTTCATCTTGTAGAGTCATCTATAACTGGAGAAGATGTTCCACCATTTTTTTGTTCTCCTCACATGGGCATATATCTGTGTGTCCAATTTTTAATTTGTTGAAGAAATTCTTCAATTTGTGAAACTGTCGCTGAGTTTATCATCTGTTTGTTCTCGACCTCAGCAGAACATCCAGAACTGATGTTTGTGAAACTGTCGCTGAGTTTATCATCTGTTTGTTCTCGACCTCAGCAGAACATCCAGAACTGATGCCTGTAAGACTGTCACTGGAAGATTTGCGTTATGCCCTTAAAATTATACTCACAACGATTCCACAGCCGGCTCTTTGCATGTGTGCCCTGTATGTAGCAGGGTGTGCCATTCCAGGATTGATCTTTACAGCCATCAGAAAACACATTTTGCAGCAATAGTCTGATGCTGTTGCTATCTTTGCTTCCGATGCGCAACTATTATTATTATTATGCTGGTGAGATGTTATCAATGGTCTATGCACCAAGAGGAGCGACAGCCAATGATTGATTGGTTAATGTATTCTCTTTCTATATCTGTTATCTGGTTATCATAACTTCTAGTATGTTGTCTATCAGCTCTGGAAATTGTGTTTTCTTCCATGGTGGAAATGTGGTGCTTGTCATTAGTGTGCAAAGTTTGGCATGGCTGTGGTGAGTTCTTTAGCATTTTGTGATAAGTTTGGCATGGCTGTGGCGAGTTCTTTAGCTTTTTGTGCAAAGTTTGGCATGGCTGTGGCGAGTTATTTAGCTTTTTTTGCAAAGAAACTTCTCTGGATTCTGCGTCAACCATATCATTCCAGTCTTTTATTCATTAGATGATTTGGGAAGGGAGTTGTAGTGCTCTATAATCTCTTCTTTCATCATGGAACGTAGCTTTGACTGGTTTTTTTGTAATTCTTCTTTTTCTTGTGATCGCATCTTTGATGTTTACACCATCAAACATGTATTAGTGGTAAACTCAACCATTGTTCAGAGCTTCTCTTTAGGTCTGTAGATATGTCTGTTTAGTCTGTTGTGCTCTTTCTTGAGACCAAGAATGATGATCTGTCCCTGTCTGCCTATGGAGTTCTATTCATCATTTGGTTGGTTCTGTTCTCAGCTAACTAACTTAACTTCTTTATATAGGTTTTAAAGACTCTGCAGTCTGCATACAACTACTTTCTTCTATTCAATTTGATCTAAAAATATGTGTATCCAATCTGTTTTTGAATGATTTTTAACTGATTCTGCTCCCACTATTTCCTGTGGCACTGCATTCACCACTCACTGACTAACAAAATATTTCCTATTATCTAATCTGGACCTTTCTTTATTAGTTTGTAGCTATGCCCTCTTTTTCTTGTAGGTGGTTGAACTTTGAAAAAACTTGTTATAGTCTAATTTAACCTTTTCCTTGATTAACTTATAAACTTTTATAATGTCACCTCTAAGTTTTCTTTTTTATAGACACAACGGGTCAGTTTTTCTCTATCTTCATAACTATAATTCCAGAACCCCACTATCAATTTTATCACTCTTCTTTGTATCCTTTCCAGCATGTTTATATCACCACTATGACAAGGACTCCATACCTCCAGACAGTAATCCAATCTAAATCTAACTAATGCTTTATACAGTTTTTTCACTGCTTCCTGAACTTGCTCACTCACCTTACCTGTATGATCTATTATAACCCCTAGGTCCCTTTCTTTTTTTATCTTTCTAATATTGTTTTCTCACATTCTGTAATTATGTTCCAATTTGGATCTAACCATGTGGATGACTGTACATAATACTCTATCTGCCAGCTCTCAATTACTTCTTTTTCAGTGCTTGATGGTATGCATCCCTTGAAGTTTAGCAAATTATTTCCATTAGAATCATTCGCTGTTTAACTTTTTTGTTGACACCTCACAATTTGATTTTTCCATGTTAACCTGCTGTCCAGTGTTACTTCTAGATATACAGCGCTCTACTAGTGACACAAGAACAAGGAATGATGGACATGTATCATCCAAAAGGCTCTGGCAGTGACACAAAAACATTTACATAAATAGCAAGCGTGCTGGTTATTGTGTGGATCATGATCACCCTAGATTTTGAGGAAAAATCAGTCCATGTATGTCATAAAAGGAGATTAAGTAGTGTTATGTATAGGGCTAGCAGCCTCATCATGTAAAACATTGTCACAAAATCCACTTTTTCGAGAGCTCATAAATGCTTTACACCAGTTTCCTGTAAGGAGGCTGACTGGGATGATGGCCCTCATGCTCCTTCTAAAGTGGAACGGGACACATGATGATGATTGAAATGTTCTATTGGTGTTTAGGTTAGAGTGGCAGAGACCTCTGATAGAAAATGGTCACTCAGGATCCTGAATGAATGTGTTGCCAGTGTTTCCAATGGGGATTCTGGACAACTTGGCATCTCAATTGTTCAACACAAAAATGGTTAATGGCAGGGTGACACAAAGGTCAAATACAACATGAACATCTGAAACAATTTAGTTAATCAGCGGACAAATAGCTAAAAGTGACCACCCAAACATGTGAACTGATGTGCAGACAATATTCGTACAAACCTTGAACAATGGCTTCTTTAGTATCTGAACTATATACTGTAGAGCCTGGTCCTACTACTGGCTGCACATGAATGTGGTAAAGTGTGGGCCCTGTGTAGTCCCCATGGGTCCAGCTAATGTTAAAGTTTACCCAAAGATTATTCTCATCTCTGGTTGAGTCTGATACTAGGTTTGCGATGTTGTTTGCAGCTGCAACAAAAAGACAAGACATGAGAAATTAATATCAGGCTGCTGGTAGAAACTGTTTTAATAGCTCTTACGGTTAAGCTAAAAACATGATTGGATATTTATTGACTAGAATGAGGGTAAAATGAGTCCTTCAACAGACCTAACAGATGGTCAAGAATGAAGGGTTACAGACTACAGTACACTAAACAAATCTTATGTGGGGTGGCATGGCCAGTTCCCTTCCTTGCTGCATTTTCTTCTCCTTACCATTTTCTTTGTTCAAATATTTAATTAGCTCCAATAGCTGACAACGAGCCACTCTTATTTCTTGAACTGAACAAATTGTGCTTCTTCTTCTTCTTCTTCTTCTTCTTCTTCTTCTTCTGCGTTCTGTTTTTTTTTAATCATGCTAAATCTTCAGTTCTATTGCCAGGATGAAGTCCACAGTCATTTCCAGATATTAGCGGTGACCCCATAGTTCTTGCCTCAGTTCTGCTCCATCTGGCCAGGTCTGGCATCTTATGTCTTCTTCTTCTTCTGCGTTCGTTCTCAATCTCCCGCTACCAACCCCTGAACAGGGCTTCACAAATAGCAGGATGTAGTCCGGAGAACGAATGCATTGTGTTGCTAGTTTACAGCTTGACTGCAATATTTGCATCTTTCGGTCTAACACATCCTTCTTTGGTGGGCTGGCATCTGGGTTCTGCGTAGGTTGGTCATTTTTGAAGTACGTGTTCACGGGTCTGGACTCCTGTCCCACATGGACATTCATTTGTTTGAGAGATTTTGAGCCAATATAGGTGGCCCAGTAGTCTGCTGTGGCCCGTTCTCATGCGAAAGCTGCAGTTTGCTGGTGTCTTTGTAGCTGGTGGATTGGGTCTGGACTGTTATTCTCTCCCATTTTATTTTATACTGGCTGCGAATGATCGTTTTAGCCTCCTTATATGGCCCTTAATGGGCGTATTGTCCATTCTCCACTTGTTTTGGATAGTGCATCAGCTCTTTCGTTTCCCGTAATTCCACAATGAGAGGGACAGCATTGTAGTGTGATCTTTGAGATCTTTTGTATGGAATTTAGCTCTGTTCTGATTTTATATGCTATACCTCATTTGTTGTGTTCTTTACCGATTCGAGTAGTGCTTTACAGTATGTGAAGATCACAATCCTAGTATGTGTATGAGCTTTCAATGTGGTGACAGTTTTCAGTGCTCGGAGAAGTGCCATTAATTCTGCCCTCAGACTAGAGGAAGTTTTCTGTGTTGGAATGACATTGGTTATTTTTCCATTATTTTGACTTATAAAGATCCCTCCACCACCATTTATTGCTGCCCCCTCTGCAGATCCATCTATGTACACATGTGTCCATTCTTTAGGGCAGTACATCCCTTCAATGATCTCTTGAACCTTGGGTTTTTAGTCGGGTGGGGGTGTGTGTGGGGGGGCGGGGGGCCCTGATGATCTTTCTTTTCTATTCCGAGCACTTCTGTGTTAGTTGAAACTTTATCTAGATAGTGGCTTGGCTCCTCATAGCCCGCTAGCATCTTCATTTCTGTGCTTTTGCCTGGAGGAGATCTCTGTGACAGCTATATATTTGTTGTGATGTGTGTATGAAGTTTGTCCTTTTCAACCTTTTTTTCCCTGGATTTTGGTGTTTGGCCTGGATGAGATGGTTTGGCATGCACCGCACCTTCTCGCTGTACATGAGCACCTTATCTTCTCGTCTATTATGCAGGGGTCTGTGTTTGGTGTGTTTTTCCATTGGCTAGATTGGGATACTTTTTCATCCTCCTGTGAATAATCAGAAGCCTGCGTTTTGTACTTTTGTAAGGCAGTCTGTGTATGTTTTGAATGCTGTGTCCCAAGCTGACACGCCGTATTCCAAAACTGGCCTAACTGTACCTGTATAGATATTTTTGAGAATGTGACTGTTTGCTCCTCAGCTTGTGCCTGACAACTTCTTCATTATTGAGAGTTTTTTTGTTGCTCTCTGCTCTATGGTGTTCATGTATGGCTTCCAGGTGAGCCTTTTGTTTAGCTTTACCCCAAGATATTTAGGGTTTTCTTCATATTTGATTTCTCTTTTCTGTAGGGTTAGTCTGAATGTTTCTTCCTGGTTGGATAACGAGAAGCATGTTACTACTGTCTTTAAGGTATTTATTTGGACTACCCAGTCTGATGGCCATTTTCCTATGATATTTAGTGCTCCCTGCATCCTGTGTTTAGCAGTGAGTAAGTTTTCTGCAGCACACCATGCTGAAAGATCATCTGCATGGAGAGTCCTGGAGATATGTTTAGGCATTGTCTCCACTATGTCATTGATGAACATGATGAAGAGGGTAGGTGATATGACTCCTCCTTGCTGAAGTCGGATGTGTTGGACCGAAAGGTGCAAATATCGCAGTCAAGCTGTAAACTATGACACAACGCATTCCGTTCTCTGGACTACATTCTGCTACTTAAGCCCTTTCAGGGTTTGGTAGTGGGAGATTGAGAACGAACGAAGCCAAGCCAAGCCAAATGACTCCTCCAAATCGTTCTAATATCACAAAGGTTGTCACCTTTGGCTTTGTGATGCCAACTTAAAACGTGATTTTTTTTACCAAATATAGAATTATGTCTAATATTATTGTAAGTCTGTTTTAACCTGAACAGTTTTGTTAAATGCCGTCACTGTATCATTAATATAAGAGGAGATATATCTGTTATAACATATTATTGTAACATCGGCACATGATTAAAATGCACATAAGCCAAAAGTATTATAACTAATGTTATTGTAGTAATAATGTCGATTGAGACACATATGGCCATCATAGGAAGACTTTTCTCAGCCCTTCAACCACACTATCTAGTTTATAAATTCATTCACAATTTTGTCCCATTTACTGAAGCATAGGTCTGCCATAACAGCTGACCATAAAACTTGAATCTCTTCAAAGGAAGCCTGTATCCAAGAATTTGTAGTGGCTGTGTCATGACAATGATTTAACATGATGAGGTTGCTAGCCAACTTAATATAGTCACCTTTTATGATATTATGACATATTTGGATGGTTCAACTCGGGCACCTGTTACATGAATTTATAACTTGCCTACAAAACATGTAGAGACCAAAAACGACTCACAAAAGCAGAGTCAAATAAATGCCAATTTGCTAGTCAACTTCCATATCTGGATGAGGGACAAATAGGCAATAGGTTTGTCTTTAGGTCAGGCATAGCATACTTTCAAAACAGTCTCAATGAGCTAACCCTCCAAAAGAATGTAATCTGATCACTGTAAAACTCCTACATCTCTGGTTATTATTAATTCAGCCATGTTACAGATTATTCCATGAAATTTATTGTTTAAATGAAATAACCTGCCATCTTTGTTCTAAAAGATAATCTTGTTGTGAGTCCAGATCCTAACTCATTGACAGCTACAACTTCAACACTGTAGTTATGGTAGGGCTTCAGCTTGGGAAGATCCAAATGATATCTTGTACCATCATAATGACTTAGTGCAGGCTCAGTCATCCAACAATCAGGGTCAACATTCAGCTGCAACAAAACATACGCAAACATAATAATAATTGAAAATGGTTGTTGTTTACGTTGTTTGCGAATGCCCACAATGAGTAGGTTACTCTTTTGCGTGCCCTGAAAAGGATGTTAAGTGGCGGGTTGTACTACCTTTCTTCACATCCCGAGCATGCTGATGAAGGTGGACCAGGGTTCACCAGGCGGTTGTGTTATGCTTGTCATCTGCATGTCACTCACTATTACGGGGATCACGTCGATCCCTCACCTTATTAGTCTGGCTGCCATGAAAACAGCCTGTTTCCAGGGAGAGCTACTAGGAAGCTGAGGTGAGGTTCTTGGCCAGTATGTTTTACCTGACCCTGGCTAACATGTCTGATCAGTATATTTTTGCCTGACCAGATCGAGTTACAAACGAGGAAATCCGAAATAGAATTACAATGGCAATAGGACCTTTCGAAGATCTCTTGGCAACTGTCAAAAGAAGGAAACTCACTTGGTACGGTCACATATCGAGATCAAATGGTCTTGCAAACACAATCCTCCACGGGAAGGTGCATGGCAGACGACGAAGAGGCCGGCCCAAAAAGAGATGGGAGGACAACATAAAAGAATGGACCAGTCTCCGACCAGAAGAGTCACAGGCAGCGGCATCTGTCAGAGAGGGATGGCGTGGAGTTGTGAGGATGTCTTCATGTGTGCCCCAACGACCTCATCGGTTACGAGATGACCTGACCTGACCTGACCCAACCAGACGTTAGTCTTCCTCCCCAGTTGAAAATGGTAATAGTATGAGTTGGATAAAAATGATCAACTAGAGACATCCTGATCTGTTTGATCATCCAACAAGGTAAAGGCAAAACTTGGGCTTAGTGTTCTAGTAACATGTTATTGATGGCAGAAGAGTAAAATATTGTTGTGAGGCCATAGGTGTGCCATTTATTTCTCTTTGTTTTTGTGGGCTCCATGTTAAGTATTGTTTGGTGGTATGTGCAGTGTTCATATAAGCAAAAATTTGTGTGTGCACTTAGCATGGTGACACAATAACGTTGAAGTACCTCCATCTTGGTTGTGTTCATGATTGACTCATTTATGGCAATAGCAACATGACAGGTAGTCATTTTTGTTTTTTGTTGTGAATCGACGACAGTCACTGGACATTGAATACGTATTTACTTCAAATTTTTGCATTGATAAAGCTAAACTACTTGGAGAGAAGTATTTTGAAGAAGACTTGGAAGTAAGACATACTCAACTGTAAAAAAAGATAGCATTACCTCAACTGTAAAAATAATATAGCATTACCTCAACCGTAAAAACAAGATAGCATTACCTGAACCGTAAAAACAAGATAGCATTACCTCAACTGTAAAAAGAAGATAGTATTACCTCAACCGTAAAAACAAGATAGCATTACGCCAACTGTAAAAAGAAGATAGCATTACCTCTTGTTAAGAGCAAATAAGTTTATTAAATTAAAAAATATGTGTACTGTTGTTTTGGACACACTTCTAACTTTTCACAGATATAACACATTGAAAGTGCATTTAAAGGAAAAATCTGCATAGAATTCTTATCATAAACATATTTTCATGTATGGATCATGACAGAATGTTAAACGAATTCATAGTAATTATCCATCCAGCATTTTCATTTTTATACGTGATTACACTTAAATTACACTTAAATTACACTTAAATTAGGTCAGGTTACCGGTACCTAAGATCAGCGGATGGTTTGTTGACATTCTTAACAAAGACACATCATTATTTTATCACAGGACTGATAAATAAGGAAAATGAAATAAAACCTTTACAATAATGTATTTCCTAATAGCAGATCGCTGAGTTTTCAGTTTCTGCACCTCCTTTGATTCCAGATCAGCTGATGGGCATTGTAAAGATTATGTCATCTTGTATTTCGGGTTTATTCATTTAATACAGATTTTATGGTGTAAATTTAAACTTTTAGATTTTTTACAACCCGCATGCATTACATCAGCACATAGTTAGTTTGAATTACTGTAATAATGTAGTTTTTCAATAATGTATTTAACATGTTTTCATTTCTATTTTGTTGTACAGAATGTACCTAAAAAAAAATAAATCTTAACATGAATATCATTTTGTTGTCTCTTCAAATTTGCATCTTTGATAACATGGAAGAGAGGTTATTTTTGATCAAATAATCTCTTCAATGCGCAAAATTACAGAAACATATGTCAAATAAAATATGATGTTCAAACTAAAGAAATGGTAGAGTTAAATAAGAGGACAGAAACCAAAACAAAAATCAGATTTAGTAATTGACACTGTATGACACACAAGATATGATAGGAACTGGCTTGTGCTGATGGGAAAGTATAGTCCTGTAATATATCTGATAAAAAGCTATGAGTAATGAAAGAGTGGACATAGCCTGGCAGAATGGGCATTCACAGGTGGTAGATGGCGGAATTACCTGCAGACATAGAGTTTCAAATGCCATTTAAACTATCTTGTTTCTAACCAGACCAGCAAGCAGCCACAGATCAAACAGCTGTGGTTCCAAGAAAGGGTTTGCCAGGGAAACAGAAAGCATTTATGCCTCTATAAAATCCTCCAAATGTTCTAAGATGACTAGATCCCACAAACATGATATAACATTTAGTCATGAGAAAAGAAATCTCTATCAACAAATAAATCTACTGTCTCACAGGCCCCTTCTGGTAAGGATGAAAGGCAATGGAAGCAATCCAGAGCAAGAACACAATCTAGTCTACAGATAAAATAACCGTACAACGGCTGCTTAGTGAGGTACTTATCTGGCATGCAAACACAATACCCATTTTTTCTTCTTTGTCTGCATTCATCATAGATTTGAGCTAAACTGCGATATCTACACCTTTGACCTGAAACATCTGACTTCAGCACATACATTTTGGGACCAGATTTGCCTAACCCTTCATTCCTTATTCTCTTAACCAGACTGCATAGGTGTCATCTGTTTCCAGGGCTGTCACTTGGAGGTAGTATATGGTCTTGGTAAGCTATGATTTGATGACCCTGATGCCAGCAGCCAGCAATGAGGCACTGGCTGCTCTCAACTCAGCCACTGCTGCGACTTCAGCCTCCACAAAGTTTAGCTGATATGGGCTTTCTATAGCAGTGTATGCATGTCCTAGAGCCTTGCCCTGTTGAGAACTTCAAAGTTGGGTACTTTATCCTGACAAGAAAGTTCAATTGGAAGTGGTTGAATTTCCTAACATGTCTGCTATAGACTGTTCATGTTTCACAAGCATAAAGAAGCGTAGTTCGCACAACAGCATGATAGACCTTGATCTTGTTGACAATGTTGATTGCTTGCCAATTCCAAACATTCACCTGCAGTCTTCCAATAGTGGCATTTACTTTGACAGCCTTATAGTGGACCTTAAAGTTGGCCTTCACTTCTCTGATAAGGGTACTACCAAAACAGTTAAAGCTATCAACTGCTTGGGACGTTGGTCGTGTGAAATGAGTTTGGTTTGTGGTTGGGCTTCCCAGGAGTTGATAGAAACATTACTTCCATATTATTTACATTTACAACAAGACCAAAGTTAGTGTACACAGCTGAAAACTCATTGACTGTGGTATTATTGTCTGGTTGTTCTGAACAAGTGTTATTGGTGCAATCATCAAGAGGAGATCCAAGATCGTTACTTCTTTTTCAGTAGGTGCCTCAGATTAACCAGCTGCTCATCTATCATGTATCTAATGTGTATGCCAGTAGCACAGTTGTGTGTAGCATCAGAAAGCATGGCTAGAAATGCCATGCTAAAGAGAGTTGGAGCCAGCACACAACCGTAATTTACTCTGTTTGATTCTTGATTCTAGGATCCAACATCATCACACAGGGGACATTCCCATAAGTACTCCGTTCTCCGTCCAAGCAGCCAGCCTAGCGTAGATATACTCAGAGTCCCAGTCAGGTGTTGATTTTGTGTTCTTTGGATCTTTACAGACAGAACACACTTTCTCCCTTCTCCCTTAGTCCCTCCCAAATCTATCAACCTCTGCACATATGCATTTTTGCGACCCTCTGTCTCTTCATCATTCTGTAGACTGTCCATGCCTGCCCTTATCAACTCAACCCTGTCTCTCGTCATCACTGCGTCATTCACCACTGTGTGTCCCACCACTGCATCGGCTCTTTCGTTGCCCCAGATGCCTGCATGTCCCGGGTAGTAGATCCATGTGACACTGTGTATACCAGAGTTGTTCAGAAGAGAGGTCCATTCACTTCTTAGCATGCACCGGTCTATCTTACAGAGTCTGTGAGTCTGACAGTATCAATGCGTGTGTCACCGGTTGCGTCACCAACCAAGTCAGGGCCGCTGTTACTGTCTCAATCTCCATCCTCCTACTTGATGAGACAGTAGAGTAGACAGCTGATTTCTCTACCACCTCCTTTCCATTTTGGTAGCCGATGAAACCCAAACCACACTTGTTTGCATCTCCATCTGTGTACAGAATTGGGTTTTGTGGTCCTGAGTGTTGCTGGATCAGCTCCTGTATTGAAGCTTCTGTCCTAGTGCCGCCCCACTCGCGATACTCTCTACTCAGTTGCTCTCGTTGCCCACTTCTACCCATTCACTACCTCTTCCCACTTCTTCCAATGCACAGACCCTCATCAGGGAGTCTTCTGCCTCTGCCATCCATGACCTTTCTCACTTAATGCGTCTGCCTTTGAGTGTATCCAAGTCTTGGTGCAAAGGCTGGTGTTCATTGTTGGCAACCTGCGCTACTTGATGTCGCACCTTGATGTCGCACCTTGATGTCGCACCTTGATGTCGCACCTTGATGCTTGGCAAATCAAACAGGAATCTCATGGTAGCAATGGCAGTATCTCTAGTGTATCCCAGAACTGCACTCATGGTCTTGTTCTGGATTCTCTCCGATCTATCTGTGTCTGCATGAGTAACCCAAGACCATAGTCCAGGACAGACAAAACCAGTGCTTGCATCAACAGGAAGAGAGTCCATTGTTGCATGTCTATGGACGCCATGACTTTGATTGCATTGATAACCCCTCTTTCCTTTCAGAATCACATTTTCAACATGTTTATTGAAAGAGAAACTTCTGTCGAATATGATACCCAGGTATTTCATGTCATGTCCTCTCTCAATGTTGGTGCCCATGCAGGTGGCCCCTGGTAGTGTATCTGAGACCAACATCTTGTTTGGGGAGAACCAGACAATCGGTGCACCATTCAGATAGTTTCCCCAGCTTGCTCCGCACACCTGCGAATATTTCAGTCCTGTCTTTGCCCTGATTTTATAGCAGGATGTCGTTCGTGTATATGAGGCTAGGACACAGACAGCAGAGGTGACGAAGTGGAAGATTGGGAGATAGACACAAATCTCCATCTAATCAATAGGCCGGAGGATAGCCCTAGCTTCTATTCTAGAACATGGCATACCACCTCTACTCCAAATTTGGCCTTCTCCACAGTGGACATTCACCATAAAATAGACCGCCAGGTGCTAAACCAATTGGCAGGTAGTGACCACAGGCCAATTAGGCTAGAAATTGATATGGAAGTAGGCCCACAGGAAACAAAACCGCTCCCACGTTGGAATTACAAACGAGCCGGCTGGGACAGATTTGCAAGCCTGACAGATGGGTTGTGTGAAACCATCAACACACGGAACAACAAAATGAAGCCCATGGTGGAAAGCCTAAGCAAAGCAATAATGCAAGCTGCCACTGAAACCATCCAAAGATGGGGAAAGGAAAAATTATAAGCCCTATTGGAATGATGAGTTGCAGAAAGCGGAAGACGCAGTCACAAATGCTAGGAACATGGCAGAGCGAGAACAATCTATGGAGGCAAATATCGCCCTCAAAGCCGCCACGGCGAAATACAAATACACTCTGAACCAAACAGCAAGAGAAAGCTGGAAAAACAAAACCGAAAGCCTCAACTTAGACAAAGAAGGGAACAAACTATGGAAGTTAGTCAGAGCCATGAATGACGAAACTCCGTCAAACAAACAAATTACCATCAAGCAGGGCGAAAACTTGCTCACTGGAAAAAAAGCCGCAAACGCCTTTGTCGATCACTATGCCAGAGCAAACCACATTGAGGTCCCTACAGATAAGCATACAGACATTAGTGAAGAGCAAAAGGGACACGAAAACATCAATACGGCACCTGAAGAGCATATGATGGCAAAATTAACAATGAGTGAAATGGAAGGGGCCATGAGAACGTTAAAGAAAAGGAAATCTCCCGGAAAAGACGGGATAACAAACGAAATGCTGATGGGGCTGGGCCAAACAGCAAAGAGGAAACTGCTATCAGTTCTGAACCAAAGCTGGAAAAGGGGTATTGTACCCCAGGCATGGAAAGACGCAGTACTTGTATCAGTACCAAGGAAAGGAAAAGACAAAACAGATCCAAATGGATACAGGCCTATCAGCCTACTGAGCTGTGTCGGCAAACTGATGGAACGTATGATAAACACCAGACTGATGTGGCATCTGGAAGAAAAACGCATACTAATTCCACAGCAAGCAGGCTTTAGACAGCACAGATCCACTGAGGATCAGGTCATCCTCATAGCCCAGGAAATAGAAGATGCCTACCAGAAACAGAAACACACAGTAGCGGTTTGGGTGGACCTAGAAAAGGCATTTGACAAAGTCTGGAAAGATGGACTTAGAGTCAAGCTAAGAAGAAGTGAAGTTTGTGGGAAAATGTACAAGTGGATCAACCACTACCTCAAAAACAGAACGGCCAGAGTTCAAGTACAAGGGCAGATGAGCAAAAAGGTGACACTTGAGCAGGGAGTACCCCAAGGGGGAATACTGTCACCCACACTCTTCCTTGTGTATATAAATGACATTACAGAGAATATACCAAGAAGAGTCCATAGCTCAATGTTTGCAGATGATCTGGCTATGTGGACCTCTGAAAAGAATCTCACCATAGCAAGAAATCGGATGCAGCAGGCCCTAACATCGCTGGAAGAGTGGGCGAACTCATGGCAGGTCAAAATAAACGAGGAGAAAACAACATGTACAATATTCTCACTATCAATCAAACCCCAAAACACCAAATTAAGTCTAAACGGCAAATACCTGCAGCCAAACGACAACCCAAACTACCTGGGAGTCACATTTGATTGGCGCATGACATGGAAAAGTCAGATCGAGAGAAACCGAATGACAGCCAGAGAAAGAATGGCAATCATGAGGAAACTTGCTGGCACAAGCTGGGGAGCAGATGAAAGTATACTAAAGAAACTGTACACTGGAAGAGTGAGACCAGTTCTCGAGTATGGCATTGCGGCAAAGGCGAACTTAGATAAAATTAGCAAACTCCAAAACCAAGCCATGAGAGTTTTAACAGGAGGCATGAAGTCAACGCCAATTGTAGAACTTGAAAAGATTACAAAACTGCAATCCATGACCGACAGAAGAGACTGCAGAGCCCAGCTGCAGTCAGAGAAACTCAGAAGACTGACTGATCATCCAATGCACCAGAGACTAAACAATTTGGGAAATGGGAAACTAAAGCAGAGAAACTTTGCAGAAATAGCTAAAGCAAAGATGCACGAAGATCCCATGAACGCACTAACAACACCAAAGCCCATCCCTACTGTATGAAAACCTACCTGGAGGCAGCATATATTTCCAGAGGTGGTAGAAAATATACCAGGTATTGGAAACATAAACTGCCAGACTGAAAAAGAAAGAAGAGACACTACCCTGAGTTATATAACGGAAAACTACCCAAGCATGGACTGGACCCATGCATACACCGACGGTTCTGTAACAAATACAACACAGAACGGAGGGGCAGGAGAATTTCTGAACCTACCAAATGGCAGAAAAATAATACTGTCATTCGCTACTGGATAATACACAAGCAATTTCAGAGCAGAGGCACTGAGGGCGGCAGTGGAAGAAATGGTGACAGGTAAAAGGAATGAAAGCCATATAGTCCTGCTTACAGATGCCTTGGCCGTAGTCACGGCACTAAAAAGCCAGAAAAACACTGAACTTAATGATTTAAGAGCAGCAGTCTGTCAACTATGCCAGCAGTCCTCACCAAAAAGGGTAGTGGTGCAGTGGGTTCCATCTCACTGCAACATCCAAGGCAACGAGGAGGCAGACAGACTGGCAAAAGAAGGTGCAAAACTACCACAACCAGATACTAGTATGACATACGAAGAGTCAAAACGGCTTATTAGAGCTAGATACATGACCAAATGGGAAACAGAACATACTGGATACACAAAAAACGATGCCTATTACCATTTGAACCGAAGAGAGCAGGTCATGGTCTTCAGACTTTGCACTGGCCACAATAGACTCAATAGACTGAGGTACCACCTATTCAACAAATTGAAAATAGGTGGCACTGACGAATGCCCGTGTGGTACCGGGAAAATGACCGCTGAGCATCTGCTGCAAAACTGCTCGACATACAAGGATCAGAGAGAGCAGATGTGGCCATCACCCGTGGGAACACTAGACAAGCTCTATGGCAGTGTCGACAGCCTCAGGATGACCGCTGCCTTATTGGAAAAAATAATGGTTACTGTCTGACTGCGTACGATGAAGAAGAAGAAGAAGAAGTATATGTGAAGGTCCTACCAGAACCAGTCTCCTCCATATGTGCAATTTTGCAAGTGTACTCATTAAAAAGTACAGCAGACAGAGAAGAGCCTTGAGGCAGTCCTGGCGCTGTTTGTGATTGGGAAGGCTGCTGTTCACTATCATCCAATACAAGAATCAACATACCATCATGAACCTGTTGGATAACTGTGATGAATTTATTGGGGCAGTCAAAATTCAGCATGATTTTCCAGTCCGTCTCTGTTGACAGTGTCAAAGGCCTTGGTCAGGTCAACAAAAGTCACTCATAAATCACAATGTTGTGCCTGACGTTTTCCCTGAATTTGACAAGCCGTTAATATAATGTAAACTGTTCCACATCCAGCTCGGAAACCAGACTAACTCTCTGAGAGTAGGTCCTGCTCAGGATGATTTGTTAAGCAGTTGAGCATGACTTGACCCAGAATTTGTTCAGTGACAGAGACAAGGGCCATTTCCCTGTGGTTATATTATGTTGATTGCTTTCTTGTTCTCATCTGTACTGTGTGGGATATTGAACCTGTCGCTGATAGTAACTTGAAGTGTGCATGTTATGGCTAGTTCAAAGATTTTGGATGGACAGTTTAGGAGATCACTGCTGCCGAAAACGGATGTGTCAGACCGAAAGGTGCAAATATCACAGTCAAGTTGTAAACTAGCAACACAATGCATTCCGTGCTCTGAATTACATCCTGCTACTTGCAAAGACCTGTTCAGGGTTCAGGGCTTGGTAGTGAGAGATTGAGAATTAATGCAGAAGAAGAAGAATGAGATCACTGAAGTGCTCTGTGTAGTGTTCCAAAATATAGACTTTGCCAGTCATCAGTGGTGTGTCATCAGTATTAAGGGCTGGAGAGGAGTAAATGGACATGGGTCCAAATACTGCTTTCAGAGCGTCGTAAAACAACAACAAAATATTTGTCAGTATATTGCTGGATTTTTATCTGCCTTGACATCGAGCGAGGCATTCTACAAAGTTCTGATCTGGTTCCAGACAATTCTGTGAGTATTGAGGAAGGCTGCCTTTTTTGAATTGAAGGGATAATTTTGGTGGAGCATTTACAGGTGATGATGGAGCATGTTAGCTATGGAGCAGTACTGGGAAATCAAGCTGCATACAATCTCAGGGAGGACCTGAACACAGTAGAATAAGAAGAAATGTACAGCTTATAGAGCCTTACCTGTTGCTGGCCACAGCATGGAAGCTGGATGTTATACAAACATTCTCCACTATCTTGTAGTTTCACCTGAATGAAGTACCCTGTGAGGTTACCATTTGGATGTGATGGAGTTTGCCAGGTTATCTTTGCTGCATATTCCAGCAATTCAGTGTAATATAAGTTCTGAACTGGACCAGATTCTGTAATAATGGATGAACACATTATATTACTTGTGACAACAATAGACCCTATCATATATGGGTTTTATGTATTAGAAATTGCTTCTTATAAATTGTTGAAATATGTTTAACCATTTGGGATTACAAACTTCTTGGTAGGATGAATATAATACTGTATTTAAATATGTATTGCTATTAAACTTTAACATTTACTTGAACAATTTTCATTCAATGAACATAACAATAGCAAGAGAATGATAAATAATAGAATAAGCAATTCTTAAAAAAGCACGTTAAAATGTAGTCTAATGCTGCTGTTTTGCTTAGTAAATATCAACAAACTAAAGTTCATTAACGCACATAAAAATAATATCCAGTGTGTTCTTTCTAGCAAACTACTAATAAAAAGTCGCTTTTACCTTTGGGATTTGTCTTAAATGTCCCTGTTCTAGGACCACTTGCATCTTGTGGTGTCCTTCCATTGTAAGACTTTAAAGTGTACATGTAAGTTGTTGCAGGATTAAGTTGAAATGTAACTGCTAGAGAAGTTGTATACTTGGTACCAACCCCTGCTACCGCCATTGTGTAGCTTGCCACATTTCCATTTGAACTTCCAAATTGTACATTATAAATAAATGTCTCTGAAGTTGAGTTAGATATACGAGTTACTGCCTGCACATCACCAGGAACATCAGGATCTGTTACATTAGACAAATACAAAATAATAATTCTTGAAAAAGTCATAACAATGAACTGTTACCAAAGATTATTTATAATGGGCAAAGAAACCACAACTTCACTTCAGATTGTTGTTGTTGTTGAATGTCCATGATGAGTAACTTTATTCTTTTGAGCACCCAGAAAAGGGCATTAAGTGGTGGGTTGCAGTAGCTTTCCTCTCATTTGCATCGTATCGATGAAGATGAACTGGGGTCCTCCAGTCAGTTGTGCTATCCTTGACTTCATCTGTGCATTATTCACTTTAGTTTAAATTTGTGACGTTTTTACAGATCTGTCACATTTGACAAATAAATATTTTATTCATGAAAATGTTGTACAAATGAACTGCTATCAAAGATTATCTACAATGTACAAATGAACTGCTATCAAAGATTATCTACAATGTACAAATGAACTGCTATCAAAGATTATCTACGATGTACAAATGAACTGCTATCAAAGATTATCTACGATGTACAAATGAACTGCTATCAAAGTTTATCTACAATGTACAAATGAACTGCTATCAAAGATTATCTACGATGTACAAATGAACTGCTATCAAAGATTATCTACGATATACAAATGAACTGCTATCAAAGATTATCTACGATGTACAAATGAACTGCTATCAAAGATTATCTACGATGTACAAATGAACTGCTATCAAAGATTATCTACGATGTACAAATCAACAGTGTTACATTGTTAATGAGCATTATTTGCATGAAAAGTACTTCCTGTCAAATGATAAATGTGACCAACTGATTAATTATTATAATTATAATTATAATTATACAAATTAAAAGTTGTATTTATGTATTACACAGTTCATTAGTTTGTAGCAAAATACTCACATGTCCAAAGCTGGTATTCTGATTGGTTTACTATAAATGGATAATTCTCATCAGGTGGAAGAGTTGAGATAACTGAAAAATTGTATAATGTCCCAGCTGTCAGGTCAGTTGCATTCCCTCCAGTTCTACTAGCACCAACAGAGCCCCCCCTCCATGCTATGGTGTAATTAACATTACTTCGCTGAGAAGTGTCAGGCCAAGTTAAGGTGATGAAATTGACTTGTCTGGTTGAACTAGCTTGATTGATTAAGTTCATCCCTGTACAAAAGAATGTAGAACATAAGGTTTTTTTCTGTGTGTACCATCTCAGGTTACAAAAATAATGTGGAACAACACTAGAGAATGCAGTCAAATTACAAGACACACTAGATAATGTGGTCATATTACATGACATACTAGAGAATGCAGCCAAATTACATGATACACTAAAGAATGCAGTCATATTACATGACACACTAGATAATGCGGTCATATTATATGACACACTAGAGAATGCAGCCATATTACATGACACACTAGATAATGCGGTCATATTACATGACACAATAGATAATGCGATCATATTACATGATACACTAGATAATGCGATCATATTACATGATACACTAGATAATGCGATCATATTACATGATACACTAGATAATTCAGCCATGATACACGACACACTTATATATTTATGATTGTGAGGTACTCTGACATAATGTTATTGACAAATTATTCTGTCCTGCTAGTACACAGGTTAAAACTCCATTACGATTCACACATAGGTCTCATGGTGTATTTCATACATGCTTTTTCTCTCACATCATTTCCATTCATGTTAATTTCAGTTCAGTTGTCCATTCACTTCTGTTGATGTGTAGCTTAATTTGTTATTATTGGGCCAAGTGTGTTGTGTTTGTTGTTATAAGCTTGTGTTGTTGAAAGGTTACTTTTATGTCATCTATCTTCTGCTATGTATCCCTGGTGATCTGTAGTCAAAACCTCTTGTGTTATTGTTGTTGCTGTTGAATTTCCATGATGAGCAACTTTACTCTTTTGTGCGCCTGAAGGGTGTTAGGTGACGAGATGCAGTAGTTTTTCTCACATCCCAAGTGTGTTGATGAAGGCAGACCCGAGTCGAGGCTAAGCTTGGTTTTACCTGCGTAATGCTCACTACTACCTGGGTCACATAAATATTCACCTCACTAGCCAACTGAAACAGTCAGTCTGTTTCAAGAGAGAACTGCACATAAGAGAGATGAGTTCTTGGTCAGTATGTTTACCTGGTCTTGACTAATACTATCTGGTAAGAATATTCTGACTGACCAGATGTTAGTATCCTCTCCTCTCTTAACGTTTTTATACTGGTTTTGAAGACTTTGCAGTCTGTTAACAACCAGTTTCATTTATATTTCCTTTCTCTAACTGCCATGTGCATCCAATCTATTCTTAAATGCATTAATTGCCCTTGCCTCCACTACTTCCTGTGGCAATGCATTCCAAACATTCACCACTCTCTGACTAAAAAAATATTTCCTAATATCTAATCTTGACCTTTCTTTAGATAATTTGTAGCTATGTCATCTTGTTCTTGTAGGTAGTTCTATTTTGAAAAACTTGTTATAGTTTAATTTATCCGTTCCTTTATCTTATAAACCTGCATTGTCACTTCAAATTCTTCTCTGTTCTAGACACTACACCGGTTTTTCTGTGGTTTTTTTTTTAGTCTTTCCTCATAACTGTAATTCTGGAATCCCACTATCAGCTTTGTTACTCTTTTTAATATTCTTTCCAGCATGTTTATATCGACTCTATGATAAGGACTCCCCACCTGTACACTGTACTCCAATCTAGTTCTAAGTAATGCTTTATACAGTTTGACTTTCACTTCCTTGCTCCTATGTTTAATATTTCTTTTTATAATGCCTAAATTTGCATTTGCCTTTGTCACTGCTACCTGGACTTGCTCACTCAGTTTACCTGTATGATCTATTATAACCACTAGGTCCCTTTCCTTTTATATAATTCTAATATTGTTCTTGCCTATTCTGTAATTATGTTCCATATTGGATCTACCCATGTGGATGACTGTACATATATCTACATTAAACTCCATTTGCCAGCTTGCAGACTATTCTCAAATTTTATGGAATCTGACTTCAATATGTCCACTTCTACTGTTGACGAGACAAAGCACTGCATAGTTTTGTGTCATCAGCAAATTTTGCAATAATGGATCCCATACCTATGTCCAAATCATTTATATATATCAAGAACAAAATTGGTCCCAAAACCAAGCCCTGTGGCACACCACTTTTCACTTCACACCACTCAGAGTACTCCTTATTGATGCTCACTCTCTCCCTTCTTCTGGAAAACCAATTTTCAATCAATTTGGCAACTACACAACCTATTCCAATGGATTTTAACTTTCTAAATAATATTTAATGAGGTACTTTATCAAAGGCCTTAGCAAAATCAAGATAACATCCACTGGCTTTCCTTTATCTATCATTTTATTAACCTCCTCCATAAATTCTAATAGATTTGTTAAGCACGATCTCCCTTTAGTAAACCCATGACGACTATTTCTAATTAGATTAAACTTGTCTTAATGCATTGCGATGTTTTCTTTGATTATTGGCTCTCACAACTTACAGGTCTATAATTTGCTGGATCTGATTTTTTGCCCTATTTGAATAAGGGGATCATTCCAACATCTTTTCAATCCCGTGGAACAATCCCTTTTGCGAGTGATTGAGAACATAATATAGCCAATGATTTTGCTAGTTGGTCTTTACTTTCAAGCAGCAATTTTGGATGAATACCATCTTGACTTGGACATTTATCCACTTTCAACCACAATCCACTTTCCAATTTTTTTTAAGACCATTTCTTCTGTAATACAGATTGATCTTAATCCCGCTGTATCCATGTCTCTTTGGGAAATATCTATAGGCTCTGGGATCGTGGAGTAGTCTTTTTGTGTGTAGACTGTGCCAAAGTACTGATTGAGCAGATTTGCTGCCTCCCTATTCTCACTTATTATTTTCCCTGTACTATCTATGAGAGGGCCTACTTTGTCTTTCGTTCTTTGTTTATTTCTAACATAAGAAAAGAAGCTTTAGCTTTCAGTCTTGATCCTATCAGCAAGTTTTTTTTCGAAGTATTTTTGCTGCTTTTTTCCCTTTCTGAGCTATGTTTTGCTTGTCCAAATATTTTAAATATGTTTCTTTTGATTTACTTGCCTCTATATATTTTTTCCATGCTTTATTGTCAGCTCTTCTACATTTAACTACAAATCTAGTTATCCACTTTTTACGCTTGGGGTTTACCTCCATACATGGAACACATTCCTCTTTTAACTTTTCTAGAATGGTTTTTAAACTCTCCAACTCTTGTTCAACATCTGTTCCTACAACAATGTCTTTCCAGATTATGTGGCTCGCTACCTCTTTCATCTTCTTAACATCTGCCTTAGAGTTGTCATATCTTCGTGTGTTTATGTTTACTTCTTTCCCTGCAATAAGATCCCAACGGATGATCTAATGGTCACTTGAGCCAAACAGTTCCCCAACAATAATGTTTTGAATCATATTTTTCTCTGTAGTAAAAACTAGATCGAGTGTGTTTTAAGTGTGCAATGGGAGTCGATCAAGCCATATTCTCACGAGAGGACTGAGCCAACATATTTCTGTCTTGAAATGTATTCAACACAAAGGCTAGTTTTTACCATATTTCCATTGTCTTCATTTATTATTCTATCTCTCCTGTAACACCAATGACCTTTCTTAGATATTTCATTTCCATTTATGTTTACTTGCCAAAATCATTAGCAACAATAAAAACATCTTTTGTGTGTTGAACATTTTGTGTGTTGATATTGTTTCACAATTGTAACACTTTATGTTGCTTTCCACTGAGATCTGTCTAGATCTTTTCCAGTTGTTAAAAATTGGTGACCTTATCGTACCATTTCAAATCATGAATTCTGTTTATGAATGTTTGTACTTTGTTGCCCTCTAAGCTTTAGATCCATATAACTGGTTGTATACAGACTCTGCAGGGTCTTCTAAACCAGTATAAAGACGTCAAGTTAAGTTAAGCAGTATTGACTTTACATTTGTGATGAACATTCTATTCTGTATGTCAAATCGTATTTGTTGGGAGTTCCACAATTTTTCCAATAAGATGAAAGCCCCTCTCAATTTCTGCATCCTTAATGAGATAGACTTTTCTGCACACTCAATCCCAGCTATGTTGCTGTCTAAATGTAGTCTCTCCCAGGTGAATCGAATCTTGTCAGCTTAATTTATTCAGTTCATGTTCGTTTTCTTTCTATAAATCCTCAGATTCAATTTCTGTGAGTTGCTTCAATTTATTTTGCAGTTGAAACCACCCAATAATAAATTTGTCTTCAGCTGTATGATAACTTCAGATCACAAAACAACATAATATTTGTGAAAGATTTTAACTGTCACAGCACTTCATGGGGGAACAATAAATCAGATGCTAATGGCTAGGAGCTGGAGAAATGGGCAGAGCAGAACGGATTACGGCTCTTACATGACTGAAAATCACCACCATCTTTTAATAGCTGCAGACGCAAAGAAAATAGAATCATGTGAACATATTTGTGAGCTTAAAACATCAAGTATAATACATATATAATACATAAAGTGATGAAATCTGCAGTGGAGCCAATACCATAAATGCAACAGAGGCTTATTTTATGCAGCGTTACAGCAGTTGTCTAACCTGATAATGCACCTTTCAAAAGTTACTTTCACTTTATATGAGCCAAATCGGGTCTCTTCACCTATGACTTAGACAAAGAAGTGTTTAAACTAGAAGCAACACCAGCAAAATACAAGGCTTCTGTTGAACTAACAACAAGGATCTCCAGACAACATACTGAGAGGCTGCACAACCCAGTATATTTCTTGCCTTAACGAAAGCTCAAAGGCACTATATGACCAATACCAACAAACTATTTGAAAGTGATCACTTCTCTGAGGAGACCATCCAGATTGAGGAAGACCTAGATGCCATTTCACACTCGAATACAGAAAAACAGCAACCTTCTGAAAGACCTGGACATGAAAAAAACAGTCAGTATGTCTTGACACTTATCAAGAACCCAAGTAATGATCCAACGAGTGCTCTCGCAGGCATAATACAAGTTAGCTCCAGCCAAATAGCCCCCCAATTACTGCTGAACGAGAAAAACCACTAAAAAACATAAAAAAACCAAGATCTAGCAGGATTATTAAAAAAACAACAAAAAACATATCAAATGAAAAACAAGAAAAAGCTGGCCCTGATGATCTTTTGACAGATCAAATTAACAACTTTGAACCAGAAATCATCAAATGGCTGCCAAAGCTTTTTAATACATGCGTCAAATCTATGCAAACTCCTAAAATCTGCATTAACTCCTCATTGTTGCACTGATAGTACTAGGAAAACCCCCAACCGAAAGCAATATTTCCTACCAGTGTAGATACTTTGCCAACTGCATGTGGTTTTTTAAAGAATGATTGTGAACCATTTTACTCCCTAGATAGACAGGATTATCAAGAAACAAGCAAGTTTCAGACCTGGAAAATCATGTTACAACCAAATCCTTAACCTGACACAACTAATCAAAGAAGGGTACTGACGCAAACAGATCCCAGGAATGACTTTTATTGGCCTATAAGCAGCATACAAAGCCATAAACTGACAGAAGCTACTGACAAAGCTATATTCGATGACAAATAACTGACGCCTCACCAACCTCATCAAATGTCTCCTACAGAACAGGTGGTTCTTTGTCACTTTGGAAAGGAAAAAAGTAAACGGCAAAACCAAAAAGGCGGTCTGGCACTAGAAAGTATCCTAGCACATGTGTTGTATAACTTGTACACAAGCAACCAGAACCAGTCTATAGTTACATAGGCAATGAAATTCATATATGCAGACAACACAGAATTTGCCGCCAAGGAAATTGTTTTGAAGCGGTTGAACATCACCTGACAAAGCACCCTTAATGCCCCTGCCATATATTACCAGAAAAATCATCTCAAACCAAACCTCAACAAAACTCAAGGATGTGCTTTCCATCTCAGTAATAGAGGCAAAAATAAAACTACAGATCAAATGGGAAGGAGAGGAGCTGAAACACAGTATGGTTCCCAAATATCTGAGTGTACAGTTGAATCAGGTGCTCTCTTATCAGATACACTGCCAGAATAATAATATCTTCCAAAAACTGACTAGCACAATATGGAAGGTCAGCCAGAAGCCCTAGGAACATCAACACTCATCTTGTGTTTCTCTCTAGCTGAGTACAGTGCACCAATTTAGAAAAAGATCAGCAATAAGTGAGACTGGTCTAATAATTACAAGGAGTCTAAAACAATCTCCAACTGAAAAAAATATATATACCCCATAATTGGTGTAGCACCAGATGAGACACAAAGAAATTGAAAGAGATGAAAAGGCAGAAAACTCAAGGCACACTATGTTTGGACACCAGGTGCAGGGCACAAGATTTAAATCTAGATGTAGTTTCTTACAGTCAACACAGCCAGTACAGACTAGTTCTATTAAAAGCTCCATCAAAAATGGAATGAACTGACAAAGATCCTCTGGATAAAGCTGCAGGAGAAATCTGCACTTGGACACCACTTGCTTTATGCAGCATGGTAGTCACTAAACAGACCCAGAACTGGTGAATTATGATTCAGGAAGAACTTAAAGAGATGGGGGATACAGGGGTGATGTACCATGCGACTGTAGAGCAACACAAGACCCAGACAACCTCATGATCTGCCTAAACCTTGTGGAAACATGCAATATGAATGACGTGTTGAGGGGGAATGACAAAACAATCCACGGGGCTGAACATTGGAAACATGATGTCTGACGTGGTGCCCAACACACAAAGAAAGTAAGTTAGAAAGTATCAGAAAAGGACAAGTCAGAATGTTTTACTGGCATTACCTACTATTTTTTTTCTAATTTTTAATACAAGAACTGCAATAATTGTTCTCAACAGTATTCCAATTTTTGGCTCTTTCCTTGAGTCACGACTATGATACTTGAACTGCTCTGGTTACTCTCCTCTTGAGCACTGACCATGAGACTTGAGTTCATGTCCATGAGACTTTAGCTTTAACCAAGAGACAAGCTCTGACCATCAGATTTGGACTCCCCTAGATTCCTGTACTTCAGTAGGTGTTCTTTGGCCTTCACACTCTATTCTTCTCTTCTGGGTTCAAATTCTGCTAAAATATAGTTATATTCTTTGGTTTCTTCTGGAGGGTGCCCCATATTCATCTTCACATCCTGTCCATGGCTTCGATGCGCTAATTTAGATATGAGGTCAACAAACATTTACTGAAAATAAGTGTAAAGTTAATAGAAGTCCCACAAGAAGAAGATATAATCTCACTATCTTACATTAAGAAGTAGAGGTGGTGGTCAAGTCTCTCAAGAAGAACAAGACGGCTCGTAGAGACAATATACTAGGCAAACTGCTAACACATGGTCTTTGGTTATAGACATTCTAAAAAAATTTGTAATATGATCTGGCAGATGGAGGAATGGCCAACATTTTGGACAAAATCGCTGATTATAGCCCTACCTAAGAAGGAAAGAGGAGTGCGTGTGACAGAGTCTAAGTTTTTAGCTGAGTAGTTAGCAGTTGCGTAGTACTTATCTAAAGAGTTACAACATGTATCTACACCACGATACGACTTCACACAGAAAATAACACATATAATCCTTTCATTTATTAAAATGCAAATCAACAAAAACAATATTAGCAAAAAGAACAAAATACATCTAAACTAAATAATAATAATACATATATATATTTATATTGATTGAACTACAACAAAGGTTTTAAGCACTAGCTTTTGAAATTTCCCCCAATTACATAACTCAGGCTCTCACTACTGCACTCTCCTTATTTGCACACTCAACACACACTTACAAACTCGTCCTCACAATCGTATTATATACTCACTTGTTCTGTGCATTCACACACAATCAGATCACCTTTAGTCAGGTGATCTGTACATCTACATAAAATGGGTTCACATATGCTCAGGCAATCTGTGCATTCATATGCACTTAGATCATGTCACTTATAGTCAGATCACGTATACTTTTGTGGTCCCATACTCAGTCGATCTGTGTATACACATACACAGACATTCAGATCTCCTTAGGCGATCTGTACATTTATAATTACTTTGATCACTTCGCGTATTCTTACATTCATATGTAATTAAATCACGCATTGTTGACTAGGTGTCCTGCACGTATGCCACACATTCAGATCTCTTACTGTCCAACACAAACACCTATAGAGCGACTGGCCAAAACCAGAGGTGTATGCTGGTTCAGTCACCCTGTAAACTCACTCTCATTCCCCTAGCCAGCTCGTTTGAGCTCATCTTTGCCGAGTATTTTATAGTCTCAAGCAACATCATGGTTGTCCAATGGTCTGCTGTTAGTTGTCTGACTTAACCATCACTCCAACTAGTTGTTATTGGAGGATTATCCACGAAACACTGTCACTCTAAATGTCGTAGCCAGTCGTGGTGGCATCTGACTGTCACCAACCCCCACTACGCTAATTCGGAATGCCAGAGTGGTCAGCTATGAACCCCCACCTCAGCTCTGACACCCTCCCTCCCCCCCATACCAGACAAATTCTTCCACTAAACCCTTTATTTCCTTTGTTGACCTAGTGTCGAGACTGTGCTTGACCTTGGCATGCATTCAGGCAACCTTTGTTCCCAGAGTTGCCAGCTTAATCCACCCAGCCCTAAACGCCCATGCTCCAGCTGAAACTGTTACACACCTGGTCGAATAATTTTTAGGCCTGCCTGCAGACAAGGAGGACAGCAGTCCAAATCCCGGTATGGCATACAATGTTTTTCTGTTGGGTGTGAAATAAACAAACATAACAAGCACACGACCTGGCGACAGCAGTGGCGAAGCGGCCTGTAGTTCTCAGCCTAAAAAACCCCTCGACTACCCCAGAAATGGGAAAAAAACATATTGTCAGTTTTTTTAAGAAGGGTAACCTCCAATAATGTCAAAATGACTAAACCATCAATCTTATCAGTCACGCCAGCAAACTAATGATTAAGGTTATCTTGAACAGACTGTAACCAAGGGCAGAAAACGTTATTGCAGAAGAATAAGCCAGTTTTTGGACTGGTTGCAGCACAATTGAACACATTTTTAATTTGTGTCTGCTCAACGAAAAATACCTTCAGCATAATCAAAAGCCTAACCAAGTCTTTGTTGACTTTAAAAAAAGCTTTCGACGTGGTCTGGAATGAGGCCCAGTGGGCAACTATGCAAAAATAAAAGATGGGGTGTCGGCTTACCTATGTCATTGAGAAACTCTACTCCCAAACCACCAGTGCAGTCTACCTTTACAGGATAACTGGGGAATGGTTCCGCACCTGAACCGGTGCATGACAAGAATGTATTCTTTCATGACCCTATTCAACGTTTTTCTTGAATGTATCATGTCCGAAGCTCTGGAGGATCACATGGGTACTGTCAGCATAGGTGGTGGTTCACTCACCATTATCAGGTTTGCTGATGACATTATCGGGCTGGCTGGAATGGAGCTAGAACTTGCGAGTCTACTCTTAAACCTTGACAATGCGGCTCAAAGGTTTGAAATGGAAATGACTGGTAAAAAGCACGCAAGCTCACTTGGTATGTTTGAAAATCGTCTGGGTTGACCAAGACGGTTCTGCAAGGTACTGTGAATGGGAAGCGTAAAAGAGGGAAGCAGAAAAAGAGATGGGAAGACAACATCAGAAAGTGGACGGGAAGGTCTATAGCTATAACGAATATCCTGGCACAAAATTGAGTGGAGTAGCGGGAATTCGTCCAACAATCTGCAGTGTTGGTGCCCCAATGTCCTTTCAGGTTAGGGATCTGATGATGATGATGATGAAGTGTAAAGTTAAAGCAATTTGGTTACTATCATAGTTAAGCCACTTACTAGAAGTGCATTTATTTTCATCAGTTCTGTAATAGTCACTGCTGCATAGACACTTCTGAATATTTGGTGGTGAATGATAGGAAATGCAAACTGTATGAGGCTCCTGGCACACGTCAGCAGCATTGATTCCATAACATGACACACCATAGTTGAGCTCTGTCAATTGAGAAAACACATTTCTCTGGAAAATTATTTCATGAAAAGGGTGGATGTATAATGAATTAAGAAAGAGAAAGAGAATTTATAATGGTAAAGTACAGGTTTAAGTTGTTAGTTTCGTACATACTTTCCTAATCTGTTCCCTAAGTATAGTCTTCACATCTGACCATGGCTTCTTTCAGTTAACTTTGCCCCCAATGGTTGTTGCCCTTTGTTCCTCCTCAAGAACCAGACAGTATATTTATTCAAGTTTCCAAATTATTTGCCCCTTTTACTTTTTATTTTTATGGTACTTTGAGGTTCTGTTTTGTACTTTACATTTTAAAGCTTTAATTTTATATTTTCTCCTCAGAGCTTAGTTTTTTTTAATAATTCCACTGAGACATCTGCTTCTGTTTAATAATATAGATTCACCAACAATATTACTGGTCTGTAGGAATTTCTTATCAAGGGTTCCTGTACTGTTCTCTGTGTTATGTATGCTAGATCTTCTTTAGTAGGAAATATTTTGGACATCAGGTGCAGAGCACAAGACTCAAATCTAGACATAGCTTCCAAAAATCAACAAAGCCGATACAGACAAGCCCTGAAAGCTGCTGTATCTAGAAATGGCATGAATTGATGCAGGCCCTAGAGATAGAGCTTTGGGAGGAGCTTGCCCCCAGACATCAACTATCAAACACTACATGGAAGTTTCTGAACAGACTCAGAACTGGTTTATCATGGTGCAAAAGGAATATGAAATGATGGAGATACAAAGATGATGACACATGTGACTGTGGCTCAATACAGGACCCAGAACACCTCATGACCTTCCCCAACCTCCAGGAAACATGGAATAGGTGCAACATGCTGGAGGTAAATAACAAGGTAATCCATGTCCCTGGATACTGCGTGCATGTTGTATAATGTGGTGCTTGGACATGGACAATAACTAAATAGGAGACAATTGTAAGATATTACATTCTATAGATTTTAAAGGTCTTTGATACATAGTTACATAATGTGTACTAGTTAATGGAATTAAGAAACAAGTTTTCCTTGCATGGCTGAAATACAAACAAGGTTCAAAAGCAGTAACAGACATTAGCTGACTTGATGACCCTAATAGACCTTTATCATGTAATGGATAAATGAGAGCAACACAAACTAAAAACTGAACTAAGATAAACTATCTTATACTGACACTCGCTAAACTTAAACTAAATACAGTAGACTAGGGTCAACTATTTTATACAGACATTTGTTTAACTTAGACAAACTAAAAACAAGAAAGAGATTAGATAAAAATAGAGCTTTGTAGTATTACATAGAGCCAAACCTGTGCTGTGGTACTAGTACTGTAAAGGTGTCATGGCCAATGTGTACTTAAAGAAGTAAAATATTGGAGACCACACATATCATATATGTAATGTGACAGAAGAATGGTAAAGCCATATGGACAGCTTGAAGGACTAATGTGGATGTCTTAAGGGATGAAAACAAAACCTCTTGTTTACCAGGCTTGTGTCCTCAGCACCATTCTTTATGGCAGTGAGACATAATCTACCAACACACACCAGGAGAGGTGACTCAGCAGCTTTCACATGAGGTGCCTATGTAGAGCAAAATCCTGGGATCTGGGTGGCAGGACAAGATCATCAATACATAGGTATTGGAGAGAACCGGCATGGTCGCGGTCTTTTCTATGCCTAGTCTTCAAACATTCTGATGACTAGGAAAAACTCGGAGGATGGCACAATACCAAAAGATCTTCTCTATGGGGAATTACAGTTGGGGAAAAGGTCTCAGGGCCTGCCACTACTTCGGTACAAGGATGTGTGCAAGCGAGATATGAATGATGCGGGCATCGATTTGGAATCATTGAAACACAATGCCATGGATCGTGTTACATGGAAAGGCAAGATTTAGCATGGAATACAAACAAATGAGATAATGATTTTGGCTAGGCTAAGGACTCAGCGTTTGAGAAGACATGTCACATTACATGATGATGTATACAGTCCTGATTTTACATGCACATACTGTTGAAGATGCTTCTCTGCTCAGATTGGTTTTACGAGTCACATCCGTTATCATCGTGGACTGTAGTTCCATCCTTTTTTTTCCCAAAGCACAATATACACAATTTATACAAAGCACAATATATCCATCTCACAAGACGTAAAAAAGGGCTTTGATGAATCTCATATTTATTTAGTCTTTCTCTTTTGTTGTTACTATTTTGTTTTGTTAATTTATATTCAGGCAGTTATATAATTACTTATATATTCTCTTCTTTAACACTTAATATTTCTTTTTTCCCTTAGTGATGTTAATCCCATTGTGGGCAGCAGGATATGGGTTTAAAGGTCAGATGTTGCCAATTTGCTGCAAGTTTAGACCTCTACACAAGACTCAACATTTAACAAATTTAAACCAAAATGGTAGATTAGATAAGAAAAGAGTATGGCTTGGCTTGGCTTCGTTCGTTCTCAATCTCCCGCTACCAAACCCTGAAAGGGCTTAAGTAGTAGCAGAATGTAGTCCAGAGAACGGAATGCGCTGTGTCGTAGTTTACAGCTTGACTGTGATATTTGTAACTTTCGGTCTAACACATCCGACTTCAGCAAGCACTTTTTGAGTACTGGGTTAGCATTCCCTCTTCGATCCCTTCTCGTTAGCCAGTCTGCCCTGCTGCAGCCTGTTATCCAGGATCACCGCGTGGAGATGTAGAAGGGTCTTGGCAGCTCTGGTTCGCTGGCCCTGATGCTAGCATTCAGCTTATGGGTCGCTGACCACTGCAGCTCATGTGCTGCTCAGCATCTTGATCCCAGAAAAGAGTATGTGAGAGAGATTCAAAGAACAAGTTAAAACAAAATAGTTGGAAAGTCAATGGAAAGTGTGAATGGCAGAACAGGTAAATATGTTGTTTATAGAATAGTCTAGTTAAAGGATTATAGCACTGTCTTTTCAACATTGAACGGACAAGTTGAACATCTAAAGATGGCTGACATAGATATAAATGAAACAGTCTACACAAACTTATTTGGTTGACACAGATCTGCAGCATTATTTGGATCATAATACTCCTGATCATCACAACGACAAATGTTGCCAAGACAGCTCAGGCCAGCCATACACTCATTAATGCTAGTGCAGTAAACTCCATTTGGTTTTTCTGACAAACAGAATTCATGGAAGAGCATATCAAATTCAGATTAAGCGTGTACCAATCACAATTTTGTTCTGTCTAGGGGCTGTAGCATTACATATGGACAGATGGGATATACTGAAATCAATCAATGATTGCCTATTGGATGATAAGACACACAATAGATCACTTGGTAATCTACAGATTTCAGTTGTTTGAAATCAAACATGGATTTTATAGAAGATAAAGCAGGAATGTATACAACAGAAACCATCATTATTAAAAGCCTTTGTCATTTGCTGAAAGAGATTGAGCACCTATCGGGCTGCCAAGAGTGCAGGGGGGTCGATTCTGTTTAACAACATTCTTGGCTACAAATCAGTGCGTTGTGTGAATCTACTTCCGTTGGTCGTGTTAGTGTATAAGACATTGGAAGAGCTTATATGCTAGCTACAAGGACACCTATAGAGATATTAGCTGTGGGTAAGATGGACATAATAGAATCACTCAAAGATGGCCAGTCAGATTTAGATTTAGTCATCCTGAGATCACAGTAGTTTTTGTTGTTGTTGTTGTTGCATTCGCCTTATTTCTCTACTCCCCAAGGCGGTGTGCGTTGCACTGTGGTTTTTATTTTGCGCCTGTTGGCCCAGTGCATCCGACTTCAGCATGTATTTTATGTAAGGGTCTGCTTCCTCCTGCATTTTCTAAGGGTTTGCTTTCCGGGGTAACGGCCGGTGCTGTGATAGGGATCGAACCCAGCACCTTTTGGTTGTGAGCCGTGTCACTTAACCACTAGCCCACGTCGTCCCACGGTAGTTTGAAAAAATGGTTTGGTCATCTAGAAACTATAGGCAGTTGTTTCAAATAAATGAGCCATGAACGACGAAACCCCGTCAAATAAACAAATTACTATCAAGCAGGGCGAGAACTTGATCACAGGTAAGAAAGCCGCAAACGCCTTTGTCGATCACTATGCCAGAGCAAACCACACTTAGAGTCAAGCTAAGAAGAAGTGATGTCTGTGGGAAGATGTACAAGTGGATCAACCACTACCTCAAACAAAGAACGGCCAGAGTCCAAGTACAAGGGCAGATGAGCAAAAAGGTGACACTCGAGCAGGGAGTACCCCAAGGGGGAGTATTGTCACCCACACTCTTCCTGGTATATATAAACGATATCACAGAGAATATACCAAGAAGAGTCCATAGCTCAATGTTTGCAGACGATCTGGCTATGTGGACCTCTGAAAAGAATCTCACCATAGCAAGAAATCGGATGCAGACGGCCCTAACATCGCTGGAAGAGTGGGCGAACTCATGGCTGGTCAAAATAAACGAGGAGAAAACCACATGCACAATATTCTCGCTTTCATTAAAACCCCAAAGTACCAAATTAAGTCTAAATGGCAAAATCCTGCAGCCAAACGACAACCCAACCTATCTGGGAGTCACATTTGATCGGCGCATGACATGGAAAAGTCAGATTGAGAGAAACCGAATGAAAGCCAGAGAAAGAATGGCAATCATGAGGAAACTTGCTGGCACAAGCTGGGGAGCAGACGAAGGTATACTAAAGAAACTGTACACTGGAAGAGTGAGACCAGTTCTCGAGTATGGCATTGCGGCATGGACAACAGCAGCGAAGGCAAACTTCGATAAAGTTAACAAACTTCAAAACCAAGCCATGAGAATTATAACAGGTGGCATGAAGTCAACGCCAATTGTAGAACTTGAAAAGATTACAAAACTGCAATCCATGACCGATAGAAGAGACTGCAGAGCCCAGCTGCAGTCAGAGAAACTCCGAAGACTGACTGACCATCCAATGCACCAGAGACTAAACAATTTGGGAAATGGGAAACTAAAGCGGAGAAACTTTGCAGAAATAGCCAAAGCAAAGATGCACGAAGATCCCATAAACGCACTAACAACACCAAAACCCATCACTACTGTACGAAAACCTACCTGGAGGCAGGATATATTTCCAGAGGTGGTAGAAAATATACCAGGTATTGCAAACAAAAACTGCCAGACTGAAAAAGAAAGAAGAGATACTACCCTAAGCTTCATAAAGAAAAGCTACCCAAGCATGGACTGGACCCATGCATACACCGACGGTTCTGTAACAAACACTACACAGAACGGAGGGGCAGGAGCATTCCTGAACCTACCAAATGGCAGAAAAATAACACTGTCATTCGCTACTGGTAAGTACACAAGCAATTTCAGAGCGGAGGCAGAGGCACTGAGGGTGTCCTGCTGACAGATGCTCTCACCGTAGTCACAGCGCTAAAAAGCCAGAAAAACACTGAGCTCAATGACTTAAGAGCAGCACTCTGCAAACTGTGCCAGCAGTCCGCACCAAAAAGGGTAGTGGTACAGTGGGTTCCGTCACACTGCAACATCCAAGGCAACGAGGAGGCAGACAGACTGGCAAAAGAAGGTGCAAGACTACCACAAACAGATACTAGTATGACGTACGAAGAGTCAAAACGGCTTATCAAAGCCAGATACATGACCAAATGGGAAACCGAACATACTGGTTACACCAAAAACGATGCCTATTACCAGTTGAACCGAAGAGAGCAGGTCGTTGTCTTCAGACTTCGCACTGGCCACAACAGACTGAGGTACCACCTATTCAACAAATTGAAGATAGGGTGTACCGACGAATGCCCGTGCGGTACTGGTAAAATGACCGCTGAACATCTGCTGCAGAACTGCCCGACATACAAGGACCAGAGAGAGCAGATGTGGCCATTACCAGTGGAACTGCAAGACAAGCTCTATGGCAGTGGCGAGAGCCTCAGGATGACCGCCGCTTTTTTCGAAAAAATAATGGTTACTGTCTGACTGCGTACGAAGAAGAAGAAGAAGAAGTTTCAAATAAATTATTAATTCATCTTGAGACTACAGGAAATAGTTTCAAATCAAGATTCAGTCATTCAGGGACTTTGTAATAAATGATTCAGTCATCATGAGACTGCAGTAGTTTTAACTGAACTTAACGTCTTTAAACTGGTTTAGAAGACTACAGAGTCTGTATACAACCAGTTTCATTTAAATTTCCTTGCTCTAAAAGTTTGGCGCATCCAATCTATTTTTAAATGCATCAATTGTCTCTGCCTCCACTACTTCCTGTGGCAATACATTCCAAGCATTCCCCACTCTGTGACTAAAAAAATGTTTCCTAATATGTAATCTGGACATCTCTTTAGTTAATTTTTAGCTATGCCCTCTTGTTCTTGTAGGTGTTTACATTTGGAAAAACTTATTTTGTTTAATTTATCCTTTCCTTTGATTATCTTTTAAACATGTATTGTCCCCTCGAATTCTTCTCTTTTCTACACACTGAAGGCTGGGTTTTCTGAGTCTTTCCTCATTACTTTAATTCTGGAATTCCACTATCAGCTTTGTCTCTATTTTTTGTATCCTTTCCAGCATGTTTATATCTCCTCTACAATAAGGACTCCACACCTGTACACAATACTCCAATCTAGGTCTAACTAATGCTTTATACACTTCCTTGCTCCTATGCTTAATATTTCTTTTGATCATACCTATTTGCCTTTTTCACTGCTACTTGGAATTGCTCACTCACTTTACCTGTATGATCTATTATAACCCTTAGGTCTCTTTCCTTTTCTATCTTTCTAATATTGTTCTCGCCCATTCTGTAATTTTAAACTTCCGGTCGAGCGTCGTGACTAGCTGCTGACATGTCAGTGAACACCTTCCAATACTTCAGTTTCTTGCTAACCACCATTTAAACTGTCCCTAGCGACACAGCGAATTCCTCTGCTAGCGAACGTAAGCTCTGGTCCACCCGAATTGCTCCATCAATGTTGTCGATGGCATCTTCTGACGCAACAATATGTGCATGGCCTGGTCTCGGAAGATCTTTCGTTAACTCACATTCTTTTTTTAAACATCGTTGTCCAGTTCTTCACTGTTGTCTTCGATACACTTTTGCATTTTGTAATGAATGTCAACTGGTTGATATCATTCAGCTGTTAGAAACCGAATCACCGCTTGTTGATCAACTCTGGACGGATTCCGTATCACTCCAGCCATGTTTTCAATGGTCTACTGAGGAAACTATGAGTCGGAGGATTATTAAATTTTGCTAACTTGACAGTTGGTATATGCTGTTTACACCAGAAGTGACGTCATCATACGCAGTTAGGTCGTTTCATTTGGACACGTCTCATATGATAAAGTTTAGTATAAGAGTGGATACTCAGTCAATTATTGCAGCTCTGATGTGACTATCCATGGCCACATTTCACATTAATGAGAGCAGTTATATTGTAAGGTTCTGAGTACATGGTTGAGACAGTCAGACAGGAGTGGCTATGGCAGGTGTGAATGCATCAACTTCAGACCGTTTTGGATATGTGTGAATCTACTGTCCTTGTCTACTGGAGTTCATGGCAATGACAGATCTCATCTTACAAGCTGAACAACTAAAGATAATTGGCATAGATTTAAATGAAGTTTTAAGGTATTTGTCTCACCATTGCAACCTTGTAACACTTTAAAACATCTAATGTTTTTGTTGATTGCTTTATAATTATATGATGTATTAGTAGATGATTGAACACATAATGTTATGCCAAAAGTTCATTCACTATTAGTGTTGAGCGGAATAGTTAAAGGCCTCCATTTGTATTTGACCTAATACTAAACACCTCTATTTGGTGTATCCCTTATTTGAACTTATTTTCCTGTGCATTTTTGTCATTTACTGTTTTTGTGGGAGATTATTTGTTCCCAAATTATTGAATTAATCTGTTAAGTAATTTCCAATGTTTGACCAGCTGTCTATTTGGGTATTTTGTAACATTCCTCTAAATTGTATCTAGATGACTTGCAAGCACGGGCTCAAGTTCGATGGCCCTTATCTCTGGTCAGTAGTTGTTCATCAAATTTGAGTTGGCATCTTTTCGTTGATGCCTCTTGTGAAATCTGCCAGAATGTATTTAATGTCCATTTCCATTTTCCCATTATTTTTCCAAGCTTTAACGAAACACAAAACTTAATTCAATGTGGGATCAAGATGCTGAACAACACATGAGCTGCAGTGGTCAGCGACCCATAGCTGACTGCTAGCATCAGGGCCAGCGAACCAGAGCTGCCAAGACCCTTCTACACCTACATTCGGTGATCCTGGATAACAGGCTGCAACAAATTAGACTGGCCGAGGAGAAGGGATTGAAGAGGGAATGCTAACCCGGTACTCAAAAAGTGCTTGCTGAAGTCGGATGTGTTGGACCGAAAGGTGCAAAAATCGCAGTCAAGCTGTAAACTACAGCACAACGCATTCCATTCTCTGGACTACATTCTGCTACTTAAGCCCTTTTCAGGGTTTGGTAGCGGGAGATTGAGAACGAACAAAGCCAAGTCAAAGTTAATTCAATGTAAAACTTTTGCTGGTTATAGATTTAGCATCCTCACTTTGTCAAGGTCACAATGAAATGAGGTACCCTATTATGAAGATGAGATATATACTTGAATTTCTGTCCATAAAGACAGGACAGGGAGTGACCCACAGGCACCATTTCTACACGAGTTAAGGCAAACATGAAGCAACAAGGATCAGGAGTGCTGTCAACATCAGAGGAATGAGAATAAACAGAAAGACATCATAGATAGTGCAGGTAGAAATGAATGATTGTGCAGATAAAAAGGATGACTGTACAGGTAAAAATGATGATTGTGCAGGTAACCCTTGTTGAGTAGATTAGAAATGGACAAAACGATGATTATTGGAGATGCAATGCTAAACTGCAAATCATTGCTCTTGTCAGGGAATGGAGCATGTTGTATAATATAAATAAGTGGTGAATGATAATGAACAGATAGTTGAATGGTTTGGATGTCATAAGCTGACCACGATGACATGCATTCAAATTCTGGGTAAGACAATTTTTCTTTCCTATCTGAGAAAAAGGAAAATCTAGTGTGTACAGTGTGTGATGACTGCAGGAGCAAGCGCCCTTTATTTATCAGTTCTAAAATCCTTCAGATGGACTTCAACAATGGGAATACACACTGCAATGATAGTTTTACTAGCAGGTTAGATATGCTGGGTAATATGATGGCCTATATAAATTACTGGACTTGTTTTCTGAGGCTAAAAATAAAGGATGGAACGTTCCAGCTAGAGTAAGAATAAAAACTTTAAATAGGAAAATGCAGCTTTCATGTAAAGATCACCAGTATAAAAATGTAGTTTGACACAGTTACTGAAGCTCTGACCTAGCTAGACAGGGACATTAATCAGGGCAGCTATTGTTTCAGGCCCTTAGTCCATGCTTCCCAGAAGGTCCAGATGGGATGGAAATGGTTTGATTAGATAATATACGTATTCTTAAGACCTTGACTTAACTGGTGCCACTGCCCAAACATCTCCACATTAATCTAGCAATAAAACAGCAACTGACTCACGGCACCTTACAACTAAATATGTGTTACTAGAGCCAAACATGGGCCATGTCCATGGCATGGAAGAGCAAAATTTCCACCTGTGAATTAAATGTCTGCAAAGGATTGCCATCATCTCCAGAAGACAAAGATTCGAACAGCGGACATTCATTAAAGGGTTGGTTCCATCTCATGTGTGGAATACATGTCCGAAATGAAGATGCAATGGTTTTGTCATGTCATGAGAATGCTCCATCAACAGCTTACTTTGTGAGCTTACAATGCCCAATTGTCTGCCTCCGAACGAGAGGGCGACTTGAAAATAATTTTTCAACAACATGGGTTGAAGATATCAGAAGAGACACATCTGACCCAGAATAATCGACATAGGCCCTCCACAGTCCATGGTGCCCATCCATGTACAAGAGAACTGATAAGTAACTAACAAGATAACAAACTAACAACGTCATTGGATTTGTCTGGTTCTACTATCATTGCCATGCTGGAGTTCTCGTCAATGACAGATCTGAACACACAAAATAAACAACTAAAGATGGCTAACATAAGCATAAATGAAAGAATCTATTCAAACTTACTTGATCGACACAGATCTGCAACATTACTTGAATTAAAATACTCCTGGTCAGTACAACGACAGATATGTCCAAGACAGCTCAGGTTAGTCCTGCACTCATCAGTTCTAACACAAGAGTATCCAAAGGATTTTTCTGACAAACGGAATTCAGGAAAGCTTAGTCAATAGAAAGTAAACTACTGGAATCATCTTATTTTCTTATTTACATTCATTGTGTGCCATTTTCAATTAAGCTTTTTCTAGTTCTATGAAAATTAGCTTATTTCATTTTCAGACCTATTATTATTAAGTATAACTAAAGACTTTGTGCAATGCAAATATCTTATTAATAGCGGAAGTGTTAGAAGGAACAATTTATTTAGAAGGTTAGTTATGTTTGTTTATTCTCTGTCATACAGGTTGTCAAAACATCAATAATAGTCCAATATAATTCAGCAGATGAAGCTTTCTTGTTAGAGTGACAAGCACAATAGTTGCAAAGCATATCACAGATTATATGATAACAAAGTTTAGTATAAACAAACCTGTCAAAGCATATCACAGATTATATGATAACAAAGTTTAGTATAAACAAACCTGTCAAAGCATATCACAGATTATATGATAACAAAGTTTAGTATAAACAAACCTGTCAAAGCATATCACAGATTATATGATAACAAAGTTTAGTATAAACAAACCTGTCAAAGCATATCACAGATTATATGATAACGAAATTTAGTATAAACGTACCTTTCAAAACATATCACAGCTTATTTGACAACAAAGTTTAGTAATTATAATAGTCCATTACTAATTTACTGTAGCTCTGATTTGCCTAATCACTATCACATTAGTCAGAGCACTTATATTGTAAAGCTCAGAGTTCATACTTCAAACAGGAGTGAATATGGCAGGTGTGAATGCTTCAACCTTAGATCTATTGGGATTTGTATGGATCTACTATTCTTGTCATGCTGGTGTTCATGACAATGACAGACCTTGGCTCACAAGCTAAACAAACTAAAGATGGCTAACATAGATATAAATGAACCAATCTACTCAAACTTGGTTGACACAGATCTGCAGCATTATTTGGATCATAATACTCCAGGTCATAACAACGACAAATGTTGGCAATACATGTCAGGCCAGCCATACACTCAACAGTGTTTGAGCAGGAAGTTCCATTTAATTTTTCTGACAAATAGAATTCAAGAAAGCATGTCAAATTTATATAAACTGTGTGTGTGTGTGTCTTGTCTTGTCTTGTCTTATCCACTTGTTCCGTGAGATGCCAAGGGGAGCCGTAGTTTTCTATCCAAGAAGAGGCCACGTCGCTGAAGTAGTCGTCATTCCATGACAATTTAGAATTTCCGCAATATTTCCTATCTATCTAAAACCTGACTGTCGTGTGTTAATAGGTGCATGGGGATAGTTGGCCAGGTTGTATTCTCATTAGGTTGCCGAACCACTTGACTCTCTCCTTATCAAACATTTACAACAGTCTTGCTTCAACGATGTTTCTTACCTCTACATTGAACATTCTGTCTCTCCTAGTTACATTGATGCTTTTCCGGAGGTATCTCATCTCACATCTTTCTCTATAGAGATTTTGTTAAAAAGCACATTTGGCACTGGTGCCAGAGCGTTGACGTGAATAAACTGTGTGAAAAAACTGAGTGTGTACTGTACTTAATTTAGTTCTGTCTTAGAACTTTGACATTTGATATGGAATCCACCAATGACCATCTGTTGAATGACGACACAGCAATAGCAAATTTGCCAAAACATCTATAGCAGTTGTTGGAAATAAAACATATGCTCAGCATGAGTGTATGCAACATGAACATTTGTTTCCAAACTCTTTTCCGAGATGGGTCTGACTAGATTGCAGTCATGTCGAATCTGTATAATGAAACATTCTTAGCTACAAGTCAGTGACTTCTGTGAATCTACTTCCCTTGGTTATATTGGTGTATAGGGCATTGAGAAAGGTTACATGTTAGCTGCAAACATCCATGGTGGAGATATTAAATATAGATAAGATGGATATCATGAAATCACTAAAATTTGAGCATTCCGATGATGACACAGAAATCATTAATTCATTTATGCTGAGACTGTAGCACTTTGAAATCAGCGATTCAGTCATCCTGAGATTTATGTGGATTGAAATAAACGATTCAGTCATCCTGAGATTTATGTGGATTGAAATAAACGATTCAGTCATCCTGAGATTTATGTGGATTGAAATAAACGATTCAGTCATCCTGAGATTTATGTGGATTGAAATAAACGATTCAGTCATCCTGAGATTTATGTGGATTGAAATAAACGATTCAGTCATCCTGAGATTTATGTGGATTGAAATAAACGATTCAGTCATCCTGAGATTTATGTGGATTGAAATAAACGATTCAGTCATCCTGAGATTTATGTGGATTGAAATAAACGATTCAGTCATCCTGAGATTTATGTGGATTGAAATAAACGATTCAGTTATCCTGAGATTTATGTGGATTGAAATAAACGATTCAGTCATTCTGAGATTTATGTGGATTGAAATAAACGATTCAGTCATTCTGAGATTTATGTGGATTGAAATAAACGATTCAGTCATTCTGAGATTTATGTGGATTGAAATAAACGATTCAGTTATCCTGAGACTGATAGCACCTTGAAATAAAAAATGATGTCATCTTAAAACAACAGTATCTATAATACAACCATAATATTCTGTCAAGATCATCTTTATACAACAATTTGAAGAATTGTATTTCTTAGCTGCTACTTCTAATTTCTTATGATTTAAGGTGAGACCTTATTTTCACTTCAAATAACTACCTTGTTGACAATTTCTAGTAAGGTTGACTCATTCTGCGCTCTCAACACAGTGTTATCAGTGTAACGCAAATTGTCCATGTTCTGTCCACCAAGTGATATTGGTGGCATTGGCTCAATGAGGCCGCAAGATAAATTTGCTGAACAGAGAGAACAGGTTGGTAGACAGATGACTGTCAAAAGCTGTTTTGAAGTCTACAAAACCAATAAGAAGCGATGAATTCCATTCCACACATATCCACTATAGTTCACAGTGTGACTAACTTAACTTAACTTAACGTCTTTATACTGGTTTAGAAGACCCTGCTGAGTCTTTATACAACCAGTTACATTTATATCACCTTGCTCTAAAAGCTATGCGCATCCAGTTTATTCTTAAATGCATTAACTGTCCCTGCCTCCACTACCTGCCCTGTCAATGCATTCCAAGCAGACACCACTCTCTGACTAAAAAAATATTTCCTAATATCTAATCTGGACCTCTCTTTAGTCAGCTTGTAGCTATGCCCTCGTGGTATTGTGGGTGGCTGTATTTGAAAAAAACTTGTTATAGTCTAATTTATCCATTCCTCTGATCAGTGCAGGACCTATTCTACCTGAAACTCGCTTCGTCCTCTCTAAAATAACTTTCTATAGCATCTTTTAGTACATCTAGTATGATTCTTGACAATATTTTTTCAGGTACAGACAGTATCATTATTCCCCTGTAACTCAAACACAGCCACAGATCACTTTTCTTGTGTAATTTTTAACAATGGCTTTCTGTCTTTCAGTCTTAATATGACCTTTTTTTAATTTCAATTACTTTTGGTCTATTGCAATTTACACGGAAATCCAGTGTTCTAGTGTTGTCCCATGGGTCCTTCATTTGATCCAAACTCACACTCCCCCCTATACACCCCTTTTTCTGTTTGAAATAGAATTGTCCTAAGGTTGTTGCTAGGTGTAATCATGACTTTTGATTTAATCTGTTAATATGTTTCAAGTTCTTGACCAGCTGTATATACGAGTGTTCTCTTCTCATTCTTCTGTATTGTTCTGTAGCCTCAAGTACTACTCATTTTAATTTTAGGTACATAACTTCTTTGTTGGCATCAATTTCACAGGCAAACTTCGGTCGGTGTGTTTCTCCTGCCTCTACGTACAAATATGAGAGCTTGATCCTGAAATCGATCAAAAATCTTTTTTTTAGTTTATTGCGTTTTCCAGTGTAGTCCATAAGTGACATAAGGTCAACCAAGTAGAGCTGACATTATGTTTCTGATCCTCAAATGGTGCTTGCGAGATGTCTGACCAGGTTCAGGTCTCTGTTGGTTTTCTATTTAATTTTGTCTGCAGTAATGTTGAGCAGATGGAGGATTACAGTAAAGGTGTGCAATGGTGTGTTTTGCGCTCGGCATCGCAAACCAGCGATGTCGGGGTCGGCTAGTCCTTCTTCTGAGGGGCAAAAAGTGAAATGAGTAGCCTGCCGATAAAGCGAACACACAAGTCAACCTCACCTCCAAGTGGTGCACACTGGGAAACTATGGCCGTGACGCTGTAGTCAAAAGAGGCAATGGCTCGCCTGGGGATATGGGCTCCTCCAGGTCAGATGCAGATGTTGGCCCGCACCGGCTTGGAGAGGAGATGGGCTCCGCCAAGAGAAAACCGCCCAAGATTCACACAATCAAACATACCGGCTCCGTCGCAGCCCGGGTTAACAATGACCGCGCCTGCCGTCCCACACCAGGTCGGAGGCGATAAGTGTGCTACTGGTGAAACCTTCAAACTGAGGAGAGACAAGCTCACAATAGGTACGTGGAATGTCAGAACACTGAACCCATGTGGCAAAATCAATGAGCTAACACACGAGATGAAGAACTACCGATGGAACATCCTTGGTTTATGCGAGGCTCGGTGGAAAAGCTTTGGAGAGTTTACCACGGAGGAGGGCCACAAGTTCTACTTCAGTGGCAGGGAAGACAAACATCTACACGGAGTAGGGATACTGGTGCATAAAGACACAGTCAGATGCATATTGGGTTGCCGCCCAATATCTAGCCGTTTTATCACCTTACGGCTAAAGGCAGCACCGTTTAATATCACCATAATACAGTGCTACGCACCCACTGCAGACTACGAAGATTGTGAAATAGAGGCATTCTATGATCAACTTCAAAGTCTGATACATGAAACGCCAAAAAAGGACAGATTAGTAGTCCAGGGTGATTGGAATGCAAAAATTGGAGAAGATGCAGTCCACGACTGGAGGGGAACATGTGGACCATACGGAAATAAAGAAACCAATGACCGGGGCCTCAGACTCCTAGAATTTGCAAGATGCAACCAGCTGTTGGTGGCAAATACGTTTGGGTTAAACAAGTCGTCGAGACGCTGGACATGGCATAACCCAAGCAATGAAGTGCATAGTCAGATCGACTATATACTGGTCCAGAGGAGGTTCCGATCGAGCATCAACACCGACAAAACAAGAAGTTTCCTCGGAGCTGACATAGGAAGCGACCACGATCTGGTTATGATGACCATGCGTCTGCGATTGAAGGGAGTCGCAAAGAAGGATGTGACCAGGCTAAAGTTTGACCTGGACAAACTAATGGACCCAAAAATCACCGAATTGTTCCAAGCAAGGGTAGGAGGGAGATTTGCGCTACTGTTGGCTCTCAGAGAGGAACTGAATACAGATACAGTTACAGAGTCTCTTAACGCAGCTCTCATAGATACTGCAACAGAGATCTACAGAACAGATATTTAATTTAAGGCTGCTAAGCGAAAAATATATAGAACAGCAGCAAACACTGTATCATGTGTTTGTGGATTTTAAGAAGGCGTTTGATAGGGTATGGCATAAAGCGCTTTGGGCAACCATGAGGATGTATAATATCAACGGAAATATTATAACGGTTCTTGAACACCTGTATAATAAGGCGTCTAGTGCAGTTCTTGTGAATGGGAGGCGAGGAGACTGGTTTCGCACATCAGTTGGTGTGAGACAGGGGTGTACACTCTCTCCAACTCTTTTCAATATATTCCTTGAAGGAATTATGAGTGAGGCACTTGGAGGTCACGTTGGTACTGTCAAGATAGGGGGCCGAACGATTACTAACCTTCGTTTTGCAGATGATATCGACTGGTTGGCGGGTTCAGAAGCAGAACTCCAGGAATGGGTCAGAAGGCTCGATGAAACAGCTCTTGACTATGGTATGGAGATAAACGCTGGAAAGACAAAACTAATGACAAACAACGCTACGGGCTCCAACAGCAAGATAAAAGCAAACGGTCAAGAACTCGAAGTAGTTGACCGTTTTAAATATCTTGGGTCGATTGTCAGTGATGAAGGATCAAAATGTGAAGTATTGGCCAGAATAGCACAGACAATAGCGGCGCTTGCACGGCTTTACAAAATCTGGCAAGATAAACGGTTAGCACTACGCACGAAAATCAGAATAATGCGTACACTGGTCCTGTCAATATTTCTCTATGCGTGTGAGACATGGACAGTTACAGCTGACCTTCAACGAAGGATACAGGCCTTGGAGATGAGATGTTTCCGAAGACTTTTAAACGTCACGTACAAAGATCGAGTTACAAACGAGGAAATCCTAAATAGAATTACGACGGCAATAGGGCCTTTCGAAGATCTCTTGGCAACTGTCAAAAGAAGGAAACTCACTTGGTACGGTCACATATCGAGATCAAATGGTTTTGCAAACACAATCCTCCACGGGAAGGTGCATGACAGACGACGAAGAGGCCGGCCCAAAAAGAGATGGGAAGACAACATAAAAGAATGGACCAGTCTCCGACCAGAAGAGTCACAGGCAGCGGCTTCTGACAGAGAGGGATGGCATGGAGTTGTGAGGATGTCTTCATGTGTGCCCCAACGACCTCACCGGTTACGGGATGACCTAACCTGACCTGAAGCTATTATGACGATGAAATACATACTTTAATATCTGTCCCTGAAAACAGAACATCTAGTGACACACAGGTTCTGCGTTCATGTAAGTTAACACACACAAGAAGCAAGATGGACCAAGAAAGCTGTAAAAATTAACGAAATGAGAATAAAGAGAGGGCATCATAGATTAGATGGTACAGGCAAAGAGGATGATTGGGCACGCAACATCTGTTGATGAGACTTTAATGGAAGAGACATAAACAAACAATTTTAGAGATTAAATGGCAAACTACAAATCATCACCCTTGGCAGAGAGGGCAGGAAGTAACTGATGAATGCTAATATGATGACCTATATAGGTTGACGGGCTTGGGACCTAAGGTTTAACAATTATGAAACTTTACAGATGAGTGGAAATCTAATCACCTGCCCATTAAGTTGAAGATCTGAAATCACATGATGAACAACTAAAGATGGCTGACATATATATAAATGAAACAAGCTACACAAACTTACTTGGTTGACACAGATCTGCAGCATTATTTGGAACATAATACTCCTGGTCAGTACAACGACACATGTTGCCAACACAGCTCAGGTCAGCCTTACACTGATCAATTTGATTGCATGAAATTCCATTAGATCTTTCTGAAAACATAATTCAGGAAAGATCATGTAGATGGAAAGTAAACTGATGGAATAATCTTATTATCTGATTTACATTAATGTTGTGATTTTTCCAATGAAGTTCTGTCTAGGGCTTTGACAAATAGCACAGTTTATTACCTGACATAATAAGTAAAACTAAAGACTCCATTAATACAAATATCAGATAGAAGATGTGTTAGAAAGTGAGAACACAATTATTAATGGGCAATTTAGTTTAGAATCTAATTATGATTACTTGTTCTAAGTCACACCCATATGTTGTAAAAACGTCAATAACACGACAGAGATTTGAACGTTTGTAACTCCAGCGTCATAACTATGGCAACATTGCTCAGAGCTACGTGACACATATATGAAAATAATCTGTAATGATGTGACTATACCGGCATGTGTCTGGAACATAACGCATGCATGCAGCAGACAGTAAAATGGCGGCCTACATGGAAATACGGTTAAAGCACAGTGCTGTTATTGAATTCCTGACAGAGGAAGGTTGTGTGCCAATCGACATGCATTGAAGAATGACTGTGGTATATGGTGACGCCTGTGTGGATGTCAGTACTGTCAGGAGGTGGGCACGAACTGTAAAGAGTGACAATCCAGCAACGACGAACAAGCGGTGGATAACCAATCACAGCTGTGGATGTACAGAACCAAGCTAGCATGGACTAACTGATTTGTGCCAGTCTCCATTTCAAGCAGAACAATATCGTGGGAATGTTTATGATTTTGATTGAGCAAGTCTATCACATTATACGTGCCCTGCTTGGGTACAGTGTAGTTTGGGCGAGAAGGCTCTCTCTTGTACAGGGTAGTTTGGGTGAGAAGGCTCTCTCTGGTACAGGGTAGTTTGGATGAGAAGGCTCTCTCGGGTACAGTGTAGTTTGGGTGAAATGGCTCTCTCGGGTACAGGGTAATTTGGATGAGATGGCTCTCTCGGGTACAGGGTAATTTGGGCGAGATGGCTCTCTCTAGTACAGGGTAATTTGGGCGAGATGGCTCTCTCTAGTACAGGGTAAATTGCGCGAGATGGCTCTCTTGGGTACAGGAAAGTTTGGGCGATATAGCTCTCTCGCATGCTGACATAGGAACGTTTGGGCGAGATGGCTCTCTTACATGATGACACTGGATATGAAACGGCATCAACAGCCGGTGTGTCAGGAACTATTGAGGCGATATGAATAGGAAGGTAGTGTCTTTATCCACCGGGGACGAGTCATTGGCACATTATTATGACCCAGAAAACACGTGCCAGTATGTAGCACAGTCATAAGAACTCACCTACTCAAAACAAAATTCAAAGTTGTTTCCTCAGCAGGAAAAGCGATGATGACCATCATTTGGGACTGCAAGGGCGTAGTCCTCACTGAATTTTTGGAGCTCAGCAATACTATCAGCTCAGATCGATATGTGAAAACTTTGCAGAAACATACATACATACACACACACACATACATCCATATATACATATACACACATACACGCACATATATGTACACATAGTACATACGAAAATATATATATATATATATATATATATATATACGTATATGCATAAACTCATGTACCCACATACACAACATGCGTACATATCCGTACATACATATTTGCTTAAACACACATTTGTATTATGTATTTTATTTTTTCACAAAAAGCTATAGAGCCATAAAGGTTTTGTGTACTTGTACAATAGTCAAGGGGGTGGGTAATGCATTGCCTACACGAGAACCATTCTTTACCCTAGGATTCTGTCAGTCAATTCTGCCGCCCATAGCTGACTGCTAGCGTCAGGGCCAGCGAACCAGAGCTGCCAAGACCCTTCTACACCCCAACAAGGGTATTCTGGATAACAGGCTGCAGCAGGACAGACTGGCTAAGGAGAATGGATCGAAGAGGGAATGCTAACCCAGTACTAAAAAAATACTTGCTGAAGTCGGATGTGTTGGACCGAAAGGTACAAATATCGCAGTCAAGCTGTAAACTACGGCACAACGCATTCCGTTCTCTGGACTACATTCTGCTACGTAAGCCCTTTCAGGGTTTGGTAGTGGGAGATTGAGAACGAACGAAGCCAAGCCAAGCCAACTCTGCAAACCAGGCCTATTTCCTGTCCATTAAAAAAAAAATTATTTTACGTGTTTGCCTCACTAGTTTCTACTGGCGGAAGCGCGCCTATTCTACTCCAGACCGTAGTCATTTGGGCGATATTTAGACGCATAAACCAGTGCTTGGATGCATGTGTGCGTCTGTATCATGTATGTACCTATGCTAAGTCTGTGCGCTCTCAGAAGTCAGCCCAACCAAAGTGCAATGGAAAGGCCTCACCCTGAGGGCGCGTGTGAAAGTTGTGCAAGGTGTGACTGTAGGACAGAGTCAAATGAAACAGATTGAGGTAAGAAGAGAGAGAAAGGAGCCAGGTTATCTGTCCATCGTCCGTTTGTTCTAGACTTAGGAACTGACCAGTGGAGGAAAGGACCACAATAAAACTTGTGAATTTAACAGAAAAGAGATAAGATTTGACCACTGAGGGGAGTGTTTGGGTGATTTAGTTCAGCAGGGAAGTCAACCCCCCCCCCCCAGTTTGAATGGGGGATATTGATACTTTCCTTGGTCTGCTAACTGTTTTATCCTTTAGCACGCTTTCAAAATTTTTTGAAATTTTTGCGCATTTTTCAATTTTGCAACTTTCAAAAATTATAACTGTTCTGTTTGTTGATCAATAAATATGATTTTCTTGTGTTTAGAGACATAAATGAATAAACAAGTTGTTGATGTTATTGTTGTTGTTGTGTGTTTGTTAGTTTCTGAGATACAAGAAGATGAATGTGAAATCTTTGGAAAAAATTTAAATATTTGGACTTTCCCGGCTAGGCCTAGTCGCTCCGATTGAAAACCATGGAAACCACAACAAAGAATCGATACTGTGTTTACAATATCGACACAACTGTTGGTTTCCAATTCAAGAGTAGTTCTTTCATCTAAACAAATAAAATAAACAGATTTACAAGATAAAGATCTTTCCCAACAACCTACTTCACCTTTACCCAAAAAGTCGGCCTGGTCCAATCGCGAAAAAAAAAATAAATCGTTCAAAAGCCATTTGTAATCTAACATACGATACTTTTACCGGCAAAAAGCGTGTGTAGATGGACGTGACGAATCCAGCAGTTTAAAAATGGCTATTGGTACTATTCTTCGTACTTGGAGAAAAAAAAAAATTTACAGCTCGTCAAGCTTGGCTGTCAACGACGACCTGCTTAATTAAACTTTATTTCAGTTTGTAGCGTGTTGGGAGAAAAAAGGAGGGAAGGTCTCAAACAGGCATACATTCATTCATTAACTCTTTTCTACATTAATAATTTTTTTCTGTTTGAGTTGGCAAGAAAAATTGAAAATGAAAATGATCAAGCATAATTTAACATACATATTTCACTGTACAACATTTACATTTGTATATCGCTACTGGACAACGCCTTTCTCATGAACATGTGTAGTAGAGTGTCTGGGGAGTATGTTCTGAAGCGATATGAGGCTTCATTTCTGAATTTCTATATGATGTGTCTGTATTCTGATACCATAATTAGCATTTGTGTTTGAATGTTTGGTGTCGTGTCTAGTATAGTGTTTAACATTATTGCCTTATACATGTCTACGTTCTGTCTTGTTTGTGTCTCGTTTGTGTCTTGTAGAATTTGGCTTGTGGGTATGACTGTACTGCACGAGTAGAAAATGTGGTCTTCTGTTTCTTTTTCGCTCGTCTCACATACTGACATAGTTGACATTTTGGTTTGCGTTGTTTTCCGGTAGAATAAAAGTCGGTAAGAGACTTCTCTAGCTTTTGGGGTAATGTGTGGGTTGTGTCGATTTGTGAACGTGTTCGTGTAGTCTGTTTTAAAATATTTGTAACCTCTTTTTATTCTAAGGTGTAGTGGGGGTGCTTGTAGCTTGAATATGTGTTTGTATATTTGATTTGTCTTCTCTTGTGTCTTAACTAAGGATGGCTTTTATGCATGACGTGTAGAAGGGCGGTAATGTCCCACAGAAGTGTGGTGTTGCGTTGTTTATTGTAGCATGCCAATTATTTTGGTGGTTAAGTTTGTCCATGTGTCGTGGTTTATGTGGTTTATGTGGTTGGGATCTGATAGGAAAGTTATGCTGCACAATTTAACGGAGTCTGTTATTTTTAGAACAAAAGGAAACTCTACTTTGTTTTTCCATTGGTCTATGCCCATTATAGTGAATTTTTGTATTTTTATTTTTGCCCCACTGTCTTTGCCAAAGTGTGCAAAAGCGTTTAGAATGTTTTCTATTGATGTGTAGTCTGGAAAGGGGGGGGGGGAAGAATCAATCGCCTGCGTAGGCAAGCAACTTCTTCTCCTTTGCTCCATGTATGTGTGTGCCTTTTATGGAGCTGTCTTGTCTGATTGTCTCTAATATGGGCTCCAAGGCAAGGGTATAGAGCAATGTGGAGAGGGAACATCCCTGTCTCACTGATCTCGTTAGCCGAAAGGCACTTGTAACCTGGTGATTTACCAGTGCCATGCTTTCAGGCTTTGTGTACAGGATTTTTATCCACTTTCTAAAATGGTCTCCTATGTTGCAACTCTCGAGGACTTTATGGAGGTACTGATGGGATATCCTATCGAAAGATTTTTCTTGGTCTAGGGAAGGGATTGATGATTTCGTGTTTTTCTCGTGTGTGACGTTGATAATGTCTCTGATAAAATGTGTGTTGGTGTATATGTCTGATTTGTACATTGCACTGTTGGTCCTCGTGTATGAGTGATGGCATAAATGTTTGTTTTTCCACTGGCCAATGCCTGTGGCAAATCCTGGCAATGTAAGCCGTATAGATGCAGTAGCGGTGGTTTGGTTCGTGTGCAGGGTTTTACTTGTTTATATATTTGTTAAATTGGATGTGTCCTGTCGCAAGTTGAAAGACTATGATCTGAAATTAAACTGGTCGTATACAGATTCTGCAGTCTTCTAAACCAGTACAAAGACGTTAAGGTAAGTTAACTCTGCGTCCTAGTTAGTTGATGTCGCCATTAACTTTGATTTGAAGCAGATTATCTCTCTTAGCTATTATTCTGAGTCAATTATTTCCCTATTCTACACTATCTTTTCAACGTTAGTCTATCTTTATTTGCATCTTGCCTTAATCGTTCTTGGACTCGATCCACTCATTTTACTTATATTGGTACAGCATAGTACTCTGATTCTAGTGCACAAATCTAAGAATACGAGGCTCACTGAAATTTTCGTACCAACGATGCCAGTATTATCCCCTCTAGAGATATTGGGGAAGTATAGATCTCTGATTCTAAAGCGAAAATCTGATGTTACAAAGCTTCCTATAATATTCGTATCAAGGACGGTGTCTTATCATCTCTGGTATTGGGGCAGAGTAGTTTTCAGATTCGAGAGCACAATTTGAGAATATTAAGCTTCCTCTACTTATGGCATTCACACAAACAGTTATGCTTACAGTCCTATCTGGTCTGCTCCTCTGGTTGGATTGTCAAAGTATAAGCGTCGCCGTCAAACAGTCAGTCAGTCGAGACAAAATAGTGCAAGTCTCAGGTTCAGCATTTTCCCTCTACCTTAAGCTCTGATCTGTCTGTAATACATTCCCTCATCAACTTTTGAATGCACTAAGCCGCTCCTCTTTTTTACAGCCTCCGGCTTGATTCCAATTGAGAATCCGTTTCGCAACTAGGTTCAACTCTTCTTAGTTTATTTTTCTTCCTCTACAAACTTGTCTGACTCTACCCCTAAATTACAATCATAGGTCGACTTGTGCAAATGAAATCCCAAGGGTAACATTCGATTTTCACGTGTTTAGTTCATGCTTATCTTCTGTTCGACAGTGACCTTGGGACGCCAATGCTTTGGAACAGAGCTTGTTCGGGTTAGAGTGACCTAAACTAAAGGAGGTGGGGTCGGGGGGGGGGGGGGGGGGGGGGGATGAGAAGGGTTGTAGATAACGTTTGATAATATGGTCTAGCTAAACTTATAACGTTCTTGATTCTGTCAACACTCGTTGTCTTTGACCAGAATCAAAGACAGTTTAAATTCACCATAGTCAAAGTGCTAAAGTTCTTTGTTTATGGTTTGAGGGTCCTCTTCTGAAACCCACTTAGGATCCCTGAATCTATCACAGCTGGGATGTGCAACTTCTTTGCACGCTGCCAATAGGCCCTTCTGCCTATCGGTTCTGCCCTTCCTCTGTGGGGTTGTTTTGTTGACTGAGTGCTAACTTGTGAGTTTTTTTGGAATGGGACATTGTGCTGTGTGTTGTTTGTATTCTGTCAATTAACTTAACTTCTTTATACTCGTTTAGAATAATCTCCAGAGTCGGTTTACAACCAGTTTAATTTACATTTTCTTGCTCTAAAAGCTATGCACATTTAATATATTCCTAAATGCATTAATTTGCAGGGCCTCTGCTGCTTCCTGTGGCAATGCATTCCAAGCATTCACCACTCTCTGACTAAAAACATATTTCCTAATATCTAAGCTTGACCTTTCTTTAGTTAATTTTTAGCTGTGCCCTCTTGTTTTTGTTGGTGGTTGTATTTTGAAGGAAACAAAACATGTTATAGTCTAATGTATCCTTTCCTTTGATTATCTTATAAACCTGTATTAAGTCACCTCGAATTGTTCTCTTTTCTAGACAATGTAGGCTGGTTTTTTTAGTCTTTCATTATAACTGTAATTCTGGAATGCTATTATCAGCTCTGTCACTCTTTTTTGTATCCTTTCCAGCATGTTTTTAATCAGTTTCTTGGAGGGTGGTTAGCAGATGTACGAGTCCATCTTAATAGACTGAAACACTAAGGCAAAGTAGACCTGCAGCCTGTTAGGCGCCATAAATGCTGCTCTTAACAAACCACCTAACCATGACCGGTGTTATACAATGTCACACAGTAAGTCGCCTCTTGTGACAACGTGCTTTCTGTGGGGCATTGGTGCTATTCTTGTCTTTGTAATACACAAGCCCCGGCAGACCACTCGAGTATACGATTTCACATTCTCGATATTCCCAAAACTCGAGACAGACAGACAGTGTTCTGTGTCAGCTGGGTTTCTTTCTATTTATGTTCAAGCCAACAGCCCTGACTGCTTCACTTAGCTCGCCTAGGCATGTTAGGCCAACCGCCCTGACTGCTTCACTGAGCTCGTCTAGGCATGTTAGGCCAACCGCCCTGACTGCTTCCCTTAGCTCGCCTAGACATGTTAGGCCAACCGCCCTGCCTGCTTCACTTGGCATGTCTAGGCATGTTAGGCCAACCGCACTGACTGCTTCACTTAGCTCGTCTGTTCGGGGACGGCCTCTTCTGCGCCTCCAGCTGGTTGGGGAAAGAATTTTGGCGCTGATGAACGACTTGTTTAGTATCTTATGGGCCGGTGTTTCCTGGTCCAGCCGTACGACATGACCGAACAAAAACACTCGGTGTCGATCAATGTTTCTGAGATTGGGTTGAGGTCTGTTTTAGCAAAGACCTCCACGTTGCGGATGTAGTCATGCCATCGGATGCCCAGGATACGCGACTGGTTGCGCATGTGGAAGGCTTCCAGTTTCGACATGTCATTTTTCATCAATGTCCAGGTTTGGGACAGTAAAGCAGAATTAGGACCAAGCAGGACTGGGACCAAGCAGGACTGGGACCAAGCAGGACTGGTAGATGAGGATTTCTATTCCAATGGAGATCTTGCCATTACACAACACACGTCGGAGGTCGTGCATAGCGGACGCAGCTAGACCGATCCGTCTTGACATATCGGGACCGCTGAGCCCATCGGATTATATAATGCTACCGAGATAGAGGAATTCGTTGGTGCCATCCGCAGTGTGACCTTGAGTTTCAATACCATGGGGTGATGCGTCGGAAATGAGGTTCTGAACTTTGTTCTTGGCCCAGAATATAGACATGCCTATGGATGGTGTTTTACTGTCTAACATTTTCAGAGAGCTGCTATAATATTTTAATAGTATTTAAATTAATTTTTAATATTTTAAATATAAAACTATATTGCTTCAACATTATCAGGGGTACTTTATCTTATATGTCTAAGTCAGGATCCGTCTCGATCTTCTGTTATTGAAACAAAATGTGTTCCTCTAGTAAGTAATACTAGCAGCTTCTCTACTACGCCTAGAACTAGTCACTAGGTCCAACCAAAGAAGACACCCCCACCCCCTCCACATTGACGCACCCCCCCCCCCAATCCGGTCTATGTGGTCAGAGTCTGTAACAGTTCCAGAAGGAGCATGGGCGTTAAGGACAGGGGTAATGGGACTGCGACTGTGAAAAAAGGTTACCTGAATGTGTAGTAAGGTAAATCACAATGTGAACATAAGTCGACCAATGAAACGAGGGGTAGGGGGAAGAATGTGTCTGGTACGGGTGGGGGTTAGGAGCTGACCACTCTGGCGTTCCGATTTGGATAGTGGGGGGGGGGGGGGGGGGGTTAATGACAGTCAGAGGCCAACACGACCTACTGCGACATTTAGAGTGACAGGAATTCGCAGTTATTCGTCCAATGACAACTAGTTGGAAGTAGATCCAAATTAGAATCAGACAACTAACAGAAGATATTGGTCAGCCATGAAGTTGCTTGAGACTATACAATACTCGGCAAAGATGAACACGAGAGACTGGCTTGGAGAGAGAGAGAGAGAGAGAGAGAGAGAGAGAGAGAGAGAGAGAGAGAGAGAGAGAGAGAAAGAGACTAGCTAGCAGACTGACTAGTAGTTTGTGTGAGAGAGACTGAACCAGCATACACCTTCGAGTTTCGACCAGTCGCTCCATAAGTGTGCGTGTTTGACACCCTGTGACTAGAAGAGATCTGAATATGTGTGATGCGCGCAGGACACCGAGTAAACGATGTGTGTTCTGAAGTATGTGTAGGCACCGATCGACAGAGTGTGTGACCATACGTGAGTACGTGATTCCGACTAGAAGAACGTGATCGAAGTATTTGTAAATGCACAGATCGCCTGATGGTAATTGCTCTCGTTGTAATTGTGAATGTAAAGTAATTGTGAATGTAAAGTAATTGTGAATGTACAAGTCATCTGACTGAAAGGATCTGAATGTTTATGGGTACACAAAACGACAGAGTACACAATACAATCGTGAAGACGAGATTGTGAGAGTGTGTTGAGTGTGCAGATAAGGGGGAGGGGAGTGTAGCGGCTAGAACTGGGTTATATTAGTTGGGGGAAATATTCAAAAGCTAGTGCTTAAAACCTCTTCTGTAATTCAATATATATATATATATATATATAAAGATTATTTAGTTCAGATGTATTTTGTTGATTTTTGCTAATCTGGTTTTTGATTGTTTCTGTTTCTAAGAATCAACGTCACTGCACCCCGGGCATACCCATAGGTGCTCATTCTCTCTCATAAAATTGCGAAAGGTATGTATACTGATGGTCCCTGTAGCTCGCTGGTTGTACACTCTCATGTGCCACCCTTTCATGCGCCCCACTCCGCTCGAACCTCGTTTAATGTCGAAACTTTGCAGTCTGTGGATTGCTGCTTCATCTATTGCGGTGTCCTCATCCAACAGGCGGTTATTGATTAGTTTCAAAATGTCGCTTCTATCCATCACTAATGTACCCATGATGGTAGCTTGTAAGGCCAAGATGTCAGCTTTTTCATTGCTCTAAACCCCGGCATGAGCAGGACAGTAGATCCTGATCAACGCCTCTAGGTTTTAGACCTCAACAGCAGCTATCCACTTGTTGCTCTCTCGTTGCTCCGTTCTCTGCATTTCTTGCCTAAGGTTATGATGACTCTCTGGTATTCTATCATTCTATCACCAGTGTGGACCCATTCTTCCCCTTTGGCTATCGTCTCAGCTGAAGTTACGTATCCAATTGTTATCTCAGCCTGTGCCATCCATGACGACCCTCTCTTGATTCTTGATCCCTTGATGTCTGCGATACTTCTGTGCAGAGGGTGTCGAGTGTCTATGGTGACACGCATATATGCTTTGATTTGTGCCAATTTATGTCTGGATGTCACCGATAACAATTCCAATGTGTACCGCATCATCACAATCCGGGTATCTCTAGTGCAGCCCAGAACCAGTCGCATACCTTCATTCTGGATGCGGTCCAACCTTACACACTGTGTTCTTGATAGTGTGAGGAAGTCTAGTGCAGCCCAGAACCAGTCGCATACCTTCATTCTGGATGCGGTCCAACCTTTCACACTGTGTTCTTGATAGTGTGAGGATGCCTAGTCCGTAATCGATGACAGACAATACGACCTGACGAAATAGGATGAACAGAAGGCGTTGTTCCAAGTCCGGAGCAGCCATGGTCTTGAGTGCTCCTAAATTTAATTTCTCTTGCATCTTTGTACGATGTGGTCAACATGGCAGTTATAGGAAAGACTGCGATCAAAAGTCACTCCGAGGTATTTCAACCTGTCACACCTGTCGATGGTGCAACCATCAAAAGTGATGCCCGTGAGCTCCGCCTTTACTGTGGAATTATTCAAAGAGCACAACATTATGCAGGCCTTGTTCGGATTAACTTGGAGCTTGAGTCGCCGCACCACTGTGAGATTGCTTGCAAAGTTTCCTGGATGTCTTGGACCAACTCTTGCCTGTCTGAGCCAGTCCTGTACGTTAGGATGTCATCGGCAAATGTTACCGTTCGCCCTGTCCCTGTGGGTTGAATATTGGCCACTTTTACTGTGTAAATGTTGAACAGCACCGGTGAGAGCGGAGACCATTGAGGCAGTCTTGAACATATTCGCCTCGGTTCTGATGTCCACGATCCCACGCGTAGCGCAACTGTTCTTTCCATCATGGCAGCTGATATCCAACTAACTAGCCATGGGTTTAAGGTCCCAAAATCTACACGGTTGTATGTGTCTTCCAGGTCGAGTGCCACCGCGACTGTTTCTTGCTTTGACTGAAACCCCTCGTACACATCATACACGAAAGTTCCAGCGTTAGCCCAGGTCTCATTCGCTGTTCGATACCTGCCCAGCGTATCGGGTAGAATCTGCTTCCGTTCAAGGTAGGCCATTATTTTCCTTACCACTATCTTCTCGAGAAATTGTCCATGTACATTTTGTATGTTGATTATTCGATAGCTGCCGAGAAGTGTGGAATCCTTACCAGGTTTAGGCAGTCGGCACAGACACCTATGAAGCCAGTCCTCAGGCACATATGCCTTCTCTATAGTGTGGTTGAACTCCTTCACCATATTTCATATCTCTGTCTCACCCAGCTGCTTGATGTGGCAATACTGTACTCCATCAGCACCCGCGGCCGTGTTTTTGCTTGTACGTAGGCTATTTACGACCTCCGTCTCGGTGATAAGGTCTACCTAAGCCTCTTCCCTGATAGCTGGGTTTAAGATGCCTTTTCCAGTTTCCCGACGTGCATCTCTGTCGCCTTTGTCAATCTGGGCAACATATCGACTGAAAAACTTAGACCCTTCTCTTCATTTGTCTTCAGGAGCCTTCCTGTGGTATCTTGAATGTTGGAGATAAGCAGGTTTGTAGTTTGTCCATTCATCTTTCGATGCATGTGCCAGAACTTCTGAAGGGTATTATCATTACCCACTCCTGTGATGAACTCCTCCCATTGCTCGCTTTTGGACTCCCTAGCTAACGCTTTAAAGGAATTGATAGCTTTGCGTTTTACCTCCTCCTTCTCGTTGAATCCATCGACATTAATACCAGCTCTCTTTCTGGTTTTACGTCAATCCTTTGTTGCCGCCTCCTTTTCTCTCCAGGCCGTATCAACAGCTTGAGTCCACCAAGGTGGTTGGACAAATAGGGATCTAGTGGTCCTGCGTCCGATCGTCTGGCGCAGCTTGTTTACTACATGATCCTGTTCGAACGTGTATCTGAAGACCTGTTTGGCTTTACGGTGTCTGGTGTGTTTTCCTCTGGGTATAAGTACGACACACGGCAGGTGGTCGCTCTTTTATGTCCCTAATACGTCCCAGCGTGTGGATGGAGCAACATCACTGGATATAAGAGCCAGGTCGATGACCCCGTCCGTATCTCCCGGTCGAGATGCTATTCTAGTTGAACGTTCGTAATTCATGACAGTGAGGTTTGTGAAGACTAATTCCTGGCCCAAGGCGACCCGCTGCCTATTTTTAGTGACATTTCCCCACGTCTTTGACCTAGCATTAAAGTCACATGCAATGAGACACTTTTTGCTCTGCGACTCTGACTCTGATGTCCGACAGAAATTCTCACTTTACCCTCATTTTGTTGGGAGTGTTTACGTCATCAAAATGTCGTATGACAGTTTACTGTGTTATTTACTGTGTGTAGTCGTGTGGATACATGTGTAACATTTTAGGTAAATAACTACTCAGTGAAACCTGGACTCTGCCACAAGTCTGACAACGTTATCAACTACAATCAATATTTTTTTGAATTCTAGTCATATGAACTATGCCCCGAAAGTAAATCATCATTTTCTAATTCAATCCATCATTAAATAAGTGCCTATGCTTGGCTGAAAATCTTTGTTTGCGATAATTTGCGTTTGAAGTCATTTCAGATTTTTCGAAACGAAAATTTAATGTTTGCTTCAAATATTTACTTCAAATAAATGGACGATATTCTCACACAAGGTTTTTCCGGAAATGTGATGCAAATGTCTACTGTTGATATGATTGGACAAAAATGTGGGCAAACTGTTTGTAATTCCGTATACAAGTAGTGTTAAAAAGGCAGTGGTTGTCTGGTTTCTCAAAGGGAGCCCGGGAAAAAGGTGACAGCGGAAATGGCGCATAGAATACTAAAAAAAGCTTCTTTTTACTTTTATTGCAAAATAAAAAATCGATATAAATAAACCATGCAAATGCAAAAATGCAAATTCAATGAAGAACTAAATATCAAAATTCTGTATTTTAAAAATAAACTAGACGAGACTACTGGAAAGCCCAGTGTACTGTGTCACAGTGTGCGCAACTTTAATTTCTGTGGCAAACAAAAGTATTGCTCATGAACATGCGCAAAATAAAACCCACAATGCAACGCCTCGCCACCTTGGGGATTAGAGAAATAAGACGAACGCAAAAAAGAAAAAAATGAAGAAAAAAAGATAAAAAAGAAACTGAGAATATCAGCAGATCAATTGGAGTTCTTCACAAAAATTGGCAGATGACTTTGTAAAGATAGCCAATTATTTTTGCTCCATACGCGTCCAAATAGTTATAAATCAATGGATTGTACATTAAAGAATACATTTTCTGACTGAATCTAATCGAAAATGTTGGAGTATTGAACAAAAACAGAAGTAGTAGATAAGTCTATACTTGCAACTCATTCTGTCGAAGCTATTTTGAAGGTACTTGAAAAAAAATGATATTACTTACTGCAGAGTTGCTATAGATAAAAACAATAACAAACAGTAAAAATATTTCCAATAACAATTTCCGTATTTCTACTGGAAAATTCGGAGATATGCGGTCAAAGTTAATGGAATTGCGAAACATGTCGGATGAGACAACAAACATGATTTCGTCATGTTAAAATTCTTTTGAAAAAACGTGTTTTTCTAAAAAGTACATTATATATATGAGTGATAATTGTAACATCATGTTCAGAAGACTACTCCGAAACGAGGATGGAAATAATATTTTAACCAAGCTAAAAAGCGTGTTCCTTAAATAGTGTCAGCTGTCCAGGGCATATTTTACATAATTGTGTTCATAATGCTACAGCAAAGTGGGAAATTGATGTTGAGAATATTATTATTTTTTTTCTTTTTAAATTTACCAGTATATTCATTAAGAAGACTAGCTATGGCAATGCAGAGAATGCACAGCCTGAAGAAATTATGGCAAGGCACCAACAAAACGATAAAAGTAAAAGTCTTGAGAGTCTGTGTTTTTCCTGTGGCGGATTATGGTTGTGAAGCATGGATGATTACCAAAACTTCTAGAAAAAGAATCGAATCCTTCGAGTCAAAATGTTACAGAAAGATCCTTAGAAAACACTGGACAGAGAAAAGAACAAAATGCAAGAGTTGAGCATAGAGGAGAACTGGTTTATCAATTCCATTTTGGCTAGAAAATGCAAATACTTTGGTCACATCAAGAGACACAACGGTCTTGAGAGAACGGTGATGGAAGGTATGGTGCCAGGCAAAAGAGGAAGGGGTAGACCAAGAAGACGATGGCACCAAGATATCCAGGAATGCCTGAGTATGACAGTGGCGGAAGCTGGTGTTTTGGCAGGGGAACGAGTTTCTTTCAGACAGACTGTGATCGGAGCGACGTTCTACAAAGAACATGCTACATGATGATGATGAGTATATTCATTTCGACACTATTCATACTGACAAGAAAACTGAAAGAAAACAAGTTTGTGATTTTGTTGGGGTAGAATAGGGGCAGCTGTTCTCTCAAGGTCAAGTGGTTATCATTATTGTCTGGTATTGGAAGATTAATACACAAACTTCCAGTGGTGAAGTCATTTTTTTGTTACAGGAAAAACCACCTACTCTGAATACAAGATTTTAAAGCACGAATTAAGGGAACACTACGATTTGTCATGTGACTTCTTGAGGAAACTTCAGTGGAAAGGAAAGAAATTATCAATATTGGAAATAAAATGGCAAACTACAAATCATCGCCCCCCCCCCCAATCCCCCCCCCCCCACCCCCCCCTCCCCTGGCAGAGAGTGCAAGATGTGGTGTAATGGAATCAACCGATGAATGGTAATGCTGGGTAATATAATGACCTATATACGTTGCTGGGATTGTGCTCTTGGGTACAAAAGGAAGGATGGAACTTTCCAGCTAGAGTGAGAATCAAATCTTGGAAAAGCAAATCACAGCTTTCATGTGAACATCTCCAGTATAAGAATGTAGAAGATCAGAGTTAATGCAGCCCTGATCTAGCTAGACATGTCCTCTTAAATCAGAACTGTTATCATGTCATGCTGTTAGTCATTGCTTCAGACAAATCAGAACTGTTATCGTGTCATGCTGTTAGTCATTGCTTCAGACAAATCAGAAGGGATGGCTATGGTCGAGTGGATAGGATACATATTCTTAAGGCATTGTGGGATTTGTGTGGCTCTACTGTAATGCTGATGTTCGCGTTAATGACAGATCTGAACACACAAGCAGAACAGACTAAAGAGGGATGGCACAGATATAAATGAAACAATCTACACAAACTTACTTGGTTGACACAGATCTGCAGCATTATTTTGGACATAATACTCCTGGTCAGTACAACGACAAATCTTGCTAAAACAGGTCAGGTCAGCCTTACACTCAACATTGTAGGCACATACAAATCCGTATGATATTACTGAAATACAGAATTCAGGAACGAGCATGTCAAATTGAGATTAGCTGTGTGTGTACTGTACCTATATACTTCTGTGTGTACTGTACCTATATACTTCTGTGTGTACTGTACCTATATTCTTCTGTGTGTACTGTACCTATAAACTTCTGTGTGTACTGTACTTATATACTTATGTGTGTACTGTACTTATATACTTCTGTGTGTACTGTACTTATATACTTCTGTGTGTACTGTACTTATATACTTCTGTGTGTACTGTACTTATACACTTCTGTGTGTACTGTACTTATATACTTCTGTGTGTACTGTACTTATATACTTCTGTGTGTACTGTACTTATATACTTCTGTGTGTACTGTACTTATACACTTCTGTGTGTACTGTACTTATATACTTCTGTGTGTACTGTACTTATATACTTCTGTGTGTACTGTACTTATATACTTCTGTGTGTACTGTACTTATACACTTCTGTGTGTACTGTACTTATATACTTCTGTGTGTACTGTACTTATATACTTCTGTGTGTACTGTACTTATATACTTCTGTGTGTACTGTACTTATACACTTCTGTGTGTACTGTACTTATATACTTCTGTGTGTACTGTACTTATATACTTCTGTGTGTACTGTACTTATATACTTCTGTGTGTACTGTACGTATATACTTCTGTGTGTACTGTACTTATATACTTCTGTATGTACTGTACTTATATACTTCTGTGTGTACTGTACTTATATACTTCTGTGTGTACTGTACTTATATACTTCTGTGTGTACTGTACTTATATACTTCTGCAAATAGCCCAGTAAGAAGGAGAATTGTCTGTAGCCATACAACCGGTGTCAAATAGGGCTGTTTGCTGACATAGAAAGTCTTTAGCATGGTCTTTGCAGTAATGCTGATGATGTACATGACGCTGCTACTGGCATACATAACAGGTGAAGGACGTAAGGTCACCTTTTCATCCTGGGACACCTGAAATCCTACACCAAGGGGAGTGAGGCCACGATCATGTGATTTTTTGTTCGCGGATGCGATCTTACTACTTGCTCATACCAAGATATGCAGTCCGCAATGACGGATTTTTTTGTTGGATGCAAAAACTTTGTTCTCACGATCAACGCTAGTGTAACGCAGCTACTCTTCCAGTTAGAACATGGGGAGCAGTTCATCGAACCAAACATTACTGTACAGAATCAACTTCTCCAGGAAGTCGATAGCTTCCCCTACTTGGCACTGCCCTCAACAGAGTCAAATATCAACTCTGAGGTCAACAACATGATTGCTAAGCCGAGCTCTGCGTTTGGGAAGCTATAAGCAAACGTCTGGAATAGATAAGGCATCATCAGTGTCGCCACCATGGTAAAAATGTACCGCACTGAAGTGTTATTCACTGTGCCGCATACCTGTGAGACATGGCAGTTTAACAGCCGACATGCCAGACAGCTAAATTAACAAGTTTTCATTTGAGCTGCCTGCTTGGGCTGCTCAGGATCAGGTGGCAAGGCAAAGTGTCTAACTCTCAGGATCAGGTGGCAAGGCAAAGTGTCTAACTCTCGGGATCAGGTGGCAAGACAAAGTGTCTAACTCTCAGGATCAGGTGGCAAGACAAAGTGTCTAACTCTCAGGATCAGGTGGCAAGACAAAGTGTCTAACTCTCAGGACCATTTGACAGGACAGAGTGTCTCAGGATCAGGTGGTAGGACAAAGTGTCTAACTCTCAGGATCACGGGGCATGACAAAGTGTTTAGATTTCTTAAATTCTCAGCAAGATTAACATGTTGAGCATCCATACACTTCTACAAATAGCTCAGTTAAGATGGTTGGGACATGTTCGCGTGCCAGATGAGCGCATCCCAAAGAAGCTATGTTACGGGGAGCTCGGTAACAGACAGACGCTCACCAGGGGGACAGACACATTGAAAGTCATTGAAAGTGTCTCTGAAAATCTTCAACATTGATGTCATCTTCTGGTAGTTGCTTGCACAAAACTGTACCACCTGGCAGGCTAGTAGCCTGCGAGTTGCTTGCACAAAACTGTACCACCTGGCACGCTGGTATCCTGGGAGGTGCTTGCACAAAACTGTACCACCTGGCAAGCTAGTATGTTGGGAATTGCTTGCACAAAACTGTACCACCTGGCAGGCTAGTAGCCTGCGAGTTGCTTGCACAAAACCGTACCACCTGACACGCTAGTATCCTGGTAGCTGCTTGCACAAAACCGTACCACCTGACACGCTAGTATCGTGGGAGTTGCTTGCACAACACTGAACCACCTGGCAGACTTGTATACTCGAGAGTGTTCAGATAGTAGAGAGGAAAGCCACTGCAGGGCTCAGTGAAATCGTGCTGTCCGAAAAAAACTAAACGCACGACGATTCCACAGCCGGCTCCCCACATGTATATCCTAAATGTGGCAGGGCATGCCGTTGCAGCATTGGTCTTTACAACCAGAAGAGAACACATTTCGCAACACAAGTCTGATACTGTCACCATCTACGCTCACTTTTATACTAGTTATTATTACTGTACCCAATTTAGTAATAGAGGAAATGTGGCATTAGATATGGAACAGATGGGATACAATGGAATAAACTAATGACCACCTGTTGAGTGGTGATGGAAATTAGATATTTAACAATCTACAGATCGTTTAGTTTGAAATCAAACAAAGGCACAGCAAGAAAGGAAACCTGAACTAGAAACTAGTTTTATACATACGCTGAAGTGTTCATAATCAGTATAAAAAAGTTAAGTTATGTTGATTGATACAGTTCTTGTGCTGTTTGCATGTTGACTGCTATGTTTATTTGAACCATACTAACCCCTAGTTTTGCTAGTCCGTCGCTTTCTCATTGCCTGATATGCCCAATTGTTTTGGAATCTATTGGATGGTGACTTCGATGTTCTGTTTTGTTTGTATCCTGTCAATCATTTCAATCACCTTCATAACTTCTTTATTGTTAGTTCGGAGGTATTTGTCTAGTGCCTATATCACTGATCTGGAATCAGTGAAGACTACAATAGTGGTCGAGGTTTTCTGTCCTAGTTGGAACTGTTTGAATATTACCTAGACGGTCGTATTTATTGCTGCAATTTCTGCACGGTAGCTATTCTAAAATCCTCCAAATGGTTCATATAGTTCTAACGTATTGCCATTTAGGTACCACATGAGAGCTCATAAGTTTATAGCAGCGTTGAAAACAGAGCCTGCTGTATATCCATTCATCATAGTGTTAGGTTAACTATTTACAGTATTGATGAGTTGTTTTCTATTGTTCTTGTGTTTTCCAAACGTAAGGTTTGAATTATAATTGGCTTTAACTCTTTTTCTGGGTAAAAAATTGTATATTTTTGTGTTAATATCTTGTAGCTATGATATATTATATTTTGTTCTAAGGTTATCGCTACTTGCATCGAGGACTTTTGATTTAACTTGCTAGGTGTCTAGTCTTCGACCAGCTGTCTTTTTGGGTGGTATTGTCTCATTTGTTGCATCGTTTGTAGCATGAAGTGCTGCTCATTTCTATTTTAAGTTCATTTGGCCTATATTTTACATCGATTTCTCAGGCAGTTGTAAGTGTGGTTCTCCTGCCACCACAGAAAAACTTGATAGTTTGATTATGGATTCAATCTAATTTAACCTGGACTGTATTGCTCACTATGTTCTGCGACTGTCTCGATAACTGATCAAATATAACTCAAGTACTCTCTCTAAGTCTCTAAATCCTGGTATTCAGTCAGCCACGTGTTACTGATGTCAGGTAGCCAAATGTTGAGTAAACTCATTTCACTCTTTTGCCTTAGTGTACCATGCTGGGTCAAGGGCCACATTCAGACCATCTCTCCACCTCAGCCTCGGTCGCCACGAGGGCCGTCTAGAGGTGTAGGGTCACCACAACGTCACTCTACGTGTCCATCTGTTATGCAGCATGCGCCCCACATGGCAGGCCCTTATATATTTTCCTAACAGCGCGACATCTATGATCTCTGATCACTGCGTTGCGTATTTTGTCTCGAATAGAGATCTTCATTGTTCTTGTTGGTTGTCACCGAATCCAGTCGTCTTTATATTAGTGCGTCGCTTTCAGTGTGGAGCACCACAACCACGACCAACAGCATTCAGCCCAAAGCTGCAGTCCGCCCAGCAATTTTCTTTTTGATTGATTAATAGAGCACAAGAATGAATTCAAAAGCCTGCCCTTTTTTAAACAAGTTCTCTATGTCCAAAATCAAGCAGAATGCTCCTCTGCTCTTGAGCTATGTGGAAAAATGCCCATTCATGATGCATGAAGTTCGCATCCAGAATACAGTCAGTGGCGAGAATGCTGCCCCAAACCCTATTGCTGAAACTGAAGTGGGCAGATGCCCGTTTCTGACCCAATCTGATGTGACTGTGACCAAGGCCAGCCCAGCTGTCAAGGAAGACGATCAACCAGCAGCAACTTCTTCAGCTTCAGCCAGAGAAGAAGAAACAAGTGGAGACATAAGTGACTGCCTCCAAGTACTTCAATTACGAGGCATTCTTTGCTCGATAGCTTCAGCCAGAGAAGAAACAAGCGAAGACAGAAGTCACTGGCTCCAAGTACTTCAACTACGAAACACTCTTTGCTCGACAGCTTCAGAAGACGAAGAATGAGCACACCTACCATGTGTTCAAGAAGGCCACGCGTGATGCCTCCTGTTTCCTCATGTATATGAGCACACCTACCATGTGTTCAAGAAGGCCACGCGTGATGCCTCCTGTTTCCTCATGTATATGAGCACACCTACCATGTGTTCAAGAAGGCCACGCGTGATGCCTCCTGTTTCCTCATGTATATGAGCACAGCACTGGCAAGGAGAAGGACACAACTGTTTGGTGCAGCAATGACTACTTGGGTATGAGCTGGCATCCCAAGGTCAAGGAAGCTGTCAGTGAAGGTCTCTGCAAGCACGATGTAGTGGCACCCGCAACATCTCTGGGAATTCTCCCTTACAGGAGGCACTATAGGGCGAGCTAGCCAAGATGCACCAAAAAGAGGCTGGTTTGGTCTTCACCTCGTGCTATGTGGCAAATAACACCACCTTGGTCGCCCTTGAAAAACATTTACCTAACATGCATTTCTTCTCTGGTGCTGGCAATCATGCCTCCATGATACAGGGAATCCGCACCACCATGGCCCAAAAACATGTGTTTCGTCACAATGACCCCGAACATCTGGAACAGCTGCATAAGAACGTGGATCCAAATGTACCGAAAATTGTTGCATTCGAGACTGTTGATTTGATGGATGGCACTATCTGTCCAACTGTTGAGATGTGTGACAAGGCCCACAAGTATGGATATGATATGAAGTTATGGCTCTGCATTCATCTTCACCACATCCTTGCATCCCAGTGTTCTGAGTGGCTCCCTGGCTTCCATCAAGGTTTTAACAAGTGATGAAGGAGGAGAGCTGAGGGCCAAACAGAAACGAAATGTCAAGTACCTTCGTGGAGAAACTAGTGTCTTCCGGTCTACCTGCTTCTCACAGCCCAAACCACATTATACCAATCATGGTTGGAGATGCCGCAGCCTGCACCAAACTCTCCAATGAGCTTATCTCCAAGCACGGCATATATGTCCAATACATCAACTACCCGGCCGTCGTTAAAGGCACAGAGCGTATTCGTATTTCTCCGACACCCCACCACACCAAGGAAATGATGGACACCTTTGTAGACTGTCTCACAGAGTTATGGAAGGATTCTGGCCTTGAGCTGTACGGTCAGGTGTGCCCAGATACCAGCGAGAGCTGCAACAAGGAACTCAGCATCAACAAAATGTTCAAGAAAGAGCCTGTCTACCAGCGCAGCAACCAAGGAGCTCAGCATCTACAAAATGTTCAAGAAAGAGCCTGTCTACCAGCGCAGCAACCAAGGAGCTCAGCATCTACAAAATGTTCAAGAAAGAGCCTGTCTACCAGCGCAGCAACCAAGGAGCTCAGCATCTACAAAATGTTCAAGAAAGAGCCTGTCTACCAGCGCAGCAACCAAGGAGCTCAGCATCTACAAAATGTTCAAGAAAGAGCCTGTCTACCAGCGCAGCAACCAAGGAGCTCAGCATCTACAAAATGTTCAAGAAAGAGCCTGTCTACCAGCGCAGCAACCAAGGAGCTCAGCATCTACAAAATGTTCAAGAAAGAGCCTGTCTACCAGCGCAGCAACCAAGGAGCTCAGCATCTACAAAATGTTCAAGAAAGAGCCTGTCTACCAGCGCAGCAACCAAGGAGCTCAGCATCTACAAAATGTTCAAGAAAGAGCCTGTCTACCAGCGCAGCAACCAAGGAGCTCAGCATCTACAAAATGTTCAAGAAAGAGCATGTCTACCAGCGCAGCAACCAAGGAGCTCAGCATCTACAAAATGTTCAAGAAAGAGCCTGTCTACCAGCGCAGCAACCAAGGAGCTCAGCATCTACAAAATGTTCAAGAAAGAGCCTGTCTACCAGCGCAGCAACCAAGGAGCTCAGCATCTACAAAATGTTCAAGAAAGAGCCTGTCTACCAGCGCAGCAACCAAGGAGCTCAGCATCTACAAAATGTTCAAGAAACAACATGACAAAGAAGAATACAGAAATAACACATTTTATAGATGGCATATGAACTTTGTGTTGAATATCTGGAGAATAGGTTGGTAGACATTGTTCCATGAGATAGAATCTCAATCCATGAAGAACACAACCTTGTGATTTCATAATGAAATAAAATAGGAATATAGGACAGCTCACAAGAAGATGGATTGAGGAGATGAGCGATAAAAGCACACAATGACACCACACCAGGCAATATGTGTAATGGAATCGGAATCCAATAACTGAGACCCCTGGCATTTGTGTCTAAGCAATTTGGTAAAGAAAAACCTTTTAAAGAAACACACACATACACACAAAAAAGCTTAGGTTAAAGTAATAAGGTACACATTTAAAAGTTGTCCATCACAAGTGATGAAGACCACTCTCTTTGTTCAGCCATGTGGACAGTCGTATATCTTGCTGTGTCCGCTGAAATGGGTGACTTGCGCGGTGACACATCCACCTCTTATCAGTAGTAGTCTCGTGTTCAACCCCACATATCCACCTCTTATCAGTAGTAGTCTCGTGTTCAACCCCACACATCCACCTCTTATTAGTAGTAGTCTCATATTCAACCCTACACATCCACCTCTTATCAGTAGTAGTCTCTTGTTCAACCCTATACATCCACCTCTTATTAGTAGTAGTCTCGTGTTCAACCCTACACATCCACCTCTTATTAGTAGTAGTCTCGTGTTCAACCCTACACATCCACCTCTTATCAGTAGTAGTATCATGTTCAACCCTACATATCCACCTCTAACGACATGCTTGGTAGGTTGTAGTGTTACTATTCTTTGTTTTATTTTCAGACCCCGGCAAAATTTGGGCAGAAAACTCCATATTTCACTAAATCACCTTGCAGCAGAAAAGATTTGAACAATTCAGATATTTAAACAATGGAGGACTTTGGACAGTCTAGCAGTAATTCAAGAAATACAGTACTCAGAAACAGCAGCGAGCAGTATGGACTGGATATGGAAAGACATTCACCTGCTGTCTGAAACAGTATTTAAAAAATGGAAGAAGAAGCAGATGAATAAAGTATAGTTAAGCATTAGATTGTGTATATCTGCAGGACAGTAGATGGTGAAGTCTTTAAGAATAATTAACGTAAACATTTTAATTTTTCCAATTAAATAAAGAATCAATTCACAAAACTTATCTGAATCAGGTGGAAGGAAGTCAATGTGATTCTAGCTTGCCAAAACAAAATATTCTCATCGTGTTGCACGTCTTTTGCAGAACGTCGCTCTTTTGACAGCCTGTCTGTAGGAAACTCTGTCTTCTGCCAGTCTTACGACCTGCTCCAAGGTCAAATTCAACGCCTCCTTGATGTCCCGAGTCCATCGTATTCTTGGTCGGCCCCTGCTTTTCTTTCCAGTGACCATGCCCTCCATAACCACTCTGTCCAGTCCATTGTGTCGTTTGACGTGTCCAAAAAAACCTCAGTTTTCAGGTCATTTCGTCATTTATGAGCCAATTCTCCCCCACATTCAGGTCTTGCCGGATGGATTTGTTTGTTTCTTTCTTTGTCCACGGGATTTTCAGGACTCTTCTGTAGCACTGTGTTTCAAAAGCACCGATCTTCGCTCTTTTTGATTTTGTAATTGTCCATGTTTCACATCCATAGGTTGCCACCGACAAATTGCATGTTCTTAGGATCTTTAGTTTTATTTCCTTGTTTGTATTATGTCATAGGTTCTGCATACTACTTATCTGCTGCATTGCCATAGTCAGTAGTCTCTTACTTCCTTTGTAGTCTCCATTGTTGTTTAGTATCGATCCCAGGTATTCAAAATGTGCTACATTTTCAATCTCTTCGCCAGCTATCTCGATTTTAGGTTGGAGTTTTGTCTTGTCAGTTGTCATTATCTTTGTTTTCTTTGTATTCAGGTAGAGATTCTGGTCTTCGCTGTGCTACTTGACTCATGTAATTATTTGTTCTAGTCCCCTGGCGCTGTTCGAGAGCAAAACTGTGTCGTCGGCATATCGTATTTCTGGTATCTCCTATCCCCAAATTGTGAAAGGATCGAATCTCTAGAAATTGGATCTGCCTTTATATTCCTGATGGTATTTTCCGCATATATGTTGAACAGGTATGGTGAAAGAATGCAGCACTGTCTGACCCCCTTGTGTATCTCGAACCAATCTGAGGTTTCACCATGTGTTCTGACGACTGCTTGCTGCTTCATGTAGAGGGTGTCTAGTAGTTGAATCAGATGCGTTTGGAAGCCTATATCTTTCATAATGGTCCACATTTGCTGATGTTTTACGAAATCAATGGCTTTGGTGAAGTCTATAAAACAGATATACAGGTACGTATTGAATTTTTTGCTTTTCTCGTTGATGTTTCTCATGTTGAAGATATGGTCTCTCGTGCCTCTTCCTGGCCTGAAACCTGCTTGCGTTTCGTGTATTTCATAGTCCAGCTTTCTTTCTATTTTTTTCAAAATGATACGCAAAAATATCTTTCTGGTGGGGCTTATCAAGGCGATAGGTTGATAACTTGTAAAGTTCCTTTCTTGGGTATGGGTATGTACTCATATCGTTTCCATGCTTTGGGTCATTCTGTGTTGCGCCCGATCTTATAACAGACTGCATGGCATATGGGGATGCTTGCTTTTCCTCCCGCTTGTATCAGTTCAGCGGGTATATCATCGCAGCCTGGGGTTTTCCCTTTTTTCAGCGCCTTAATCGCTGCTCGAACTTCGCTCAATGTGGTCTCTGGTTCTGCCTCTTCATTGTTTGTTATCATGTCTTCGTTTTTGTGTGTTGTCCCCGTACATTTCTCTGCAATATTCCACCCATCTTTCTAGAATCTCTTTGCTTTCTGTTATAGTTGCTCCGATTCTGTCAGTTATTACCTGTAGAGATGACCGAAATTCTCCTGTCAGAGATCTAATCTCCTTGAATGCTTCACTTTCCTTCCCCTGCCTCTGGAGTTCGTCTATTTTGTTACATGTGTCTATTATGTGCTGTTTCCTATCTTGTCTAATCCTTTTCCTGATTTCTCTTGTACAATTTCTGTATTTGTCGGTGTTTCTTTCTGTTCCTGCCTGTCTCAGTGTCCTTCTTCAGTGTCTCCTCCGCAAAATTGTTCTGTTTTTTTCGCACTTTTTTTAGAAATAATTTCCTGTGCTGTTGGTATGAGTGCTTCTCTCACATGTGACACCAGTTCTTCAGTAGACATGTTTTCTTGCATTGCCATTAGTGCGTCAAACATGTTTTGTATTTTGACGTTATATTCATACAGTATTGCTTGCACATCGAAACGTATTGGTCGTGCACCTGTGTTCCCCCTTCGTAGTCTTAACGTGGGTACAGCAACCAGCAAATGCATGGTCCATGTCGCAGTCCGCTCCTGGAAGCGTCTTCGTTGACAACACACTGGGCGTTGTACTAGGATGTAATTAATATGATTTCTGTGTTTGCCGCCGGGGAAGGTCCATGTGTATAATCGTCTCAGATGATGCTTAAATAGGGTGTTGGCAATGGTCAGGTTATTCTCCATACAGAACTCAACTAGTTTTTCTCCTCTTTCGTTCCTGTGTCCAAGACCGAAGGATCCTCGTACTCTTCTTTCTTCTGCTCTTCTTTCTGCGCCAACTTTCGCGTTAAAATCCCCCACGATGATCAGGGTGTCTCGTCTCTCTGTCTTATCCAATGTGTCTTAAATGGTGTAATAGAAATCTTCAATTTCACAATCTCCTGATGTTGATGGTGGTGCACACACACACATATACAGGCTCTCTGTCACCGCTCCCCTCTCTCTCTCTCTCTCACACACACACACACACACACACTTCTTTACCACTGTCCTGTACGCCAATGAACCAAATTCCTTTACTTTATCTCTATTTACACTTACCACACAAAAAACATAAGGCATAAGAACAGATGCATATAAAAGTGACAGCTTTATAATTAACTAGAATGTTCTAAGACGATGATTTCCAGACTTGTTCTGTCATGGCACCATCAGTTTACCATAATTTTTCCAAGGCGCCCAAGCTTGAAAGTACGCCTACCTAACAGTTGCAGTGTGCAGTTGATAGTAAATATTGCAATGTTTCACGACACCCCTGTAAACTAGCCACGGCACCCCAGAGTGCCAATGCGCCTAGTTTTGGGAAACACTGTTATAAGTAAAATAAATGATGAATACCTATGTCTATACGTGAGAACATGAACATAGATACTGACCAGCACTGACTGTCTGTATCTGAAAGTAGAGGTCAACACAATTATTACATTAACAAACAATTTCAATGCAGATAATTCAGATAATTTCGATTTTCACTTAAGGCATTGTTAAATCAGTTTATTAAAATTCCATTTATAGAAGCATAGATCCACGTGACAGCTTTCCTTTGAAAAGTACGACGCCAAACTGATGCTCTTCATCCATTCTAGATTTGTAATCTACTTTCAGCGTTCTTCACTTACAGCATTCTTCACTTTCAGCTACCTTCACTCTCAGCTACCTTCACTTCCATCGTCCTTCACTTCCATCGTCCTTCACTTCCATCGTCCTTCACTTCCATCGTTCTTCACATCCATCGTCCTTCACTTCCATGGTTCTTCACTTCCATGGTTCTTCACTTCCATCGTTCTTCACATCCATCGTCCTTCACTTCCATGGTTCTTCACATCCATCGTCCTTCACTTCCATGGTTCTTCACTTTTCAAGACACTCAATTACGTTGAAGTAGCGATTTCTCAAGTGTCTGTGGCTTGGCTTGGCTTGGCTTCGTTCGTTCTCAATCTCACGCTACCAAACCATGAAAGGGCTTAAGTAGCAGAATGTAGTCCAGTGAACGGAATGCGTTGTATCGTAGTTTACAGCTTGACTGCGATATTTGTACCTTTCGGTCCAACACATCCGACTTCAGCATGGACTTTTTTGTGTACCGGGTTAGCATTCCCTCTTCGATCCCTTCTCCCTAGCCAGTCTGCCCTGCTGCAGCCTGTTATCCAGGATCACCGCGTGGAGGTGTAGAAGGGACTTGACAGCTCTGGTTCGCTGGTCCTGACGCTAGCAGTCAGCTATGGGTCGCGAACCACTGCTGCCCATGAGCTGCTCAGCATCTTGATCCCTACTGTTGCTTGATCATGAACTAATCTAGATCTTGATCTTTATGATCCTTTACCAAGCATAGCTGCAGGACTCGTCTCCTGTGGATCCTGTCTTGAGCCAACTATATTTATTCATATATACTAACAAAATCATTGGAGGACAAATTGAGAATGACTCTGACATATTTTGAGAGGCGTTTGGTCGGAACCAGTCTCCACAACAATTGTTTACAAAAACTCTACAATTCCAACATACGATGATTGTCCTTGGTGAACGATGCAGTAATCCATGCAGACAAGGCAAAGCATAGATGGGCAGGTCACATGTTGCGACGAAACCATGGTCGATGGAGCACGGCGACAGCAGTCTGGTACCGCCCGAGGTACAATGAGACCTCTGGGAAGACCTACTATGCATTGGTTAGACTCTCTTGCTGTACACAACAACATCCGAGACGTCTCTGGATGAACGTTTACCATGCACTGGACTTCTGTGTCCCAAGACAGGGTCCGCTGGAGACGATGTTGGGACCCACAGGTACACTGAAGGAACGGGTCGTCAGGATCAATGTATATATATTTGCCCCACAGAAAATATGTCGCAAAAAAGGGAATGTGTGGCTAACATCAGGTCTTGGTCACGTGGATAGCGGAGCGGCATAGATGACGCCTTACGGGCTACGGGTTTAACTTGCTCTAATTTACTCGGCCACCACACCCGTCCCAAAGATAGGCGACTGTATATTCCAGTCGCCACCAACCCAACGGTTGGTAACAAATACTGGGATTGACCTGGCTTGTCACAAGCGGATTTTGACCTGCCATGTAATGTGAAACGTGAAACAAAGGGAACAACGCTTCCGCACGATGTCTAACGCCACAAGTGGACTGAAGATATATATATATATATATATATATATATATATATATATATATATATATATATATATATATATATATACGAGGCGTGTTCAAATTAAACCGAACCTAACTGTGCTAAGTGATCATAGGTACGATGCGCATGATGACGTAAACAGCATATACCAACCGTCAAGTTTGCAAAATTTCATTATACTCCGACTCATAGTTTGCTCAGTCAACCGTTGAAAACATGGCGCGTGTGATACGGAATCCGTCCAGAGTTGATCAGCGAGCGGTGATTCGGTTTCTAACAGCTGAAGGATGTCGACCAGTTGACATTCCTCGCAGTGTATGGTGACAAAAGTGTAGCGAACGTAAGCTCCGCCGAATTGCTGCATCAATTTTGACGATATCATCTTGTAACGCAACAATAAACGTCTGACCTGGGCTCGGAAGATTTTTAGTTAACTCACGTCCTTCTTCAAACATCGTTGTCCAGTTCTTCACTGTTGTCTTCGACACACTTTTGTCACCATACACTGTCTGCATTCTGCGTTTAATGTTAACTGGTCGACATCCTTCAGCTGTTAGAAACCGAATAACCGTTCGTTGATCAATTCTAGACCGATTCCGTATCACACCCGCCATATTTTCAAAGGCCATATATAAATGTATACAAGGTAGCTTCAAAAAGTTCCCGGAACAGTCGACTCGTGTTTGAGTGTAATATGGTATTATGGGGAAAATATATTGATAAGTTGGTGAAATGGCATGGCAGACGTGACCTTGACATGTACTCTCGAACCGAAGTGTAAGAACTGTGTGTGTGTATTGTGTTCGTTGCATCGTCGGAGTGAAAATGTCCTTGATTGAACAACGTACAAATGTCAAATTCTGTGTTTTGCTTGAGACGTCACCCTTAGAGACACAAAAACAACTGCTTAAAAAAAAATATGGTGATAACGCAATGAAGACATCGCAAATATTTGAGTGGCAAGCGTTTCCGTGAAGGTCGTGTTAGTGTCGATGATGTTGCACTTGGTAGACGACCGTCAACCTCGATCAACGAGAAAACATTGAGCGTGGTCGAAACGTTGTGTGCTGACAGAAGGCTTAATGCTGTCTACCATGATTTCATTCCTCAAGGACGAACCATTAACAAGGAGATGTATATTGATATCCTCCGTCGTCTAAAAGATGCAATCAGAATAAAATGACCAGAAAAATGTAGAACAAACAGTTGGATGACATTGGATGACACATGACAATGGACCAGCACATCGATCAGTACTGGTGAAGCAGTACCTCGTAAAGTACAAAGTGATTACCTTGGAACATCCTCCAGATTCTCCCGACCTGGCACCGGTTCATTTTTTCTTGTTCCCTCGACTGAAGTCGGCGCTGAAAGGACAGCTATTCAAGGACGCAGAGGACGTTATCATCAATGCGACAAGACAGCTGAGAGAGGGGTCAAAGAATGGGTTCCACGAATGTTTCCAGCAGCTGTATGCACGTTGACAAAAGTGTGTAGTTGCCGAAGGGAACTACTTTGAAGGAAATGTAGTGTAGATAATTTTATTGTAACTTACTTATCCACTAATTCCGGGAACTATTTGAAGCTACCTCGTATATATATATATATAAGAACACCTTGGGTTAGAGGTGAAACTAGCGAATCCAACATACTGGTGACGAATCATTCAGTATCTATTTTGGCAGATACGAGGTCTTTCATCAGCACAATCACTTCTCCACGTACGGAAATAAAAGCAAACTGCTTATAACATCCAAATAAATCGACAACTGTAAGAGCGACGTTCTTCAAAAGCTACTTACTATTTTTCTTAAAAAACAAAACATTTAATTCATTTTGAATTTCTTTTAAATAGTAGCCAATTTGGCGCTTTTGTTGTCATATTCACCTGCAGCACTTTGAAATCTTGAAGAAATGGCTAATTGTCAGAGGGCGCACAAAAGAGTAAACCTACTCATTGTGGGCATTCAACAACAACAACAACAACAACAACAACAACAACAACAACAACAATTGTAACAAAAGTAATCTTCTTCTTCTTCTTCTTACGCTGTCAAACATCAACCTGTATTTTTTCGAAAAAAGCAACGGTCATACTGAGGCTGTCGACACTGCCATAGAGCTTGTCTAGTGTTGCCACTGGTGATGTCCACATGTGCTTTTTCTGGTCCTCGTATGTCGGGCAGTTTTGCCTTAGATGTTCAGCGGTCATTTTCCCGGTACCACAAGTGCATTCGTCAGTGCCACCTATCTTCAGTTTATTGAATAGGTGGTACCTCAGTCTATTGTGGCCTGTGCGTGTCTGAAGACTACGACCTGCTCTCTTCTGTTCAACTGGTAATAGGCATCGTTTTTGGTGTAGCCAGTATGTTCTGTTTCCCATTTGGTCATGTATCTGGCCCTAATAAACCTTTTGAACTCTTCGTAGGTCACACTAGAATCTGATTGTGGTAGTCTTGCACCTTCTTTTGCCAGTCTGTCTGCCTCCTCGTTGCCTTGGATGTTACAGTGGGATGGAACCCACTGTACCACTACTCTTTTTTGGTGCGGACTGCTGGCATAGTTGACAGAGTACTGCTCTTATATCATTAAGTTCTGTATTTTTCTGGCTTTTTAGTGATGTGACTACGGCCAGGGCATCTGTAAACAGGACTATTTGGATTTCATTTCTTTTGCCTGTCAGCATTTCTTCTACTGCAGCCCTCAGTGCCTCTGCCTCCGCTCTGAAATTGCTTGAGTATTTTCCAGTTGCCACTGACAGTGTTATTTTTCTACCATTTGGTAGGCTCAGGAATACCCCTGCCCCTCCGTTCTGTGTTGAGTTTGTTACAGAACCGTCGGTGTATCCATGGGTCCAGTCCATGCTTGGGTAGTTTTTCGTTATGTACCTCAAGGTTATGTTTCTTCTTTCTTTTTCAGTCTGGCTTTTCTTGTTTCCAATACCTGGAATATTTTCTACCACCTCCGGAAATATATGTTGCTTCCAGGTAGGTTTGCGTACAGTAGGGATGGGCTTTGGTGTTGTTAATGTGTTCATAGGGTCTTCGCTCATCTTTGCTTTCGCTATTTCTGCAAAGGTTCTCCGCTTTAGTTTCCCATTTCCAAATCTATTTAGTATCTGGTGCATTGGGTGGTCAGTCAGTCTTCTGAGTTTCTCTGCTTGCAGCTGGGCTCTGCAGTCTCTTCTGTCGGTCATGGATTGCAGATTTGTAATCTTTTCAAGTTCTACAAATGGCGTTGACTTCATGCCTCCTGTTATAACTCTCATGACTTGGTTTTGAAGTTTGCTAATTTTATCAAAGTTCGCCTTTGCTGCTGTTGTCCATGCCGTAATGCCATACTCGAGAACTGGTCTCACTCTTCCAGTGTACAGTTTCTAAGTAAGTATAATTTCGTCTGCTCCCCAGCTTGTGCCAGCAAGTTTCCTCATGATTGCCATTCTTTCTCTGGCTCTCATTCGGTTTCTCTCGATCTGACTGTTCCATGTCATGCGCCGATCAAATGTGACTCCCAGGTAGTTTGGGTTGTCTTTTGTCTGCAGATATTTGCCGTTAAGACTTATTTTGGTGTTTTGGGGTTTGTTTGAAAGCGAGAATATCGTACATGTTGTTTTTTCCTCATTTATTTTGACCAGCCATGAGTTCGTTCACTCCTCCAGCGATGTTAGGGCCTGCTGCATCAGATTACTTGCTATGGTGAGAATTTTTTCAGAGGTCCACATAGCCAGATCGTCTGCAAACATGGAGCTGTGGACTCTTCTTGGTATATTCTCTGAGATGTTGTTTATATACACCAGGAAAAGTGTGGGTGACAGTACTCCCCCTTGGGGTACTCCCTGCTCAAGTGTCACCTTTTTGCTCATCTGCCTTTGTACTTGAACTCTGGCTGTTCTGTTTTTGAGGTAGTGGCCTATCCATCTGTACATTTTCCCATAAACTTCACTTCTTCGTAGCTTGACTTTAAGTCCCTTTTTCCACACCTTTATCAAATGCCTTCTCTAAATCCACCCAAACCGCTACTGTGTGTTTTTTCTCCTGGTAAGCATCTTCTATTTCCTGGGCTATGAGAGTGATCTGATCCTCAGTGGATCTGTGCTGTCTAAAGCCTGCTTGCTGTAGAATTAGTATGTGTTTTTCTTCCAGATGCCACATCAGTCTGGTGTTTATCATACGCTCCATCAGTTTTCCTACACAGCTCAGTAGACTGATAGGCCTGTATCCATTTGGATCTGTTCTATCTTTTTCTTTCTTTGGTACTGGTATAAGTACAGCGTCTTTCCATGCCTGCGGTACAATTCCCCTTTTCCAGCTTTGGTTCAGGACTGATAGTAACTTCCTCTTTGCTGTTTGACCCAACCCCATCAGCATTTCGTTTGTTAACCCAGCTTTTCCGGGCGATTTCTTTTTCTTTAAAGTTCTCATGGCCTCTTCCATTTAATTCATTGTTAGTTTTGCCATCATGTGCTCCTCTGGTGCCATATCGATGTTGTCGTGGCTCTTTTGTTCCAAAAGTAATCAATATCTTGTATTTTAGTGTAGCACAACTTCTTATTGATACGTTTGTAATTGTAACAAAACTAATTACCAGGCATTTATCATTACAAAACAAATATACAAACATGTTAATATACCAAAACTAATCCGCAAAATTTATCAGAGAAATCAGCAAAATTACCATTAGGCCATAGCACAGCAGCCTGAAAGCTGGAACAGAAGGTAACATCCTGAATCTTCTAGCACTGTGTCTGAGATCAACCATTTTATGTTTTCTGTATCATCTGCGCTAATCTCGCGTCGTTATCTCTATCTGGTTTGTAACAGCCTGCTATATAAATGTTAAGGCCGACTGGAAGCTGTCAGGACACATTGCAAAGTATTGAGAGTTGTTAAGCGGGTTATGTATACATTAGCTCTACATTCAGGAAGTATAATATTCATTGACTCATAGCTTGAATCTGGGTAAGGCCATATTCTACCTCCAAGTGGCGGCCCTGAAAACAGACTGCAACCATGCAGCCTAGCTAAAAGAATATGGGTCGAACAGAGAAGACCCTTACTGAAAAAAATTCGTTATTGAAACCGGATGTCACGTCACAAGGCTGAACATCGCAGCCTCACTGTAAACTAAGAAAAAGAAGAAGACAAAGTAGAAGAAAAAGAAGAAAAACACTAAGAAGAATGACACTGGCTTATAATTAAAAAAAATTGCTATTGCTATGTCTAATAATTGAGTCTTTGATAGCTCAGCATATAATATATAACAGAGATGGTGAACAAACTACTAGTTTGTCTGCGTCACACAAGGCTTTAGTTAACGTTTCTTCCTTGTTGAGTGTAGATAACAAACCGGATTGTCGGGCTGTATATATCAGGACAAAAGTTGTCAATCGTGCATTGAAACATCTGAAGAATAAGGAGAAAAGGTCGAGATAGATGGAACGTACGTTAACGACACTATCGCATATTGTAACCAAACATGTCCTAAGGCAGAAGATGGTGGAGAAGAATTAAAAATACAAGGGGAAGTCAACATTTAAGGCTTTGAAAAATAAAACAGACGTTACGTTACGCTACGTTACGTAGAAGCCAATTAATGTTTCTTGTCTTCTCCTGTGTTTACTTGCACGCAGTGAGTTCTCTCTACAGATTTATAATCCAAAAATGTAAGTGTACACACTTTAACTGTACCTCAACATTTGCATCTTGTATGTTGCTGTTGTAGTATTTGTTTGTTACTGTATCATGTTTGGCATTTAGTCGGCATTCATTTCACCTGTCAAAATGGTTCTATTACATGTTTAACGATGTATGTTCAAACAAAAGCAGAACAATATCATCTTCTATGGGGCACTCTCACATTCTTTCTCTCATATCCCCGTCCTTGAATTACTTTGATTGCAAGTGGTCAGTAATCACCTGAAGTATATTTTTAATTGCATCCATTTAAGTTGTCTCTGTGTTCGTTTTTATTACGTGTGTCATCATTGGCGTTCCGTGAGTTTGTCCAGCTCTGTCTCCTGTATTTCGACATTGTCTGCTATAAGTGTAAAGGCCGATCCGCGAGTGACAGATTGTACAAACATGCTTAGGAAGCTGGCTTGCCGGTGTGTCCTCCGATATGTTCAGCCTCTATGAGCAGCGGCAGATAATATGACCCTTCCAACGTATTGACTCCAAACAGTTCGATCCTGAGCAATTGTTTCCAAGCCCTCGGAGGGCATGTGGCATGACCATGCCCCTCTTGAAAACTTTTTTGAATCACAGTGTGGGACAGTCGATTCTTCTAGCTCAAATGACCAGCTATCCATAGATAATTCACTTATCTGGAGTCTGCCATCTGCAACCCTCTCTCGCTCGAGATGTAGATAGACAGTATGTGAGCACCGTCATGGCTGCCTGACAAAGAAAGTCTGGGAGAACAATGCGCTATCGCACTACACCAAGGTCCGGATCTATCAGACCTGCGTTCTTGTCGCTCTCTTGTACGCAAGTAAGACTTGGATCACTTACACTAAGCAGGAGCGGCGTCTCATCACCTTTCATATGAGGTACCCTATGCCGTATATTGGGGATTGGGTAGCAAGAGAGAATGCCACTTAATGCGATTTTACATCGAGCAAACACTTGCAGAATGTAACTCCGTTCTTTAGCCAGCGACCTCTCGATGGTTGGGACATATTTACCACACAGAAGGCGGGAGACTGCCAAAGGATACTTCGTGTCAATGGCTACAAGGAATATTTATGTGGACCTACAGTTACTCTCTGACTTAGTGGTCTACAGTTACTCTCTGACTTAGTGGTCTATAGTTACTCTCTGACTTAGTGACCTACAGTTACTCTCTGACTTAGTGGCCTTTAGTTACACACTGACTTAGTGGCCTGTAGTTACTCTCTGACTTAGTGGTCTATAGTTACTCTCTGACTTAGTGGCCTTTAGTTACTCTCTGACTTAGTGGCCTATAGTTACTCTCTGACTTAGTGGTCTATAGTTACTCTCTGACTTAGTGGCCTGTAGTTACTCTCTGACTTAGTGGTCTATAGTTACTCTCTGACTTAGTGATCTATAGTTACTCTCTGACTTAGTGATATACAGTTACTCTCTGACTCAGTGGTCTACAGTTACTCTCTGACTTAGTGGTCTATAGTTACTCTCTGACTTAGTGGCCTATAGTTACTCTCTGACTTAGTGGTCTATAGTTACTCTCTGACTTAGTGGCCTGTAGTTACTCTCTGCACTTAGTGGTCTATAGTTACTCTCTGACTTAGTGATCTATAGTTACTCTCTGACTTAGTGGGTCTATAGTTACTCTCTGACTTAGTGGCCTATAGTTACTCTCTGACTTAGTGGCCTGTAGTTACTCTCTGACTTAGTGGTCTATAGTTACTCTCTGACTTAGTGATCTATAGTTACTCTCTGACTTAGTGATCTACAGTTACTCTCTGACTCAGTGGTCTACAGTTACTCTCTGACTTAGTGGTCTACAGTTACTCTCTGACTTAGTGGTCTACAGTTACTCTCTGACTTAGTGGTCTTAAGGCAGTTACTCTCTGACTTGGTGGTCTATAGTTACTCTCTGACTTAGTGGTCTATAGTTACTCTCTGACTTAGTGGTCTATAGTTACTCTCTGACTTAGTGGTCTATAGTTACTCTCTGACTTAGTGGCCTATAGTTACTCTCTGACTTAGTGTGTCTATAGTTACTCTCTGACTTAGTGGTCTATAGTTACTCTCTGACTTAGTGGTCTATAGTTACTCTCTGACTTAGTGGTCTATAGTTACTCTCTGACTTAGTGGTCTATAGTTACTCTCTGACTTAGTGGTCTATAGTTACTCTCTGACTTAGTGGCTCTATAGTTACTCTCTGACTTAGTGGTCTATAGTTACTCTCTGACTTAGTGGTCTATAGTTACTCTCTGACTTAGTGGTCTATAGTTACTTCTCTGACTTAGTGGTCTATAGTTACTCTCTGACTTAGTGGTCTATAGTTACTCTCGTGACTTAGTGGTCTATAGTTACTCTCTGACTTAGTGGTCTATAGTTACTCTCTA